>OX579633.1:54875663-55232159 GCA_951230915.1 Antitrichia curtipendula | reverse complement strand
CAGTAATAAGTTAATGATGATTCTCAAAAAACAGTTGAAAAAAAAGATTTATAGATTATATCTACATGGTTGGATCAACTAGTAAACAAACTAATAATTTTCAATAAAATTTGTAACCTAAAATTGATTATTTCTTCTAAAATTGATTGTATATTGAAATATTGAATATGAATTGTGATTTTCAAAAGATTTATTTTTAGGTTTAATAATATTAATATTCCAATGATAGTGATTTTCAAAGATTTTATTTTATTTTATTTTATTCAAGTCATTTTTGAAGGGTCATTTTCTGAAATTAAAATTTCTTTTTCCAGAGTCCATCCTCACAAGTATCCTTTTTAATTAGGAAAATTTGCAAAGCAAAGTCTTCAAAACCTTAACTAAACAAATGTTTAAGAAATAAAGAACTAATAGATGGAAGAATCATAGCCGAAGATCTTTCTCTTAAATGATGGATGCAAAAATACATTTTTATGTCTTTAATTGGGATTTTTTTGCATTCATGAGTTGTTCAAATTTGAATGTTTGATCCACTAAACCCGGGTGAATGGAACATCTTGCTTCAAAAATACAACTTCCAAAAATGAAAGCTCAATAATCAACGATATATATTTTATCAATTTTTTTGGATTAAAATTTTTAATTAAGTCAAACATTGGTGAAAAGGTACAAAATACTATGATGTTTACAATTCAAGGGTGAATGCAAGAAACACTTGTACTATTTCTTGTCACAAGCTAAGTGCTGATCTGTTTTTTGGCCATAACTTTTGCATTTTTGCTCGAAATGACTCAAGATTTCTAGAGAAGGTACTCATGTCTATCATACACCTTACATAATTTTTTCATAATTTTCAAAAATATTTTAATATTAAAATAGTATTAGTGATTAAATGTCACAAATGAGATTTGGAGGTTTTTAGTACTAAGGAGTACCTTTTTTTAATGATTTTGAGATGAAATTTGGACGAGATGGTCTTCTAGTAGACTTACATCTCTCCAGATGAGGGATTTTGAAAAAAGTTATTTTTATGTGGTGTGGAAGTCTACAAAAAGAGCTTCTTTCTGCTTGAATTTTGAAACATATAAAATATTATTTTGGTGTTTTTTCTGGTGAATGACCATCTCCATAGAATTGTTGCAAATGGCCACTTTTTATTTTTTGTATTTACTTATTTTTACTATTTTTTCCGAATTAAAACATGAAGGTATGTATTTTCTTGAGGTTTGACGCTTTTTAAGTTCTCCTACTTAGAGAATTTTTCTATCAATTTCCTTTGGTGAAAACCTTCATTTTAGAGGTGTATACATTGTTCATATTTTTCAAATTTTTTTCAAATTAATTTTCTAATTTTAAAGTACTCCAGAAAAAGTCATGAGTACTGTAGTAAAACGCAACAAATAGTACAGGTGTTTCTTGCATTCACCCTCAAATAATTAAGAAGTTGATCACATGTAACTAAGTTCATCCAAATTTGAAAGTCACATAAGAAACAAAATAAAATATGTTGTAAATGGTGAATTCTGTTAAAATGGCACTATTCTACTAATTTGACAGTTTTCACAGTTTAGATCAGACAATCTAAAATGTACAATGGTCCTAGATGTTTGAAATCTACACCTGTTATAGATGTCACTTTTAAAGTTTAGACTACACGGTTTGAAATCTATATGAGTCCTAGATGTTTGAAATCTATATAAATCATAGATTCTGAAATCCACACTTATCCTAAATGGTACTTTTACAATTCAAACTTCAAACCGGGCGGTCTAAAAATGGCACATGTATAGAATACCACCATTATAATGAAATTTCCAATTTAATTAAAATAGTTGCAATATTTTGCAACTTTACAAATATATAGATGTTCAATAATTCAATGTCAAAACCATTCCAATTATTAATAAGATATAAATGGAATATTTTCTACCTCATATTTTGGATGTGCTTTTCTAAATTAGATTGGGTTTAAGGAAATCTCTAAAGTAGGAAGTCCAGAGAACGATCATGCTTCAATGAACTTTCAATTTACCATAGAGGTACATAATGTTTGTTCCATATACCAAGTGCACTCTTCAATGTACCAACACTTAATATATCAGGAGATGGACGCTTTTAGACCAAATTTCATGTGATTCCAACTTCAAAATCCATAACTGATTCCACAAAGGTCCAAAAATTGTATGAAACAACTTGGATTACATGCCAATACCATTTATCTTCAAGAAAAATTTGCTGAAAAATAATTCTCAGAAATCAAAATCCCCCAAACGGTCACATTTCAGTCGCCCGACGACCTTGTAACAGTGCTCTCAACGTCGGCGACGATCGACGTTGTTTCACCCAGCTGACCCTCACGCGTACTGTCATGCACTGAACATGACCCCTTTCCGCAATTTGTAGCATCCACCAGAAACTGCCTGACTTGGTGACGATCAGGGTGGATAGACTCCCTCGCTCGGCCTTACCAGGGGTGCATGTAAAAAAAAGCCCCCCTATTTTGGGGGGGAATTTGGGCCGAGCGAGGGGGTCAATCCACCCCGGCCCTTGGTGACTTACCAAAGAATTGCTGGAACTGGGCGCTGCGAAATCAATCACAGAGTTCCGCAGGACTTGCACTCAAATGACATCAGGTCAATGTCCCGTTGACATCACACGGTTTCGGGAACTTGAGGGTGCCACTTCCTTCCCTCGACCTGCAGAACCGAATATTCCCGAAGTGCGACTACGGAAACGACGGGTGTCGCGATGGGAAGTCAAAGCAACACTTCTTTTCACCGTCTCATGCGCCAAGCCATCGATCGGTCGCCTTCCATCGCGTTGCCTCAGGTGGCACTCACTGTTGCTGGTGCCGCTCCTTCAGAATCCTCCGTGCATTGACTGAGGGGACTATATAAGCCCCAGTTGTGCGTCCTAATTGCTCATCTCTGCAGTGCATCCTTCCGATCGACCGAGTCTAAGTTCAAATCAGTCTGCCTCCATCCAACCCACCATTTGTGGCAAATCACATTCTCCGCTCCCAGAAGCTAGTAAGCTTACTGTTAGTTACGATCCGCACTTCCTTTCGTCTACGTACACGACCTCATCGAATTCAGCTTTGCAGCAAGCAAGCTTGCAAGATGGGCTCACTGAAGCGCATGGCGATGGCGGCCCTCCTCGTGCAAGCGACTCTGCTCATTCTGCTGCCCGTGCTCACCCTCGCCGCGGACGCCGATCCCCTCCAGGACTTCTGCGTGGCCGACTCCACCAGCAAGATCACCGTCAACGGACTGGTGTGCAAGAACGCCGACGACGCAGAGGTCACGGACTTCCTGTTCCGCGGACTCAACAAAGCCGGCAACACCTACAACCCCACAGCCAGCGCCGTCACTCCCGTCTTCGCCGCGCAGCTGCCGGGTCTCAACACGCTGGGCATCTCCATGGCCCGCCTGGACTTCGCCAAGAACGGCATCGTCGTCCCCCACACGCACCCGCGCGCCACCGAGCTCCTGACGGTGGTGCAAGGGAAGTTGTACGTGGGCTTCGTGAGCACAGCCAACAAGCTGTTCGCCACCACATTGTATGCGGGCGATGTGTTCGTGTTTCCCAAGGGCCTGGTGCACTTCCAGCTGAATGTGGGCAAGGGTCCGGCGGTGGCGTTGGCAGCCCTGAGCAACCAGAACCCGGGCGTGCAGTTGGTGGCTCCCGCACTTTTCGGCGCTACCCCTCCCATCAGCGACGAGGTGCTGGAGAAGGCGTTCAAGGTGAACGAGAAGATCGTGCAGCAGATCAAAGCCAACTTCAAGGCTTGAAGAATTAATGTAAAAAATTTAGTTGACTTATTCAGTTGCTGCAGGACGGGTCGAGGGAATACGTATAGGGCAATGCCCGAGGAGGAGGGCATTTCGGGAAATAAAGGGCCGACGAGGAGGGCGGAGCCCGACGAGGAGGCCCTTTATTTCCCGAAATGCCCGACGATGAGAGGCCATTGTCCGACGTAAAACACGAGCAGAACTGGATGAATATCGGGGAATATCGGGAATGACAAATCGAATTCGGATGAGGAATCCGTAATGCTCGATTACGCAGGAAATCCCGCGCAATCGGGCATTACGCCTCAGAACCCTCCCCGCAAATGTACGGGGAAATTCCTGTGAGTGGTTTACGTATAAGAAAAAACCCATTATTTTTTTTTACTAGTTCCGAGTGCTCACTGTTTTTCACCCATTTGTAAACTGATATTATTATTTATGATCATATTTGATCTTGAGCTAGTCTTGATGCACAATAAGGTGGCATTGTCAAATACCACCATCCACTCTATTCTACCACCTACAAGACCCTTCCATTTGCGTCAGTGGCCCACCCATTACCACAATCTTAACAACCCTTTACCATGATCGCAATGCACTTGGGGAGCGGGCACATCACTACCCATGCTTCAACAAGGATCTATTCACAATTCAACATTTCAACTTAAAAAAACCATAGAAAATTCACTTCTTGTCAATATGTGTTCATTCTTTTTGCAATTGACTTCTCTCAAACTTTTCAATCTCTAAATAATATGGGAGTTGGAAAATAGCTTCTCCAAAGTACCTATATAGCAAATCTCTAAAGTAAATAATGGATAGTTCTACCTTATGTGAAACAATAGTACTTGCGCCAAGCTTTTTTGTCATCTATTTAATGGAGTTTTTTGCATTGAACTATATATTCACTGAAGTAGATTAATTCTATGGCTCTTATTTTTCCAATCTTCTTTAACCCCTAAATGTCCAAATCCTTCTCTAAAATTCACAATTTCAAAAAAATCAACATAAAATACTAATTGGAAGAATATTTTGGAATTCATATTCAAATAAAAGTTATAGATTTTGAGTTTTAGATTCCATCCATATGGTTAGATTCACCAATGCTACCACCATTATTCTTTTATAAATTTTGAAATAAAAATTTCAAAATTCCTTCAAAATACAATTATAATTTATAAGCAAAATATTTTTATTTTTTGAGTAAATTTTGTTGGAAAAGATTTGAAATGAGGTTCTCTTTCCACTGTGATTTTTAGAAATTTTTGTATTCTTCAAATGTATGACCTCATTTTTGCAAATCGAGTTTTGAACTAGAGTCAATGTAATTTTGGCTTGGTCAACCACTTGACATACTTCTACATTTGTAATTTTAGAAAAACATATACTCAAGTAACACCAAATCCAACCATTGCATAGGACAACAACTTGATAAAGTATCTCTACAAATTATGATGACTTTCATCCAAGCAACAATAAAAATGAAACTAGAGTTCTAATTTGTTAGCCATCTAGAAATTGGACACTAGAGCACTTCAGGATTAATAGATAATTGACTTAGGCTGAGTGAGCGTGCTACCGTGCTTAAACCTCATAATTACTTGAACTAGGATATATTAAAGGTAGTCTGTTGTAAAACCAACCCTCTTCTTCAAATGGACCCTATAAAAAGCTACTAAGTAGATATGAGGTGGTCTTTAAATGGACCACTTTAGCCATTGATTAAATTGAAAAAAATATTTTTTGTTATTGCAAGAGCCAATCATTGACCTTCATTTCCTCAAATTGCTTTAGAAGTTCCAAGTGGACACATTTTGAGAGACCTAGGGTCACAAATAGATACCTACATTTGAAATCTTTGAAAATTCATGACTAATTCAAAAATACTTCAAAAAATATGAGACTACTTGTGTTACGTTCAACATCCATTTTTCTTCCTCATAAAAAATTGTTAAAAATAGTTCTGCTCATGCAAAGTTTAATGAAAAAGGCAAACCAGCCCTTAAATGTTCACTTTTAGAGCATGCTACCTGACACACTCAGTGTAGAGCTTGATAACGAAGTGCAAGCTATCGGAGAATCAAAGTGTGATCCAGTCTGTAAATAAGTTGTCCACATCTAGATCTCATGCCGTACGCATTTGCACCGGCGTCTTTCATTCGGGTTATGCATTTTTAATCACCCTGGCTCATCGTTTTGTAGTGATTGAAGATCGAATGCAATTGCTTGAAGACAGCTCATTTCGCATGGACAATTTATCCTGAGCTTCACATGTACGGCACCCACTACCTTGTTTGGAAATTGAAATCCACGACTAGGAAGACAGAGGAGGGAACCTTAGCTCAGCTCTAGAATTCGAAAGTAGAATGAATTCGAAAGTCCACAACAATAAGTAAGAGTCTTGCAAGAATAATCTCATTCACACTGTTCTTCACTTGTGCCCGCAAGTAGTACATTGATATCAGTTCCAGTTCATTAACTTCACTACCGACCAAGCAAGTATCAGTGCAGACAATGTTTTTTGAGCAGCCAGGCTGATCACTTATGAGTCATAAGTGACCCCAAAACTGGCTAAATTTCACTTGGTTGCTACTTAATTTCTTCATGCCCCTCGTGTAAATTAAAAAAAATCTTCCAAAAATTAACATTTAGCTAAAAACCCTAAACCAGTTTTGAGCAGGTTTTTCATTTTGGACTATAGCAATCAATGCTCCATGCAGAGAATGGAAGATGGTCCCTCCAAATTTAAACCACTATGACTCTGCCACAATAGTAGAGTTCGGCACCATGGTGCCAGAAGAAAAAAACTGGTTTTGAGATCACTAAGGTAATCTGCTCTTAAAGTGACCATTTAAGAGATGTTTGCCTTTTCGGGGAACCTAAACTCCTTGAAACAATTTTCAGTTAATTTTAAGAGGAAGAAAAATGAAATTGGCATCTAACCCAAGTTGTTTCATATTTTTTGGACCTTCGTGGAATTAGTTACAAATTTTTGAAGCTAAAACGCAGTGGTCACTAAAACCGACCACCTCCTGAAATGTACACCGTTGATACATTGAAGAAAGCAAAATGTACCTCTGTGCCATGTTCGGTTTTAGAGCCCGCTCGCTTTTAGAGCAGACTACCTTACTTATAACCTAAGTTAACCTTGAAGCGCTCTGACATCCAATTTTTGGACAACAAACAGACTGAAAATCATTTTTCTTTCTCATCACTGCTTGGATGAAAGTCATCTTGATTTGTGAAGGTACTTTATCAAGTTGTTGTCCTATCTAATGGTTGGATTTGGTGTTACTACAGTACATATTTTTCTAAAATTACAAATGTGGAGGTGTGTCAAGACGGGTTGACCAAGCCAAAATTGCATTGATTCTAGTTCAAAAATGGATTTGCAAAAATGAAGTTAAAGATTTAAAGAACTGAAAAATATTTAAAATCATCATACCAAGACAATGTCAATTCAAATCCATTCCAACAAATTTCACTCAAAAGATGAAAATATTTTGCTTGTAATTGAATCTCAAAAGAATTTTAAAATTTCCCTTTTAAAATTTATAGAAATATATTGGTGATAGCATTGGTGAATCTAACCTTAGAGATGGAATCAAAAACATAAAGTCTACATCTTTTATTTGTTCATCAAATCCAAAATATACTTTCAAAGAGTACTTTATAATGATTTTTCTCAATTTGTCAATTCTAGAGAGGACTTTGGCCGTTTAGGAGTTAAGTTTCTACTATTTAAGTAACTCGGAGGTATAAATATTTGTCACTTTGGCAAATTTTTAGAAATTGACACTTATCTCGATCAGGGCTTTTATTTTTATTTTTTAAGAAGTGCCAAAGTAGCAATACAAAAATTTATAGTGGTACTCCAAATTTCAACATTCATCCACATATTAGATAGAAAATATCAAATTAGAAAATATCACAAGAATCTAATTGGGTTTTCATCCACAATTTGGTGATTTCATCCAAGATTTATTTTTTAATTCAAATTTTTTTGGCAATTTCATCCCAAGTTTTTTTGACATATTTATGGCATTCTTTAGCCAGATTATTTTTTTTGGTGCAATCTGGCACCAAAAAGCTAAAAAAGAAAGCCCTAATCCCGATCGATGCATGTGGAACTTGAGATGTACTGTACTCATCTAATCCAAAGTTTTAGGGCTCATGCTTTGCACTTGAACTATGCCCCACACTTTTGGTTTACAGATGGTTTACAGAATATATAAAGATGCTCATGAAATGAAACGTCAATTTCGTTAGAGTGGCACGATTGTGGCACCCAAATTGTGATAATCATACATGTACATAAAGGTCTCAAAGGTCTCAAATGTAGGATAAGTATGGATGTATTATATATATGTGTGAAACTGCTAAAGCATTGGAATTATGCCAATTTAATGATTGAAGTTATGAGTAGGGTTTTGAGTTCTGTAAATGAGACTCTTTAACATCAATTTCGTTAAATTGGTGACATTCCAATACTTCGGCCATTTGGCAAGGTTCAAGTTACTACATAAATCCCAAACCTATAGTTGTCATAAAATCATATACCTTTGTAAAGATATATGTCACAATTTTTCAGTTCTGGAATATTGCCAATTTAACAAAATTGATGTTCTTTGTAAAGTTGACGTTGAGGAATTTTTTTATTTAGCAACAAGCAAGCCCCAAACAAAATTGAGTTCAAGCCTATGAACACAATGAACCTAACTAGGTCTAGAGCGGTTTAATCCACTGATTACTACAACCCACCCACAACTCGTAACTCAAATCAAATTTCAAACTACAATTCATTCCAAATAAGGAATATATATATATATATATATATACATATACATACATATATATATACATACATACATATAGAAGAATATTTTTACAAGAAGCTCAAACCACCCAATTATGGGAAAAGATAAATTTTCAAAGGCAAATTCTCTCCGCCAACACTTTTCCAACATTTTTCCAAAAGCAAACCCTCTCTACCCAACATTTTTCCAAATTTGTTGGAACTAGATTAGGTTGAGTGCATTTAATAGAATTGTATGAAGTCACAAATTACCTTTCAAATACAAATACCAATCCCATATATATTTGAAGGATCTTTAATTTATATAAAGTATAGAAAATATTTTTCAATTCAAATATTGTATGCATGTGGATGATTGCAAAAAATTCTTGCTAATTTTGTTGGGTTTTCACAATATTCATAATTATGATTTTTAAATATTTTAAAAATAAAAAAAATATTTTTTTAAATTTATAAACCTATGAAAAAAATAGAAGATTGTATCTTAGGAAGATAAAGCATATTTTTTTTCTAAGAAGATGAATTGAAAAGTATTAAATCTCAAAAAAATTGATGCTTTGGTATTTTAACTTGTAAAAGAAAATTTTAAAATTTTAAAAAATTGGCTGTTTGTAAATTGTCAGTTGTAACAACTATAGAAATCTAGTCATTTACCAAAAATAATAATAATATTTTACACATTTCAAAATGCAAGCAACAAAATACTCATTTTGTGGACTTTTATACAATATACAATTGTCTATTTTTAGAATTCTTTTGAATAATAGCTGCAAATCTACTAGAAAACTATCCCCTCCAAATTTTAGCTCCAAATTCTTTTTTGGAGGTAATAAATAATACTAGTCCTTCCAAATTGATAAGTGTAACAAAAATTGAGGGCTATTTTTGGATAATAAAGCATTTTTTGAATATAAAAAAATTAATCACTGTACATAATACTCATGAGTACATTACCTGTGAATTTTGAGCCATTCGGAGTTAGAACACAATTTAAGCTATGGCCAAAAAACAAATCAGCACTCAAAATATGATAGAAAGTTATAGTACATGTATTTTTTGCAATCACCCATATGATGATACATATTTCTATACATATTAGTATCAAAACACCATAATAAGAAAAGAAAAAATCTTATATCAAGTCATATTAACACAACCAATACTCAAATCAATACCACCACCATATAGAAACTTCAAACCAAAGGTGCTTTAGCTTTTTAGAAAGCTAATAATATTTTACATGAATCCTTCAAACTTAAAATTCAAAACTCTTACAATTTGTTATTTATGACATATTGAAGTTGACACTCCTAAATTTGGAACTTTCTATAGAACCAATTTAATTTGGAATTGATTTGAACCAAAAACATGAAGCTTGACAAGTTTTAGTTTTACAATTCTATTTTATTTTAAAATTTTGGAAAAAATAAAAAATAAAAAAAATTATTGCATTTGCAACTTGCAAGCTCGACGCATTAAAATCCAAATTACATAATATAAGACAATGACAATTTTCACAAAACAATTTGCTACAAATAATTAAGACAATGACAATTTTTCACAAAACAAAATGAATTTTAACTTGAGAAAGACAATCCAAAATATCATGTACTAAAAATATAAAATTAATATTTTAAACACAATTTGGAAGGATGATGAAACACTTGTATGATATTTAGCTCAAACATGATGTTTGATCATTTTGCAATGGATCTTGTCCTTTAGGGTTAACTTTATAGCTCTAGAGTTTCATATTTCAAACATTCAACTATATAAAAATTCCATCTCTATCATCACTTGATAGTCATAATTTTTAGCACTTGAAATCATATTTTCAATAAAAAAAAAATTTCAATAAATTTTTTTTTTTTCAAAAAACAAATTATGGCTATAAGAAAATTGACCTATTGTCACGAGAAGCAAATGAGAGGTTTAACGACTACAGTTTGCAATTGATTTTGTAGTTGCAAAGGCCGGGCATTTGCAACTAGGTGATAATTTAGAGACCACAGTTGTAGTGGACAAGTTGCACTAGTTGCAAAATAGTTGCAAGGTTGATCTCATTTGATAGTCTATGTGGAAGTTCATTGATTAACTTTTTTGACATGGTTGCTGATGTGGAACTTGCTTCTGTGCAATTTGTTTGCAACTCATGTGCAAATGATTTGCAGCTTATTTGCAACTCATTTATGACTTGTCTATGATTTGTAAATTTGTAGATTTTAAAGTTTTAATCTCAATGATTTGTAGATATCAAAATTTTAGATCTAGCTTCTATTTTAGATTATCAAATCCAAATATTGATATTAAATAGATTCCACCAATTTACAAAACTTTACAATTTCACAAGTTCTAAAATTTCTTAGACTTTAAATATTTGGTGATTTCTAGAGGTTGTAGAAATCTACAAATTATAGAAGTCTACAAGTCAGATGTAGAAATATTGGAATTCCATAATTAGAATTCATTACATAAGAATGCTATAACTTACAATATTTATATGCCCAACCTAATGATACTCTTGACAATTGATATGGGACAACTGTAATTGTTTTCTAGTTGAACTCTAGTTGTAGTCTAGTTGCTTTTGAGTTGCATTCTAGTTGAATTGTAGTTGAATGTAGATTCTATGCAACTGTAGTTTGACTCATTAGACTCTACAGAACATAAAGTTGTCCGCATCGACAATTGTAAGGAATATTGGATGTAGAATACCTCACATCAATTCCTTTGATACATCCCTGTAATCCTAAACTTCACTCTGCAACTACTTTGCGAATACAACAATGTATAACTTTGCTCACGTCAAATCTAGTGCAAATATAGAGGACTACAATCATAGGACAATTGTATAGGACACATAGATGCATTGCAATCGGTTGTGGTGGACACGTTTTTCTTTTAGTGTGTTAATTATTTCCAATCCTTGCCATCCTATAGTAATTCATGCCATCTTTGAATTGACAATCACTATAAGTATTTTTCTTAGGTATTTGTGTGAAGTAGTTAGGATTGAACTATCCAACAAATTCTTCATTCATGTTGGTCTCAAGATCAAGATGATCTTTTTGTGTCTAGGTTAAATTAGTCATGCCCCACCATTGGTGTGCCACATATTATGGTAGCTTCAAGTTTATGTATGCTTAGTAAAACAATTGTTATCAAATTGCTCCTCATATACTTTTAGATATACACAACTCAAGATAATATTGTTTAATAGTACCTTCTTCACTTTGCAACTTGAAGGATTAAGATTATACTAATATGAAGAAAAACAAACTACATTGGATTAGGAGAAAGTTCTCTTAAAGTGAGGTCCTAGTAATCCCTCTCTTGTTACTTAGCTTGCATTGCCACATACTTGGTGTGGTTGGAAAGTGGAAGGAAGGTTTGTAGTTATAATTCCAATTGCCACCTTTCCTATATACTTAAGAGAGCCTCAAAACTTCAAGATTTGTCAATCTTGATATAGTTTTGAGGAGGTTATCATTAGATGTTTTTTTGGGGGATGGAGGGCCGTTTTAGGCTTGTTCCCTTGACGATAAAAGAACGGCCGTTGTTAGAGTTTTTTGTTTTGAAAAAAAAAAAAATTTAATTTTTAAATGAAATAAAAAGATGAACAAAAAATAAATATATTTTTTGGAATATCTTTAATATGATGCGGCAGTCCCTCTGCCACGTCATGCAGCTGCTGCTGTGCAATTCCAAACAGTTCCAGAGTCTGGGAACCTTGGGGAACTCGCAACCCTCCACATGGGCTGAAAAACATGTAATGAATAATTATTTTGCTGGTTATTTGCCACTCAAATCTTTAGGCATTACATCAAAAGAGCCCCCCCTATATGAAATTCACTAAAATCTCTTTTAGAAACTTTACATACTAACTTTGAAGCACTAGCAAAGTCAGAAAAATGTTATGAATAATCAAACAATTGGTCACTAGTACAAATCTACATTGAAAAAACCATTTTAGACCATTGTTTTGTGTTAATTCTAGGCTAAAATTAACACAATTGTATTTTAAAAAATGCGGATTTAATATGCGGATTCAACCATCTACAATGGTTTTTTCAATGTGCATTTGTACTAATGAAATATATTATAGGTATCTAAATTATAAAACCTTCCATGATTGTAGTGTAGCTATATAGTTATAGGTTGAATTCATCACCTTTGATTGGTTAGAAGTTACAACGGATGATTTTTGAGGCCTTCGGAAGACCGTGAATTCCTACACTACGGGGAAGATGGGAATAGTCCCAAATCAATACCAAATCAATAGTATAATGTGGTTGGGAGACTACCACGTCAATTAATTGTATTTAATTATTTTTCCAATATTTTAAAATTTTAATTTGATTTAAAATTCAAACTTTTTTAAAATTTTAATTTTTTTTAAGACTCTACTAGTGCTGCAAAGGATTACAAATGTGGGAACAACCCCGAAACAATCTTTTGGAGGTCTCAAATCTCCACTAATGCGTTTTGATTCCCTTTATAGAGATCAAATTGCTATATAGTCTCTAGAGCGTAGTATTTGTGAACTCTTTTGCTATAGATTGTTCAAACCAGCTTAATTAGTTGCTGTTGATCAAGTTGTAAAGAGCTGATTTCTAATTTAATAGATATCTACATTATAGGTATTTATAGGTATTTATATTTTAAGCACCTACAATGGTTGTAAAATATCTACTTATGTATATGCTTAAGACTCACATGCTCACATTGTCATGCTCATAGACTAATAACATTGTGAAGGTTTGTTCTTACTACAAACTATTATTGGAGCACTTTAGTGATGAAAAATTCCAAATCATTGAGATAACTAATGAATTTCTTTTAGAAGAAGATGCTAAATTTGTGGATTACAAAATGTCTTTCTAATATACTTTGCAACTTCTACCTCCTCAATCTTGATCTAAATTTTAGCACAAAATATTAATATCATTTTGTAAATTTGATTCTCATAAATGAAATGAGGCTTAAAAAGTCTAGTGTTTGGTTTAATTTGAAAATTTTGAAAATTTACCAAATTTAAATATTTGATCACTATTTGATCCTTGGATTCATAACCATAACCATAGTCTCTTAAATTTCTAATTGTATAATTATTCATAAATTTGGTTTAGATGATAATTGTTTGTATTATATATATATTTATATATATATATATATATATATATATATATATACACACCTATACATGAAATTTTTAGATGTTTTTAAAGCTTATTTTGTAATTCGAGTTTCTTTTTTGAATTTTTATAGAAAAATCATGGTAAGTTCATTTGCCTTTTCTATAGAAGATTTTGAATTTTATTTATTTATAGAAGACATGTGATATCACCTCTAAATAATAAAATTCATTTTAGATGCCAAATGGACCATATAGATTGAAGGCTTTGGAATATAACTACATTGTGTACATGCAATTACTGCCTCTTTTGAGGTGATAGTGATAGTGACAAACTATATCAAAAAATATAAAAACCATGTATGATTTTCAAGAAGGTTATACATATCAATTTTCTATTGGTTGTAAAAGTTTTATACAAATTTTGAAAGGGGTACACTAGTCATTTTTCCATTAAATGTAAGACTTTTACATTCAATCCTAAACCCTAATCTCTTCAACAACTTGTTCTTCAATCTCATATCTTCTTTTCCTTCTTTGTCCCCTTCATCCTCGTGAAATTGTCCATAGATGAAGATAAAAACATTAAAAAATATAGAAATATGTAAGTTAGTGTTGAAAGATAATAATGACCTATTCGGAAATTATCCATTTAGTATAATAAGTTTGTTCCAAGGGAGAGGGTCAAGTAGGGAATCTATGCTAATAGGTTCTATGTCTAAAATCAAAATTTCTCAACTTAAATTCAATAATCCAACTTGGAATTCCAACAGACTTCAATCACTACAAAGACACACACAGCTCCAATTTGGGCTTTTCATTTTGACATACATCCATAATTCAGTATCCAACTTGGCAGAACTAAACACAGTAATATAATCACCATTTTCCAATTAGGCTCATAAATCACTTATACATCAATATATTGATTTCATCTCTCCACACAACTATAATTCACATTACATAATTTCTTAATTTTACACAATTTCAAATATTCATAAACACCGCATTTCTATCACAATACACCAATTTGGTTGAGAATACTTTTATATTATTTCCAAATTGGTGATCAAATCACCGTTACCTATGATACATCCAATTAGATTTCACTCATTGCATCACAACATCCAACTGGGACACTCCAATCGCATCAACCAAATAGCACTTCTCACTACAAATCACCACAAATTCACTTCATCACTCCATCACCACATTCTCACTCATAAGCATACAGAAAACACAAAAATACACAACCAACTGAGCTGGAACATGCACTGAGCTCTCTCTTTAAGTGTGTAAAAGAAAAATGAAGAAGAACCACCCTTAATAGGATGCAAGCTGACGGTTACCTCACAAGAAAGAGACAATTTAACCAACAACAACTACCAAATTGAAATTGCTCCACAATAATTGAATGCCAATTACTAACCATTCCCATTCCAAGTTGGCTTGAACACAAGCTCCATTCCAACTAGGTTATCTACAGTTAGAAAGCATTAATTAACAACAAAACTAACAAAGACCACTAAATAATAATCATATAATTATCATAAAATTTGAGCATTCAAAATTTCAAACACCCTCTAATACTAAACTCCTTACTCCAAATTCACGAGCATACCATTCTACCGCAATCCAAAGCATTAGCACCCTCAGAAATTAAGATACAAATTGCCAAACCCTAAGTCTCCCAATTCACCTCCACACACTACATGCAATGGTGCAAATTGACTAATCAAACAATGCAAACAACATATCACAGAATCCTCCTTTACAAGCATCAAGTTGGTTGATTACCATTGAAAATAATATCAAAATGATTGAATTTCAAGTGGAATACAAAACAATTGTAGTAAATATAGTTCCATCTAAAGAATCAAATAATAGTTTGAAGGCTTACAAAAATCCTTCAAGCGCTTTGTTTTATCTTTGTTCCACTTTTTGTATTTTGCTTCATCTCTTTTCATAGAGAGTTTAGTTGTATTATACAATAAGAAAAAATAACAAATCATGGAATTCAACATGCTGAATTAAAAGTGGCATCTGAAAATAGAAACTTAAAATATTGCTTACAAAGAGAGATGACCTACTCAAGAATGCTTACCTAAGGAAGATCACGTAAGGAAGTCAAAAGATTGGAAATGAAGCCTACTCTGAAGACTAATTATTTGTCAACTAGCACATAGGTGTCATTGCACAATGAGCCAATCTACTATTGATATTTTACATTCACCAAGACATGAATAGTCACCTTCTCTCTTCTGTTTGGCCTCCTTAAATACTCACATCTCATTTTGTTTTAGGTTTTTGGGGCAATTTAGATTGATGGCATGGGAAAGGAGGATTGGATTTTTTTTAAGCACATCAACGTTTTTGCTTGCATCTTTTCAAGGGATAGTCGCACGCTCTATCCTACAAGTTTAAACCTTGAAAAGAATGAGATGACGAGACCTATCACCAAGGTACTTTGCCAATTAAAAATGATTTGATTTTTTGGACAAATAAATGCACTCTTCAAATATACATTTAATTTTGAAAGTCATCTATTCAATGCTTTTTGCTATAAGCATCTTTTCAAGGTGGTAGAATTAACTTTAAAAGGTTGTGGCCCTCATGACTAAGGTAGTTATCAAAATGCTCTAATTATTGGACCAATAATGGAGGTGCATTCTTTGTTTCTACAATTAATCCGATATTGCTACTACGGATACTAAATGTCTAATAGATGACTTTAGTTGAGATTGAAGTATGGAAAAAATATATTTTCATCCAATTTATTTATTTGGAGGGTACTTGAGTATATTTTGAATAGTATTATAATGGCCCTCACTATGATCTTCTTGAATTTTCTAACAAAGAACATGTTTTTACTTTTTATCCACATATCACCTTTGTGGTGTATATATTTGGATAATTTCTTGCTATTTATTCTTGATGTGCATTTTAGCTGTAAAAGTGGTATTTTTTTAAATTTGAGTCCAACTAATGAAATGCAACTTATCCATTGCACTTTCTACTGAAATTGGAGATTTTGAAAAAAGTCTTAAATTTCAATATTTTATAGTAATATGAAAATTGGGTCTATAACCATGGTTTGTTGATTTTCTAATTATAAAATGACATGGTAACTTTGGTTTATACCATGATGTTATACACTATATTAAACATCTATAGTGAAAATTTCAGATTTTTTGAGTACTATACTTTGCATTAGATATGAATTTTTTTTCATTTTTTTTCTTAAAAAATTCAAAGTAATTTCAATTTTTTTAAAAGATTGAAATTTTACAACTTTTAACAGACATGTGATTTCGTCTCTAAAAAATTAATACAAAATTTTTCATTCATAACTAGTTGGAATATGGCAACAAAAAGAGTAATGGAGAGTGAGGCTAGAACTCAATGGTCATGGGTCTGTCGTTACAGGGTGAAGTCATCATTAGGTCCACAACGTCCTTTCAGGGTTAATCCCATTGTTTTTTATTGGATGAAAATCATCCTCACTCCAAGATGAAATAAAGCTGTTACACCTCTCCTTTCACTACAGTAGTCATGGCTTGCCGACTTTGGCTAATTCAACGCTGCCATCGCCCTTCCAATTGGAAATTGGACCATGCCCTTCAAACAGTGCGTACCCAGCTTGACCTTACCGACAGTTGCACTGCAAAATCGCTTGTTAGTGTCCCTGGGGAGTGGGGAGCGAGTGGAGAGATGCAGCACCTGCGATGGCCTGCGATGGCGCACGAGGGCTTACCATCACGTCATGGAAGACGATGCGCAAATCCGAATCGCTTTGCAGTGGTGGGAATGTGGTGTCGTTAGAGCTTCACTGGTTTGATTTCACTGGAGTTTGAGTACAGAACGCACGAGTACTCTTAGGGTTTCTGTCGTAGAAGGATTCAGAGCGAGTGAGATCGAGGGGTAGCATTGGATGCTATTTCTGTCGGTTTTGACCTTAAGCGTGAGCAGTACGAGGTTAGAGATATCTCAAAGCAGTGCTTGTGAATTTCGAAGGCTCTGCGCATTCCACGAATTTCCGGTGTTCTTTCAAGCTTCTTGGGCCACTTAACCCTTTAACGATCCTGGTCGATTCCAGAGTTGGGCATTCCTTTGTATTTTCATTTTGGGGAAATTTTAGGGTTACTGAAAATAGATGTCTATCACAGATCTGACCGTACAGATGGAAGCATCTTGCAAGGTTTAGTGTTATGCATCATGAATCATGATCACTATTAGTTGTTATGATCATTTTTTTGCATTTATCAGTGTATTTTCAGCGAGTACATTTTTAGTTTTTCCAACCCTCTAGCTGCATGCCACCTCAGATTGGCTTGATTATTGTCCTAAACTCTTCACCTTCTAATTCCCCAGATCCGTTTCCTTTGCCATGTCATCAAATTTCTTGACATGCTCTCTCTACAAACTGAAAAGAGTCAAAATCGACCAAAATAAGGTCGACCAAGCGTTAAAGGGTTAATTAGGACGTGATTCTGTCCTGTTTTGTTAGATTTGCATGCAGTACTCCGATTTGCGGGAGAGTTTTTAGACGTGGGAATGTGAGACGAGATTCGAGAAAGACGCAGGAATCTCCGGTTGGGGTAAACACACATTTCTGCGTCATCAATGTCCTGCCGGAACTGAACGAGGAATTAGGAAAGCTAGAATTCCCTCTTCAGTCGGAGGGAAAGTGGCAACCAAACAGATGCGCTCCAAATTTTATGTGTTTCTTTAGTCGATTTCTAGGTTCCTTTCTTTTGAGCGGATACATGTATGCGAGGTTCTTGCTGCGGTTACGTGTTTTTCTTCATCTTAGAAATGCAGAGTGATCTGCGAGAAAGTTTTCTGGCAAGCAGAGTAATATTCTGGATCACCTTGTAATTAATATGTGATAGGCAGTCAAGAGAGTTACACTTGCTTACTTATAATGTTGAATTCTCCCGGCTCAGCCTCGTTCATTGCATTTTACTGTTTTGAATTAAAAGTCAATGTACTGATAGTATGTCCGTGTCCCCTACCTGTTTGAGTAGCTCGAAAACTATCACATCATGTTTTCTGCGTTTTTTGCAGGCTCGTGTCGAAGTATCACTATCAGAATGGTTTTCGTTCTTGTCTTTGCAGGGTCTTGCGCCGGAGCTCTCCAGCGTGCAGTTGCGGATTTGGATTGAAATAACATGCTATTTGAAGGTAAGATTTGTTGCTTGCAGTCGAATTTTGTGACGTTTCCCGTCTTTGTGAATTCTGGTGCTGCTTCTGCAGTTGGGGGTTGAGTTTCTCACCGCAAATTTTGTTTTCTATTCTGCTGAGGGCATGATGTAGGCCCTCCTTGAATTGTTTGGTGATGCATTGTACTTTGAAGTTGCTATAGTGCTTCCATCGTTCACGGACCGAAGATCAAACCAATTTTGACCAGGGAAATGTTGTGCTAGGTTTTGAAGTTTGTCAAGTCTAGGGTTTCCTTCACTTCATAGATCTGAAAATTTCTAAAAGTTGAGTAGTTTATTGGTTCTGCAGGCTCTCTGGGTCAAGGGCAAAACATTTGAACCTAGCAACTTTTCAATTAATTGTCTAGACTTTGTATGAACAGTATATCCTTCAATTTCTCATTATAACTTGCCACAATCCCAAAATATTCAGATGTTACTTTTGTAAATAATATTTAAAAAGTATATTACCTAAAATTTATACAAAGTTCAATTTGGATGGAAAAATACATTTTTGCTTGTTTGGGATGTGTATGCTTTCATCCGTTGTTCAAAATTTGAACCTTTGATCGCTTGGTCGTTAGCTCATAAATTTTCACTCCCATCTCTTCACTCCCATCTCCATTGCTACTTGGACCTCGTAGGAAAATGTCAATTTAATCGGAATGTTTTTGCTATATTTGCTAATTTATTTTCACTTTTGCTACGGAATTTATAAGAATTACGATTTTTCATAGAACAAATTGGAATTTTCAGTGATAGACAATCCATAATGCCACATAATAGAAATATAAGATTGATATCTGAACACTATTTAAAAGTCTAAATTTTACTCAAGCATGGTGTTTTGATCATGTTCTAATGGATCTGGTCCTTTAGGGCTTTAGTTCTTGAGATCATTCGATATATGTAAAAATGTGTGCCTATGTGTTTGATGTGGCAGTGAGCATTTATCTGGTGGCTGGCCTCGGGTTTTGCGAGATATGTGGCGCAAGGGATTTCTGTATTGTAGTTTCGCGCAGTTTATGTGGAGTCTTTGGAAGAGATGCGACGCTGCACCCTTTTCTCGTGTCGTGGTTGCTTTGCGACTAAATGACGGAAGCCTCTTTGAAGCCTATCAAGTGGTAGGTGATGGTCGGAATTGCAACCCGATTGAAACTTTCTCTTGTTTTCAGGATTACAGGAGTCACAATTGGCAGACCTTATTGAAAGCACTGGATTCTAGGACGTTTGAGAATGTGCCTACGTGACGACAGTAGTAAGCAACATCAAGATTGTGCTGTCCCTGGCGCAATTATATGTGGTGATATGGTGCATTTATTAACTCAAGTTGTAATACTGAAGACAGTGCAAATGCGCATGATATGACAGTCATAACTTGTAAAACATTGAGTATCTAGGGTGACTCATAGAATGAACAAGGTCAAATTGTAGAAATTTCTCGGAATTTGTGTAATCATCCTTGCAAAATAAGCTATTCCCATAATCGTGGTTGTTGTGGCTTAATGTGCAGCCTTGTAGGGATTGGACTCTTTGCCACACTTTGCAAGGTTTGGTTAGGGTGAACTATACAAAGGAAGACTCAAGCTTTTTGAAGCGTTCATCAGAAGCGTTGTACTTCTAGACAGAGATTCAAGAAGCAAGTGTTGGCCACTCTCTGCTTCCATCTTGAAGAAGAATCTAGATATTGGATATACAAATGGCAAGTCCAGGGTGTTCATTTTGGCCATTTGGTGCAAGTACATCTTCTTCACCTACAAATTTTCTGCTTCTCTCGAGGACAAACATAGAGAGAATTTGTGAATTGATAAGGCATGGAGAACCTTTGAATCCACATCAATGTTTAAGTTTGTCATTCAAACTAAAAGTGACCATTGAAAATATTGAATCCTTGGCATCCTTATTTGAAGACGACAACCCTTTCTACGGTTGTGTGGCTTTGGAGAACTTTTATCGAGTGTCTGAGAAGGCGAAGAAACTTGTGGAGAACTGTTGCAGTGTAGATTGGTGTCCGGCATCTGCATTTCAAATCCAAAACGAGGAGGCATTTAGGGAGATTTTGCTCGAGACAAGCCTCAGTTACAGCACCATCTATGAACTTTTGGAAGACATCAAGAAGGGAAAATCCTGTTTGGATCTTCGCAGTTCCTCTACCTTTGATCCCCCAAGTGCAGAGGAGATTTTTAAAGATCGTGCTGCTTTAAGGGATAGGCTCAAGGGCCTCGTGAATGCTGCAAATATCTCCAGCAGTGACATCCGTTCCCTACAGCTTGGAAAGTATTTGTTGAGGAGAGTGAATTTTGCTCTTAAACAATCTATTGACGAGGATTTTGACGTGAGGTCTTCCAATTTGTCATTGGATGGGGAAGACCTTGATGGAGAGTGGAGTGAGAAATCAGAACGTCTTGGGGGTAGCGTTATCAAGACAACTTGGCGTGATATACCTTGTGCAAAGAAGGAGTTTGAGGATACATTGCGAGAGGATGAATGGCAAGCAGAAGCCAGCATTTTAGCCAGTCTCAATCACCCCAACATCGTGAAGTTTCTTTGTTGCAACAAATATGAGACTGTTCACACAAGTGGTCATTTCATTGCAATGGAGCAAATGGAAACTAGCCTTCTTTTTTTTATTAGGAGGCTGAAGAAAAGGGGAGCGAAGCTTTCATTGTTTTTAGCTCTTGACATTATTTTGCAAATTGGATATGGCATGTGCTACCTTCACGATAATGGAATTGCTCATCGGGACCTCAAGACTCCCAACGTGGTTTGTAGTATCACCCAACAATTTCTTGAGGTGAAGGTTGTTGATTTTGGCCTTGCTAAAATCAAATTGAACCAGGACAAGTCAAATTCAATATCACGCCCCAAAATTGGTACCGTAACTTACATGGCCCCGGAGGCATTCTCGAATGGCAGAGCAAATTGGTTCAAGACTGACGTCTACAGCTTCTCAGTGATGTGCGCAGTGATTCTCTCAGGAGAGGAACCATTTCAGAACATAAAGAGGGTAGATATATGCGGAGCAATTCGCTCAGGACAGAGGCCAAATCTCCCTGTTGACACTCCAAAGGAGTTGGCATCGCTCATCAAGGAAGGTTGGGATCAGGATAGGGATTTGAGACCCAATTTTGTGGACATTTGTACAAGACTGGAGAAGCTCAGGCACAGGCTTTTGAGGAAGCATTCATTACCTTCTTTGGGCTTACAATTGAAAAGAGAGGATCGATCTGATGAAGAGTGTCCTAATGATTTGTATATTAAAAAAACGATGAAGAAGCGGTTTGAGCTTCGACAACTGGATCGCTCTCCTCAAATAGCTATGAACTTGATCACTGAGGAGTGGTTTGATGGGGATGAGGTGGGTCCCCCTCTTTGTGAAGAAAAATGCCTCTGATTTTGTTTGGTCAAATGGGGGTCATTTTCAGAGCTGTCTCTTGTTTCATTTGCTATACGATTGGTGTGTTGGGAGTTTTCTTGAATGTCAATTTTGATATTTGATTTGAGCTTTGACCGGCGGAGGTTGTTATGAGCCGAGCAGGTTGAGGAGCAACAACATTGCGTTCAACCCCAGCAGCAGCTTCAGGAAGGACTTGCAATTACTGAGGATGGCCGGGGTGGGAGCTCCTCCTGTGGTGGGTTGCAAGGATCCCGTTGGGGCTCCTCTGCTGTTGGTGGTGTTGGTGGTGTAGTTTCTCCTCAGAGTGTTGGAATCGCGTTGCATCTGTCTAGTACATCACCTTCATGGTCAAGTCCGACCGATAGAGGGATGGTGGAGTGGTCAAATGCATCTCCTCCGTTGAAGACATCACATCCGTTGAGTATAGAGGCCGTGCAGGCGCAAGCGGGGGTGCAGGCGCTAGCGATTCCTGGACAGGTCTCCGGAGATATACTTTCCAACTCTGGATTACAGAGAATCGCTTCTAAATCGTTGCAAGCCAAGGGTAAACACTCCGCACTTCTGCAACATCACTCTACCCCACTGCAACTTGCACCTTCGTGCGAGCAATTCGAATCCAACCCTGCAGCTAGTGCGACACATCCATCCTCCTCAGGTGCCAACCAGTGCTACACGAGACCTTCAGTAGTGTCTCGACATGGGTTGGCGATGGACAGCCTGGACGTGGACTACTGGAGGGAGGCTTCATCGTCCATCAAGCTCGTCCAGGAGATGCTATCCAGGCGCCGCGTGCAACTGCATGTGCGTCAATGCCAGTACCTCTCGTCCAAGATGAGCGACACCGGGAGTTTCCTGACGTGGAAGTCGACTTCTCTCGTTGGCATTACCGGCGGCGATGACGTCCGGCGGAAGGCCCTGCGGCAGCTGCATTTCACGGTGAAGTGCGCGGAGACTCTGGTGCGCGGCTGTTGCTGCGAGGTGGAGCCTTCGTGGCTTGAGTCTGCCGTGACGCTCGCCCAGATCAAGGAGGACATCGTGCACATCCTTCTCGACCTTCGCTGGTGGACGTCCATGGTGGAGATCGCCATCGCGTCTGTCACGTGGGTGAGGAGAGGGCGGGAAATCGAACAGGAGCTTCTGGAAGTGGCGGAGGAGGATGTTCAGCAGCTGCTGGAGGAGTTCAAGTCGCTAGACCATGAGCTCGATGTGGCGTTCGTCGAGGACAATCAGCAGCTGCTCCGGCGTGTGCGGGAGGTTCTGAGTTCGAATTCTGGCAAACCCCGCGACCTCGACTATCTCCTCGCGACCCATGTGCGGACGCGGCTGGAGAATACCGACCTGGTACAGTCCATGACGAATGTGGACCTCAACGAGTACAAACTTGTAGAATTCATCGGCGCTGGCAGTTTCGGCGCCGTGATGAATGCGAAATGGTTGGGACGCAGCTGCGCATTGAAAGTTCTCTCCTACAAATGCGTAAAGGAAGCCAGGAGCTTGAGTTCTTTCCAGCATCCGCACATTGTGCAGTTCTTCCGCTACTGGGAAGTGCCGGTTTCGTCCAAGTCTGGCGAATCCTCGCCAGACAGCACGCCTCGCGTCGCGTCCGTCGCTTCCCCCGAGCTCATCTTGACCGTCCACTCGCACATTCTGATGGAACTCCTGCCGACCGACCTGGCAAAGCACATGTGCTACCCCGCGACCAAAGCCATGTCGCAGGACGTCGCGATTGACGTGATGCTTCAAGTGACCAAGGCGATGTGGCATTTGAACAACTACAACGTCGCGCACCGTGATTTGAAGCCCAGCAACGTGCTGGTGCAACCCGTCAGCCCCAAGGAGGTTCCAGAGCTAGCGGCACGCGGCTATTTGCGTGTGAAGCTCGGCGATTTCGGCTCGGTGAACACCAGGGCCATGAGCATGGTGAGCACCACGATGTCGAAAAATGTGGGGACGAGGATTTACGGTGCACCTGAGGTTTTCATTCAAGATTCCCCGTTCCCCAAGGAATCGCCGAAGTTTCCCCGCCTTGTGGATGTGTGGAGCTTCGGGATCATGTTCAACCAGGTGCTCAGTGGGCAGCCTCCGTTCCTGCTAGAACAAGCACACGGCTCGGCCGCGTTGCACACCAGGATCCAGAAAGGCCTGCGGCCGCAGCTCCCAATCAATTGTCCTGAATACTTGAAGTTCTGCATCACGAATTGCTGGCAGCTCCGACCCCAGGACAGGCCCAGCTTCGCCGATTTGTGGAAGCTGCTGCGGTTTGCGCAGGTCCGGAGCCTGGGGATCATTCGCGAGGATCACGACCTCTTCACGTTCACCACCAGAGAGGGAGTGGTGAAACGGTTGCATAAACCGAAACAGTCGATCCCAGACAAAGATCCGAAATCCAGCTCTTTTGGGTTGCTTGTCCGTCGGATCACTTCACTCTCCACCAGAAGTATGTCATTCATCTTGCAACTGTGTGGAGATTCTTTTCACACTAGCATAATTCCCCTGTCGAAGCGACATTTCGAATCCATTATGTCGGTTCGACTAGAAGGCTGAAACAACATCCCATTTTCTGTGTGTTTTCAACGTTTTCTCATTTAACCATAATTAAGTTACCCGAGAACGTCGCAGATTTGGCCGCGGAGTTCCATTCACTTTCATCCATTCGTCAAAGAGTTTTACGCTTGTGAGGGTTGAGAGTCTATGACAGGCAGGCACTTTTCTGTCACTCGATGCATCTTTAGTCATGCAGAAACAACGCTCGTCGTGGGTTAAACAACTGTGCTTGCAGGGAACTAAGGCGTTTGGGGACTACACTAGATAAATAAAGATGAATTCTTCCGATGGTGGTGTGTCAACAAACTGGGGTCGAAACACATTCGCGATTATGTTGCGTCAAGTGTTTTGCCCTGGAGTCGGTTTCCTTTTGCATCACTGTCCACGGGCATTGATCCAACTTTTTTGTAATACATGTGTTCAGGACGGGACCCCAGCCAAAACTCCAACCGAAAGCAGTCCAGAGCAGGTCCGTGGCAGCGTTTGGTGATCTGCTTTTTGTGTTGTTTCAGTGTTCGGGATTTCAGATTCTTAGTGTCATGATTTACTGCTGCAGGTTCGTCAAAGACGCAATCTGAGGGCAAAGCCGTTGGACTACCTCGTGAACTCCGTGGGTATACAGGACGCAACCTCAGATAGTACGAAGCTGGACGTGATCTTCTTCGAAGGGAACGTCGGACAGCGGAAGTACCTGTCGTGCACGGATACGTGGGTGCAGCGTGGCAAGCCGGACGTGTGGTGGCCGCGCGATTGGTTGTCGAAGGATTTCAATGGCGACATTCGTGTCTTGCTGCTGGAGTATTGCATCTCGGAGAATGGCATTGAAGGCGTGGTGGAGGAGTTGCAAAAACTCCTCGTCTTCAGGTAAATGAAAGACCAACCTGGACTTCACGATTCTGTGCGTCATATCGAAGCTTTCTTTTGCTCGTTTTTTTCTATCAAAACACAGGGAATGCTCTTTAGCCATTCTCGTGATGTAAGTTAATACTTGCCCCTGTGTGAATTTCTCTTATTTTCGCAATGGTAGCAATCAAATCGGTCAATTGAAACTCATGAAATCTCGTTTCTTTAGGGTTTACCGCAGAATTTGAGATCCAGGATTCTTATGTGATTCCAGTCATCTCTGACATGATGCTTGCTTGGTTGCTGCAGTGATCGATGGAACCGAGGGCATACCTGGAACCGTCCCATTGTCCTCGTGGGTCATAGTTTAGGTTTCGTTGTGATTGCGCAGCTGGTGGTGGCGCTGAACAAAAGGGCGGAGTCATTTGGCAGCTTGAATGGCGACTTCGAAGCCAACCGCGCCAAGGTCTCCAAAGCTTTCCTTGCAAGCCTGTCTGGATGCTTCTTCTACGCTTTTCCTTACACCGGACTGGTGCCCAGTGAGGATCTGCTCAAGTACGTCTTCGGCGGCTTGACGTACTCGACTACGCTCTTCAACGATCTGTGTCTAACTTCTCCCAAACTGAAGGAGCTTTCCGAGTGCTTCATGGAAGCGAGAAGTGATGGCGTGAAGTTGGTGGCACTGACGGAGGGCTTTCACACCAGAGGGGTAAGGGAAGCTAGCGAGTCGTTTCGTTTACTGCCAACCATTGTTGAATTCTTAGATCTTTCCTGAAAAATTGTTTGAAATTGGAATTCGAAGTTAAGTCTGGTAGAATCTCTTTCGAATTGAAGTTGTTAGGTTGTCATCTGAAGCGATTGGTATTTGCAGAGAACCGTTGTACCACCAGCGTCGATGGATGATTTCAAAGCAAGTGGCGGCAGAGTGGAGGAGCTCTATGATTCCAATCACAGTGGTACGTGCAAACCTATCGACAAGAAGCACCCTTCTTACCGGTTTCTTTTTGAGTTCATTCAGGAGCTTTTGAAGGAGAGAAAGATGATGTAGCAAACATCTCACTCGCCTGTTCAATGCATTTCTCAGGTTGCATACTTTCTTTAGGGTTTAGTGTTTGCAGTTCATAGGAGAGAGTTTGAGTAAGAAAGGTAATAACTAAAGCATTTTGCTTACCTGAGCTTTACATTTTGGATTAGGGTTTAGAATTTTGGAATTTCTTGGAGAAATTGATTGGGGTAGAGAATGCAGCAAGCATTTCTCCCACCTCAGTTTACTTTGTTCAAGAGTTCATCGGAGAGATTTTGAATGAGAGTGGAGCAAGAATCGTGCCTAGTTGATCATTCACTACTCAATTCATATGGAGTACTCCGTAGAATTTAGAGTTTATTGGAGAGATTTTGAGTGAATATTAGATAATGCACCTTCCAGCATATGTGATCAGTGTATTCGTTAGCTTATACGGTTTAGAGGTTAGGGTTTGAAGTGATCTCAGTGATCATGAGTGAGGAAGGGTGATGTAATTGATGCACTATTCAGTTTCTTTGGTGCCGGGTTTAGGGTTTTAGAGTTCATTGAAGAAATTGAGTGAGAATAAGATGAAGCTTTTAAACAAATGTAATCAGCGTCCTACTCAGTTCACATGGTTTGGAGTTTGGGGTTTAGGTGTTTATTGGAGAGATTGAGATAGAAAAAGGTTTATGCAGTCTTCGGCATTCTTGATTTAATGGCTTAGGGTTTGGGGCCAAGTACATTACTCCAATGTGTATCAGTTCTTGCATGTGGCTGTTGAATATGGACAGTACATTGGATTATCTTGTAGTACCCCTGGAAATTGTATTGGATCACGACCTCTTCAAATTTACCACCAGAGAGGGCGTGGTGGAACGATTGCATAAACCGAAACAGTCGGTTGCAGACAAGGATCCGAAACCCAGCTCTTTTGGGTTGCTTTTCCGGCGGATCACTTCGCTCGGCACCAGGAGTATGTCATTCATCTTGCAACTGTGGAGATTCTCTTGGCGACATTTGGAAACCATTATGTCAGTTCAAGAAGAAGGCCTCACGAGTTTAGGAGACAAATGAATAAACATTGAAAACACTCAGAAAATGCGATGTTGTTTGAAACCCATGTCACACTACAGTACTATAGAAGACCTCCCCTTTTCACAACAAAATTCCAAAGATGAATAGTTGCACTTCTGTCCTATTACAATGATTTCGTGTCATCCATTGGATGTTTGACATCTATGTCGACGTTTAAGGGTTAATCAAAACCCACTCAAAATTGTCACTTCTATTGCGAAGTGTAAATACCTTTAGAAATTGTGGTTTTTTTTTGCATATTCCCTTGCAAGATCTTGCATAAGAGTAGTATAAGAATGAGTGGAAGAAATTTCAACTTTGACTATATAGATTGTAAGACATCCATACCTTAAGTTAGTCTGGTTGTTTGTTTGTTTTGTTTTTTTATGGTGAGATTTTTGAAACCGTTTGTCCTTCGGTTGCATCCTTGAAATCGTTTGTTCTCTAGTAGCATCCTTGAAACCATGTTTCCTTTGGTAGCATTTTTGGTATTGTCATGGTTGTTTGATTTGTTTTGTTTGTTATAGTGAAATTTCTGAAATTGTGTGACCTCCAATCATATCCTTGGTATCGTCAGAGTGCAAGGAAGGGGGGTGCATGGACTTTGTTTTTGGAGGGTGGACCTATGAAATGCAAAGAGTGGGGTGCACGGACTTTGTTTTGGAGAGGTGGACCTAAGAAGTGTGAAGAGGGATGCATGGACTTGGTTTGAAGGGCAAGCTGGACCTGCAATGTGAAAGATATTGAATTTCAAAAAAATTATGAATTATAAAAATTAATTTTATTTTTATTTTTTGTGTGGCAACAATACAAGGCACATTAGCCCCTTAACCCCTCATCACCGGAGGGGACGAAAAGTGTCCTCGCAGAAAATTCAAAGTGCTGTAACTTTTGCATCCGATGTCCAAACTCAATAAAACTTGTTGGTGAAGTTGCGCTCTCTCTTCTAGTTTATGTGGCAGAATTTTCAGATCAATGAGAGCTTTATTGATTTCTTGAAAGCCAATCGAAGTTCATAGGTTCAATTTGAATTCACCAAACTGCATTTGAAGGCTGCAACTTCGGGGGCTTGTATCTCCTTCATCCAATGTTCGTTTTCAATCAAATTTGTTGTGTTGTGTTCCCCTTTAAGTCTAGTTACTGTGGTTAAATTTTCATGTCAACCCAAGTTGTTTTGAATGCTTGGGAGCAATTCGAATTTCAAAATCTAGACATTTTTGCATTACAGTGAACTTTGGTGGCTTATAACTTCTTCATACAGGAGTTTTTTTCAATAATTTTTATTGGAAAAGTTTCACATACTAGTCTAGTTCTTGTGGTAAAAATTTCATATCAATCCAAGAAGATATGATTGACTGAGAAGCATTTTAGCAGAGGTAGGTTCAGCTGTAGATGTGTTTTTTTGCTACTTTTTTCACTGTTTTTTGACATTTCAAAACAACTTTGCAAATGCAATGAGTCAATTAAATGTGTTTTTTTTCCACCAAAGTGTTTGTCTTTTGGTTTAGAATCCTCTTGTAGTTTAAAGTCTTTTCCTTTGAGTAGGTTTAGAAATCGAATTCCACCTCGAAATGTGTTTTTAGGAAAATTTCAGCATCTTTTTTCAACACTAAAACATTATAATCTTTCAATCTATACGGTCAAATGACCCCAAATTTTACTTACACCATCTACAACATGCACACTATAATATTGTACGGTTGAGATTTTTATACCTTACTCACATTTAGATTTATAACACTTGAAAAGCAAGGTTGTTTTTTGACATGGTTAGAGCTTCGGCGGTGAGGGGTTAAAGCCCAAGGCCTTTTTGTTGCCAAAAAACACTCAAAACTGTCATTTCTATAGCAAAGAGTAAAAAAATTTGAAAAATGTTTTTTTTTTCACATCTAACTGTAGGATCTTATACCTAACTAGTATAATAATGTGTGGAAATATTTTTAGAATTTTTGGCCGCAGATATTGCAAGATATTTGCATTTAAAGTGAAAAAAACAAGTTTTTCAGCACATTGCGGGACTAGATTTTTTTGACTTCAAACATTTTTAACTTAAAATTTTTACACTTCAGCATTTTGAGCTTTAAATCTTTATAGAAGAGAATTGAGTTGAGAGTCTAGGGGGAAAAAAAAGTTCAAAAAAATTTAATTATCATTCTTAAAAAATTTTGTTAAATAGAAGTAGGTACAAGATAGAAAGAAAATCTAAAATATTCATATATTTTAGATGGAATTAAAATGCACTAATTCCAATGGTGAGATTGTTCTAACAAGTAAGCTAAACCATGAAAAAAAAAAAATTGAAAAATTTGAAAAATTGCATTCAAAAATGAATCCTAGAAGGGTTTGTTTTTTAAAAGATGCTCTAATTGCTCGAAAAACAAGAATGTCCATAACTTTCTCATAACAAACCCAAATGAAATGAATAAAAGCTTTTCAGATAGACCAAAACATATTCTATGAGAAAAAAAATATTTAAAAAAAATTCAAATTTTTGCAAATTTATTTTTTCTGCCTAAACTACCCCCCGTCCCTTGTTTTGAGCTTATTTGGTCATAGCTGTTGTTCCCGGGCACCGATTGTGAAAAATTATATTCCCATAAAGCTTATCAGTTTTTCTATCTTCAAAAAAAGTTTCAAAGTATCACGACAAAAATTCAGCCCGTAGGTACCTACCTAAAATTCCATTTGTCCCTTTTAGGGACAATGGTCTTTTAGGGGTTAGTTTGTGATTGAAATGAAGAAATCTATCTTTTTGGCACCTTGCTCAAAGAGATTTTAAGGCTGTAAATCTTCTTAGTTAAAAAATTTTGCACATTATATATTTTGAATTTCTAATTTTTTATTTTGAAAAATTGAGTTGGAAGTCTAAGAATTTATTTATTTTTTAAACTTGATTTTCATTCTTTAAAAATTGTTAAGTTGAAATAGACACAAGATTGAAGGAAATACTAAATCGTTAATAGATCTAAGAATTAAAAATTACTAATTCCAATGGTAACTGATTGTTCTAGCAAGCTAGTATGTAAATCCTCTTGAAATTCTTTTTTTTGAAATTTTGAAAATTGCATTAAAAAATGAATCCTACAAATTATTTATGCATATGTTGTTATATATGCAATAATAGTGTACTAGTATACATTCTATTATATGAAAGTCTTCTTAGTGTATTATTGGTGCATAATATTGTGGTCTTTAAAAATCCTTGACAATTTGAAATGTTGCACTTCTTGTACCATTTGATGCATTGCAAGGTACCTATCGTTTTTCTAATTTACACAAAGTTCTAAATCTAAATAGATTTCATGATATTCAAAATCACATGCTTTAAATGACCATTTTTGACTCTTTGGGGTTATGAATGGTTAACTAAATTATTTTGCCCTACAAAATTTTGGCATTTAAACTTTTGGAGAATTGAGTTGAAAATTTAGGAAAAAAATTCTAATGAACTCAAATCAATGTTTTTTCCTTAAAAAATTGTTTTATAGAAGTAGATATGTACAACATAAAGTGTGTTTTCAAGCTAGGGATATTCCAAAAATGCAGTCAATAGTTGACCATTTCACAATTTCAATATTTTGACACTTTGTTGTGATTTATAGGCTTTCTATGTTGATTTTTTTTATTCTTTATTTAGGTTGTGGATAGTATTTGTTTTCAAAACTTGGTAATTTTTGGCATTAGAAAAGTTATCAAACAAAAGAGGGGTGCTATTATGCAAGCTTAAGAGCATGAGCCCATGAGCCTAGAAAGACTATAGACCTATATTACAGAGTATATTATAAGCGCCTTCAATGGTTGTAGGATATTTACTTATACATATGCTCAAGGCTCACATGCTTGCATTTCCATGCTCACACATTAGCATCGTTGCCAAAGAAAGTCTTTTTATGGCATGTTTCACTCATTAAAATGTATAAATGGAATAAGAATTCATACTTGCTTTTACAATCTAGTCCTAATTTTTTTAAATCACTCAGGTATATTTGAAGTTTAATAAAACCAATATTTCAACTCAAAATCTTAGAATGATTTTCTAATCTTTTTTTATTCAACAAGAACTTGAAAAAATTTCAAACAATCTTTTTGGCACTTTGAATCTATTTTGGACGTAAAGGTATTTTGACAATGTAAGGTCTAGGTGTGAGAAAATTTATCTTATTAGACATTATTCCTATTTATTTGTAATTTAACTCACATCCAATTTTTAGCCAAAATCTATTTTGAAACAATTTTGAAAGGAGGTTTTTAAATCTCTAAATCTTTGCGATGCAATTTATTTTTATTTAAAAAAAAAGATATGGCTTATGCACAAATTAAAGTTTCAATTAGTAAATTAGTAAATTTTTAATTATATAAGAATTCATTGCAAAACTTGATTGTTTTAAAATGACCATTTTAATAGTAATATCTCTATATAGATAATGTAAATTAAAATACAATCCTAGTTTGAAAGCCGTTTGAATATAAAGAATATGAAAATGCATTGGAAGAGACAAACAAATTTTTAATACTTCTAAACTGGAATTAAAACTTGTCAATCCTAGTGGTGAGATTCTTGTGAAAAGTGATTTTCATCTTATAAACCTTTTTGATTTGAAAAATTGAAAAGTTGTAAAAATTGAGTTCAAAATCAATCTTGTACATTAATTTTTCAAGAAAATCCCTTGCTTGCTTATAAAATATTAATTCTTCATAATTTTAACACTACTAATCCAAATGGAATGAACTAAAGCTTTTCATGTAAAAAAAAAATAATTTATATAGAAAAAAACAAAAAACAATACAAAAATTAATTGTTTGCTGAACTAACAGTTGAATGTTTAAGTCTATGGGTTCATACATACTCAATTCTAAAAGGATGTATCCAATATTTTGACAAAAGGTGCATATATGAAACACCTCTGCAAGAAAAAAATAAAAGTCTTTTGGATGCCTAAATAAAAAGGTAAATTGCCCAAAAGAATTTGAGGAATTGGGCAACTTTGGCATCTTCTACTAAACTCTTCATCTACTTTTGAAATTTGGCATATATATAATTAAAAAAATTATATGAAAAATTATGAAATTTCAAAAAAAATAATAATTAAAGTTTAAAAATCACAATTCACAAAGAGTCAAATTTGTTTAATTATATCCGATAATTTTGAAAATAAATGCTTTCTTCTAACATCAATCTATGAAGTTTCAATACAATCTAAATAATTGTCTCTTTGGTTTTAAAGTGTAGAAAAAGATTCCAAATGAAATCATCAATCCTTAACCCTTTAGTGACCGGTCGACCACTTTGTGGTCGATTTTGGGACTCTTGGTCTGATGCTATTCAAAATACATTTGATCACAAAAAACTCAAAGAATAACACAATTAGAGTGTCTTCATGCGCTTCAAACAAAACCAATTTTAAGGGAGTTGGAGCATTGATGAATTAGCTATGAGGTTGCAAACTCAAATGGCTTGGACCTTCAAATGGAAAGTGTTCAACAAAAATACAAAAAAATGTCAACCAAATTGTGAGATTTTTTTGTAACTTGATGTCTTGACAAGGCATAAGTGTTTCTTTGTAATCTCATGAATGCCCAAAGTAAACTTATGCATTGGTATTTATGTAGTGCAAATTCTAAAGGGTCATTCAAATCATTGATTGTTGAGAATTAAGAAAAGCAACTCAAACTCCAACAAGGCTCTAGAAGCAAACATGATGTAGAGGTACATTTCACTTTCTTCAATGTACCAAATCTGCACATTTTAGAAGGGAATTTGCATTAATGACCACAGATGACCATTTTTTGTGAACTTCAAAAATTTGTAACTAATTTCACAAAGCTTCAAAAAATATGAAACGACTTGGGTTAGATGCCTATTCTACTTGTCTTTTGTGGAAAATTTACTAAAAAATATTAAAAGATGTTTCACCTCTCCAAAATTCAATTTTAGCCCTTAAAAGGTTCATTTATGGACCTTCTACCTTATTTATAGAGATTTGTACCGTTGGATGAGTTTGATTTTTTGTTAGGTTGAAGAATCTCCCTTATGGAAATACCTTATACAGTTTGATCTAAGACTACATCTTTAGAGTGGCCACAAAATTCACTTTCTTGAAAAACTACGCCCGCCCCCCAAATCAACCACGGTCACTAAAGGGTTAATCCACATGAAATCATCAAATATTGCTAATGTATTGGCAATGTACTTGACCTTCTCATATTACAAGGTGATTAGAAATAAGATAGAATCTTTATTTGTTTTTAGTATTTTGCATGGATGAAGTAGTGACAAAATTTATTATGCAATGGTGCAAAGGCTCAATTTCAAGTAAAGAGAAAATCTCACTTCTAGAAGGCTTGAGTACCATGACCTTTTTGGTGAGGGACCAAAATAAACTTCTTCAAACTTCAAATGTCATAAACGTGCAATCTTCAATGTCAAATTAAATTAAAATTTTCTACATGTTACCCCAATAGTCTAATACACTTTTGTTCAATTTGCAGGACAATTTGTAGTTCAAAAAAAAAGTTTTAATTTTCAATTTTGATCAATGCACCAAAACATGACAATTTTGACAACTTTACTTAAGAAAACCCTCCTTCCTCAAGGAATTATAATAAATTTGACATCACAAGATTTTAGCCAAAATCTTTAAATAGCCATTGAAGATTTTGAACCTATATGGATTAGAATGCTAACTAAAGGTAAAAAATGATACTTGACTATTAAAATTTGGCAATGAAAAAGCATTGTTGATTGCATTCACATCTAAGTAGAAAATACACAATAAAAAAAATAGATTTTAGATTCATGTGAGCTAAGTGCAACAAAGAGGCCAAATCTCCACCCTAATTTAAAGAATTGTATAACATGGTGATTGAAATATATTGTTTTAACTCATAAAAATTATATCCTTATCCCTATGGCAAGTAGTCATCAAAATATTTAGATGTTGAAAGGGCCCATTTTTCTCTGTGTTTATAGTTGGTAAATATTAATTGTCAAATTTTTTGAAAAAATCCTTTTTTTGGTTTAAAAAAAAGAAAAGAATCTACTTTTAAAGCATAAAAAAATCACATTTTTGAACTATAATTAATTATTGGCAAGGAATGCCAACCTTACTCACTTTTTTAGTATTATATTTTCTCTTCATTTATGTGAATTAGCACTAGTAGAAATTTGGTCTTCTAAAACTTTGTTGTCTAGAATAACTTGTCTGTTATCACTTATAATTTGTTGGTAAGTATTAAAAATGAGTTGTTTAGGAAAAACTCTAAGAATAAATCATACAAAACGATTTGTTTTTTAAAATGCCAATTGTTTGGACAAAATGAGTTGTTTGTGATCAGTTGCAAAAGACCAAATTTCTACTAGTGTAATCCTCAATCCTTGGAGGAATCTTTGAAAGAGTTGTATTTTAACCCTTAAATACCCAAGGAGTCATATTATGGTGTCAACATAACATATTAGAGTAGCATAGAAGTCAAATGATAAATATTTTTATTGAAAATTTTTTCAAGAAAAAAATGACCAAAGTTTATCATCTAAATCCTATTGACTTTTAATAAAGTATGTTCTTTAGTTGATAATTCAAAAGTCAAGTTTGAATGAAGGCATGTCTCAAGTACACAAAAATATTGATATTCATCTATACACTACTCACTCTCCACATCATCAACATGGACACTGGACAAGGTGATCTTTTCTAGAATTATAAACCTATGTACATCTATTGACTTGGACAAAATACAGAATGAAGATGACAATTCATCTATTTATCCAAATATACATATATTTATCCAAAATACAATAATTCCATTGAAATATTTTGTAGTTTTTAATAGTGATTTCATCCATTGCAAAGAAAGGATTATAATGTCAAATATTTCCTCAAAGAAATTCTTTTATCACTTTTGTGTGATAAATTGATCAAAGAATCCTTAATTTTCTATGACTGGATTTTATTTTCTATATGCCCTTGATTTTTCAATGATACTATTTGCACAATAATTGAATTGCATCAATTGAAATATTTTTACATTGCATTAATTAATGTACATAAATTATCTAATGTAGATAATAGGTCAAGATTTCAATTACTAGTATTCTAATACTTGAAGTAACCACCAGGGCTGTCTTGTCGGACATGTCCGGGGGTATTGGTGACATGTTGGACGTATAACGTCGCGTATCGTATAAGACAAGTGTCTAACAAAAGGAGATAAGGCGTCATGTAGAAATTTAGGGTTTTACTTCTTTTAACCTTGGGCTGCCTGAATTTGTCTTACATGGCTGATTGTCAAGAGTCAATGTTTTTTTTTTCATTTTCCATGAAGTGGCGAAGTGGCGATATTAAATGTTACGGTGGTGCTCCAAGTTTCAACATTCATCCAAGTACTGTATAGAAAATGTGATACTATGTATCTATAATTCTATTTTCATTCACAATGTGGCAATTTCATCCAAAATTTTACTAAAAATTTCCTATAGGCTTGGTGCTAGGTCAAAATTTTTGGTGCAATTTTGCACCAAATCGCCGGAAAAAAACACACTGTCAAGAGTGATGTGGAAAGAGAGAACCACATCATCTAGGCGACTTCGGGTCGGGGCACATGCAAGTCTGAGTAGGGTGATTGTGGGTACAAAGATCAGGGTGACTTTGGATTTAGGGTGCAACTGTGGGTCCAAAATTTGTAGGCGACCGCGGAAAAAGGGGCAACTGCGGGTTCACGACATTCCCGCAATGCCCCTACCTGCGGTCGCCCATCAATGTGCCATGGGACATCCAGGTGGCCAGGCAATAAAAGAATTTGTTTACAAAAGTCAACAGTCAGTTTGACTTTGTTGAACGTCGCGGAGGCTCTATTGGACGTTGCATGACATTGCATGTTGCGATGTCCGGGAAGATAACCCTAATAACTACACCTAATTGCAGTACATTGTTTAGGCTTTGAAAATTCTTGTCATCAATTAATGCAATAGACTAATGGCTATAGTGATTCATAATATTCTTCTTGACAAATGATATAAAGCATATTTTTCAAGCACCAATGTTTTTTGCAAGATTGGTTAATTTAGAAATAGCCAGCAAAAAGGCAAAAATAAAATGGGCTACTTATATGGCAGAAAATAAATATTGAAAAAGAGTGAATTATAGGTTGGTGTGTTGATATGCACGTGAGCTTCTAATTAGTCATTTACCATAACTACAGTTTGCAAAGATTTTCTTTGGTGAAATAGAAAATGGTTCAATATTGAGCCTAAAATTTTGAATTTTCCTTTGGAAATGTTTTAATTGGATATCTTACTCAAAACTATCAATTGGTGGTATATTTTTTATAAAATATCAATTATCCAAATTGAAGTATTGAACAATCTATTTATGAAATGTCTATTGAAGATGATTTTTTTTTTTTGAATCCCAATTTCAATCGCAACTTGAGTTCCAAAATGGTTTTTTTATATAAATTTTTCTAATAAAAGATGTTATATAACTTTTAAAGTAAATTTCTTTTAATGATTTTTGCATCATCCATCCAAGTGGAACAAATTTGAAAGCTTTCCATATAGACATAGGACAAGTGCATGGTAAGGTCACTTTTTGTGTCCTAGTGCACTAAATGAGCAAATTTGAGATTTTTAAAAAATCAGGGAAAAAAAATAGAAAATTAGAAAACTAGTTTTATTATAAAATTAATTTTTGGTGGTTTTAAAATGCTACCTCCTAAAGATTTTTTAATATGTTTTCACCAAAACGCTCCAAAACTACCATTTCTAGTTTAAGTACCAAATTTTAGAAAAAAATAAAACAATTTTGAACACATGTAACCATAGGATGTTGTAGTATGCTGGTTTGAAAAGATGTGCAAAAAATTTCAGAAATTTCCACCATACAGATTGCAAAATATTAACGTTTAAAGTAGCAGAACTTCTTTTTTGGGCCCTTCAAAAATCCAGGCAGGTGCACTTCACAAGTTCACATTTGTATGAAAATATGTCCAAAAGGGTGGTGCTTCTTTGGATTCATTCTTCAAGGCAAGTTGGCTACATGTTTGAAAATTTTCAGATAATTTGGAATTGTACTGTACAACATACAGGAAAAAATAGAAAATAGAAAGAAGTAGAGATTGATTCTAAATATTAAATTGTTAACAATTTAGTAATGGAATTGAAAACGCCAATCCCAATGGTTGCAATGTTGTAATAAACAATCTACATCTTATGATTTTTTTTTTAAAATAAATTGAAATTGAGTAAAATAAAGGACTTCAATATTTATTTTAGAGTAGAGAAAGTATAACTGCGTGCAAACTAAAATTCCTCATAACTTTTGACTCATTTATCAAAATGGAATGATTCAAAGCTTTCCATGTATATATAAATCTAGAAAACCAATCTCAAGGTGCAGACCAAATAAATTAAAATGAGATGTGTAGATAGATTTAGATCCTATTTGGGAATTTCTAAACCAATAGTAAAGTTCATTCCAAGGGAGGTCTTTTAAATAGGCTTACTTCTACAATGACATAAGATAACTAAATAGGAAATAAAATAACGAGAAAGGCATACTTCCAACTTGAATTAATTTAATTCCTCACGGTTTGCACAACCTAATTACTAAATTTATTAACACTCCACTCTTAAAACCACCAAAGAAAAATACCACCCAATTGGATTTGATCTTTAATTCTCCAGTTGAATTCTTTCATCTTTTCCCAAATCGGTCTTGACAGTACTGGTTCAGTCTTGAACCTCCACTTCGGTCTTCAGTAGCTCCCAGCTTAACTCCAAACTGAACGTGTCACTTCTGACTGATTCTTTTGCTCCAACTTGGCTTACGGTCGAGTCTTCTCTCACCAACTTGGTATCTTTTTGCTCACAAATCCTTTTTATATTTTTCTTATATCTAATCACTTATAAATCACTTCTCGTTTCGGACCAATTGCAAACTCTCAAAATACCAATTTGGAAAACATTCAATCGCAAACACTTCTGGCTCCGAATTGGACTTTGCTATCATCACACCACTCCGACAATTCCTATTCGGCTTAACATTTGAACTTCTCAGGCCAAATTGGAATAACTTTAACAGCAAGAATACACACTCTTAACTTCCTTTTAATTTCTCCATAATTCAGACTCACGTACATACCAACTTGGACTTCATACAAAAAATCACAGATTAACTCATAATTCAATCATCCATATCATTTCCATACCACAACGACACCAACTGAGTATGAAACTTCTTCCTTTTAATCCAAGTTGGTAATCAAAATCACCGTTTACATATTTTTTATGTCTTTTCCACCATAACTGATTCTCATAAAAATCTTCCTAATTTAGACTTTAAAATTCTACAATTCTACTGTCCCTTGAATTCTCCTCATCTTCTTCACTCAGCTACTTCCTTTAAGCTGGAATCACTACTACGCCAATTTGGCAATCATCTTCTATTCCTCCGTTTCCACAACAGTTCACTTTTATACTGACTCACTCAACATACACTTCCAATTTGGAAATAAATCACACCCGCATGATAAAACTTAAAGCTTCGGCACACAAACTTCCAATTCGGCTTCAAACCTTCTGTCTTTACCATATACCCGAATTGGATTTTTCTTTCTTCCCTCCACGAAAAACACCAGGACAATCCTTCATCTTCATCTTCCGAATAGGATTGCACAGACACAATCCACCCCTGGATCACAGACACACAAATTTCCAACTTGGAAACACACAAGCACACAACCGGCTTGACACTCCTAGAACCAAGAAACATTCACACAAACTTACCAAAAAAAACAAATACACAGCACAACTTGGCTGGGACTTGCAGCGGACACATTCAACAGTGGGTGCCAACCAAATTGAAGACGACCACCTAATAGGAGCTAGACGGCGGTTTCCCAAACCGCCAGACTCAAATCGTAAAAATAAACTTCCAAATAGGAATTGCCCGACCTTGAAACCAGTTAGCCTCCAATTCGGAATCCTCACATCACATCAGAAAACCAGTCATCCAATTAGAACTCTATCCAGACTTCATTCACTCACAATCCCAACTTGGCAGAATTCCAACTGGCAACCTAGACCACTCATTCTCCCAAATTGAACTTTAAATTCAAAAATCACTTTAAAAACACACTCCAACTTGGCTATAAGTATGTACAAAAGCACCAAATTGGTAAACAAACATAACAAAATCATTCAAAAAGCCTCAAAATATCTACACAAAATATCAAAATTATGAGACTAATAGGGAATCTACATAACCCCACACTCATGTGTTTGTGTCCCCGCAAACCATCTATTTGGTCTTCCGTTTGAATTTCGACAATCTTGGCGCGGACACCAACTTCAGATCCGAATTCTCCTCGTGGGCCAACAACCGGGCAGCCAACTTGGCGCGTTCCGCCGTCACGATCTTCTGCCTGTCGTAAAATGCCTTCACTGGTCCAGCTCGAGTTTCCAACTCCTCACACGCATCAAAGGTCATCACTTGGTGAGCACCCGGCAAAAATTGTGTAATATACATTAGTTCCAACACATGCAATCGTCAAGCGCCGTGGTAATGCAACTTAGAAAAGATCTCCATGTCCGTACTGAGCCGTACACCAACTCGGTAATCCACCACAAACTGATAATTGTGGCACAAGTAGGCTAAAATCTTCGCAAAAACACCCGCGCGAAAACAAACAGGGTCCCGGAGTGAACAATGCTCCAACGCAAAGTTCGTATAAGCTTGCACACAACTCTCCGGCATTTTGAACGAATCTGGAATCTTCGGCCAATTGTACCACCGTGAATCCAATTTGGCATGACTGGACCACATGTACCTCCTTGGGCATGGACAGAAACGTGGGTCTGACGCTACTGCATCTGGAGGCGTTGGAGATCGTGAAACCCGCTTGGTATGATCCATCATGTCCATCGCCACCACAGGGGGTCTTCTCACTCCTTTGTGACATTGGCCAATCCACAACAATGCCTCCCAACTCGGGAATGGTATATCACCTACTTCCTCGAACAATTTGGAATAATTTCCCAAATAGATATCATCCTTAGTCGACAAGTCGGAATGCACTGGAACCGACCACGTAATCCACCTGGAGAGCAAACCCGACGGCACCAATGCCTTATCACCTAATTGGGGTCGAGGAAACGCCAGCTCCACTGAAAAATCCCAATTAGGAATTGCTATAAGCTCGCCTGCCTTTCGCTTGACCTCCAATCTGGCCTTTGTATTTTCAAACTTGTGTACATAAACTGCCGGGTGCACATCCATCAGCCGGCTACGAGCTGCCCGATCTTGGACATTCTGCACCATCTCCACTAGCCAACTTGATTCACTAAATCTTCTTTCCAATTCAGTAATGGTTTGCATTGTCATGGATCGAGTATTCAACGGCCAATGCGTCAGTCGTGACCTCATTACAAGACCTTTAATTCTAGCGCTATCAATGCAATGGAGGAATAATGCAAACCCAGACTGAACTCAAAGCAATTCCGCATTATCATGCAAATTGGATTGAAGCATTCTTTCGTATTACAAAATACCACATAAGGGATAGATCTTACATACAAGCCTTAAGTAGCACAAAGGCTCCCTCCTTCTCTCATAACTATCGTAACCGCTAAGCCAAGCATCCTTGGTTCTTTAACCGTCTAAGTCTTGTTACGACGTATTAGGGTTCGTAACATTACCCCCCCTTTACGTCCTGACTAGGTCGTGGCGCCTGAGGGTGAAGTATGTGAAAATCTGCTACCATATCAGGGGCGTTGTGAAGATTTGATGCTGGCTCCCACGAATTTTCTTCCGGACCGTATCCTTTCCAAGAAACTAGGTATTGCAATTTTTTCCAGCGTCCAAAAAATATCGAATCCAGGATTTGTTGCACCTCATATTCCAAGTCACCGTCAGGAGTGACGATTGGTGGTGGAACTGTGGGGCGTCGTCCCAAGATGGTGTCCTCACGGTATTGTTCTAGCAAGGAAACATGGAATACATCATGAATACGTAGAGTCTTTGGCAACTTTAGCCGGTACACTACATCCGAGAGTTGAGATATTACTATGAAAGGGCCCAAGAATTTAGATGATAGCTTCCTGGATGGGGCCGTAGTAGCAATGTTGTCATGTCGAAGAAGGACTTTGTCTCCTACTTGAAAAGTTGGCTGGACTTTAACAGTTTTATCATAAAGTTGCTTAGCTTGTTGACCAGCCATTTGAATCATAGTTTTCAATTCTTCGTGGACTTGTTGCAACTGGAGAACTCTATCCTCTGCCGCGGGCACGGTGGATGAAGTTGGTGTCATGAAAGAGAAGGATGGGTGATATCCATATGTAGCGTAAAAAGGAGAGAATCCGGTCGCTGAATGAGAGGCATTATTATATGCAAATTCTGCAAGGGGAAGTAGCTCTGCCCAATCGTCTTGGCGCCTAGTGGTGAACATTCTTAAAAACTGCTCAAGCACCTGATTCACCCTCTCAGTTTGACCATCTGCTTGCGGGTGAAACGCAGTTGTTGGAGATGGTTTAATGTGAAGTAGGTCCAATAATCTCCTCATAAATTTTGATACAAATACCGGCCCGCGGTCGGATATCACTTCATTTGGTGTACCATGATGCTTCCACACGTGGTGTAAATATAAAGAAGCCATCTTTTGAGAGTCAATGCTCTCATTCGTGGGATTGAAATGAGCAAGCTTCGTATTCTTGTCCACCACGACCATCACCGAGTCGTATCCTCCACTAATGGGTAGCTTTACGATAAAATCTGCAGAAATACGTTTCCATGGTGCATGAGCGGCTGGAATGGGTTGCATGAGCCCATATCGTGCATGGTGAGTTGGTTTTGACCGTTGGCAAATATCACAGCCGTCAACGTAGCGATGAACATACTGTCGGAGAGTAGGCCAATAAAAATTTCTTGTGACCAATTCTAAAGTCTTTGCTCGCCCCTGGTGACCTGCGGCTGGAGCGTTGTGTCTGGACCGAAGAATTTGGCGCTGGAGCTCTGCATCCTCCGGTACATATATACGGTCTTGAAATCGGAGGACTCCATCACTGAAGGTATATGCTTGAAGCCGGCGGCGAACATCCCCCAAAATTTGATGCGTCTCTTTCTTAAAAATTGTCAGGATTGGTTGAAGCAACGGATCTTCCGTAGTAACGGCCTTCAGACTTTTAAGGATGCGATCATCATCCTACACTAATTGACAAGACTCCAGGGCGGCTAACCGTAAGAGAGGCCGATTTTCCTGACTTTTCCCCTCCATGAGATCAATCCTTCTAGAGAGGGCATCGGCTCTTCCATTTAAGGAGCCCGGCCGATGTTGGATTTCAAAGTCAAATGCCGACAAAAATTGTGACCATCAAGCTTGTCGTCTATTTAATTGCTTAGTAGTGAGGAAATATTCTAAATTCTTATGGTCGGATATAACTTGAATGAGGTGCGGAGATCCCTCCAAATATACTCGCCAGTCTTGAAATGCTAAAACCACACTGAGAAGTTCTTTATCGTAAATATCATAATTTTGTTCTGCAGGGGACATCTTTGAACTCCGGTATGCACATGGATGCAAATAACCATCCTCCCCATATTGGGATAGAATTGCAGCCGTTGTCATGTCGGAGGCGTCGGTCTCAACAACAAATGGTCGTTCAAAATTGGGATGAATCAATATTGGCGCTTGAATAAATTTAGATTGAAGATCTTTGAATACATGATCCACTTGAGGCGTCCATACAAAATTTTGATTCTTCCGTGTCAATGCTATAAGAGGCATAGCCACTTTTGAATAGTCATGTATAAACCAGCGGTAGAAATTCGCAAATCCAAGAAAAGCTTGAACTTCTTTCACCGAGGTCGGAATTGGCCATTCTTGAATTGCTCGAACTTTGTCAGGGCACATTTCCAATCCCCTTGTTGAAACTGTCATTCCCAAAAATTCAACTGACTGGCGATGAAATTCACATTTTGTTTCTTTTGCATAAAGACCATTTTCTTGTAATCGTTGTAACACCTCCCGAACAATTTGGCGATGTTCTTCCAATTTTTTTGAGAAAATAAGAATATCATCTAAATATATAACAACTGAAATATCTAGTAGATCACCAAAGATATTTTGCATATGTGATTGAAATTGAGCTGGGGCATTTGTTAAGCGAAAAGGCATTACCAGGTATTCGAAGAGACCATAGCGTGTCTTGAACGCCGTTTTAAATTCGTGGCCCAATGCCATACGAACTCGATGATAAGCTTGTCGGATGTCCAATTTAGTGAATATTTTTGCTCCCACCAAACAATCAGTGAGCTCCGGGATTAGTGGTAGCGGATACCGATTTTTTATTGTGACTTTATTAAGATTACGATAGTCTACGCACACCCTAATGGAGCCATCTTTTTTCCGAGCAAATACTATTGGCACCGAAACTGGGGATTTTGACCTTCGAATCCACCCTTTGCCCAAATTTTCTTCTAAATACTTCCAAAGCTCCTCCAGCTCTATGGGAGACATAGGTCTTAATCCCGTGTTACGTGGCTCCTGCCCTTCCTTAAATTCAATCTTCATGTCTGACGTGCTATGACTTGGTAATTCATTTGAGGCGTCCTCGCTAAAAGCCCCCTGCAAGTCATTGTATTGAAACAGAATTGAAGTACCCACATTACTACATTCCAAAATTTCTAAAGTATAAATTTCCGCCTCTTTTGCCGATAATCGGAAGGCTGCGGCTGAGACAAAAGCATGCCGGGTGTGAGCCCCCGATTCGTCACTCGGGACTCACGCTTTTCTTTTTGTTAATTATTATGATTTCGAGTGTAGTTTAAACGTAAAAAGACCTAAAAAGAGTGTAAGACCAAAATAGGTGTGGCACATACCCATATAGCATTTGGTCACTTATATCTATAATCCCCTCAAACTAAACCCAATTCCCATTGTAAATAGACTAAAATCGGGATTCCGAGTGATTAAAACGGGTTTTTGGTAAATAGGGCTTAAACTGCCAAACCGAGGGCTAGGTAACCTCTTAGGGCTAGATTTGGTCCGAAGGAACACCGTTGAGGTCAGATAATCCATTCCCGACGATAGGTTTCACTTTCCCCATTTTACCGACGAAATAGCAGAAACCCCGAATTGTTAGCTTGCAGGAGTTACAACCTCATGACCGACGTCTGGGAGGAATCGGAGGATGCCGCATGTCATTTTGGGGTGGAAATCGCATTTGGAGATCAACGGCGAAATCGGTTTGCCAAGATTCCCCCCGACAAAGAAGATTCCCTGGTGGCCGGATTTTGAAGGAGAAGTCAAGATTTGGTTCTCCTCCGACCCTTGTGCAAAGTAAGAATGTTAGCTTGCACATCCTTTGTGGAATTCCATGAGAGGTTCCATAAAAAGTTTCGGAATTTTCTAACTTGCAGAAAATGTCTTTCCGAACGGTCAACCGCCAAAACCTACGATGGGAAATTCTTGGAAATTAACCAGGTTGCGGTAAAATCTCACTAAAAATTAGAATAGCATCTTTTATGTTAATAAGATGCCCCAACAAGTTTCAAGACATTCCGATAGTCAGAAGTACCCGAACCGGCAAGATTCCCCGGAAATTGACAAATTTAAAGAATGCGGGAAAGTTGACCGGCGTCCCGGGAGCATACGGAATCGGAATGAGGTCAAAATTGGGTCTTTTCTTACTCCCTTATACCTTTTAGAGAACTTAGGCTAGTTACTTTTCTCAGAAAGGTCAAACTCCAAAAACTGGGTTTTTACCTTAATTTGGTGTTCAGTTAGCGCTAAGTTTTGTTGAGTTTTTAGCGTCAAAATAGGGGGTTGGGGGACCCTTGGACTAAAAATGGCCTTCTGAAGCCAATGGCGCAATCCGTTTGTGATTTGGAGTAAACCTCCAAAAGTTAGAGTTTTAATCCAGCGTAGAAAGTGAAAATCTAGAAGATTAGGATGAAAATCTTAATTGATAAGATTACCATGTAGGAAAAGAGAGGGGGGTGAGGGCCTTGGAAAACTATATAAGGGCTCTCATTTTCCTCTCATTTCACCCCTTTAGGTTCATTTTGAACCTCTTTTCAAGTTTTGGGTCCATTTAGTTGGATTTTGGCCATTTTAGGCCACGTTGCCAAATTCTTGTGTTTTTGGAGCATTTTTAGCTCCATTGTCACTCTTTCTCAAGCTCTCTTTGAAGGACATTGGGGTCCCTTCAAAGATTGCCTTGGTTTTCTTGTGCTTTTGTACTACTTGTGTTTTGTTGAATTTTTTTTGAAGTCCTTGTACTAATCCTAGGGAAACCTCTTTATGCCCGGCTTGCCGCTTGGAGGAACCTCTAGTGCTTTATTTCTAAGTTTCTTTGGTGGATTTGAGCATTACTAACTTGTGTTTAGAAGTCTTGAAGTACTAACCTCCACTAACCCATGTAGTAGGAGTATCCTTGTCAAACTAACCCTTGTTGCCTTTGTCCCCGTACTCCTTTTACACGGCGAAGCTTTGACTTCAAGGGTTGTGAGTTTATAGAATTTAGATGTGTTTTTTCCAAGCACGGCGGAGCTTTGAACCCCCTTGTGTTTTAATTTGTGTCAATTGTGAGAGGACGGCGAAGCTTTGACTTTAGATGGTTAGGAATCACTAGTATTTGTAGAAAAACCGAAACTACGGCGAAGCTTTGACTTTAGATAGTCTAGACTTTAACACTGTAAAGGGAAAAAATAAAGATGGGAAACGCTTGAAAACGTTCCAACCATCTAGAGTTGGCCAAGGGCCAAGTAGCAATTTCCTTTATCCATAATTTTCCATTCCAAGCTAGTTAGCCTTAAACAAAAATTTAGATCACCAGTCCAGGCACCAAAATTCAATTGGGACCAGCAGTCACCGAGGCACCCAGTCCAGGCATCGAAATTCAGTTGGGACCAGCAATCACCGAGGCACCCAGTCCAGGCACCAAAAATTCAATTGGGACAGTAGTCACCGAAACCCAGTCCAGGCACCGAAATTCATTTGGGCCGGAGCAGCACCCAGACTGGCCCAGTCCCGCAGGCTAACACGTGTCCCGGGGTGACGTGGCGGAAGAGGGGTCCCGACCTCCCGCAGGCCGACACATGGCGAGGGTAACGGGGGCTGCCTCCTCCGACTGCTCCCGACCTGCCTGGCTCCGAATCCCGACTTGCCTGGCTCCGAATTCCAACTGTCTGGCTCCGAATTCCAACTACTGGCCTGTCCAGGCCCCAAACTGGTTACAAAAAAATTGGATTATTGTTTTGTCCTAAAAAAAAAATTGAGATAGTAGTTGGCCTTTCAACAAATTTTGAAGTTGGATGTGGGAAGGGAAAATTAGATAGGAGCTTACAAGAGGTTGGAGAGGTGAAGAGGTAGAATAGGAAAAAAATTGGGATGTCTTAGAGGTAGCATTTCCACTACCAAAAAGAGTCCAAAAAACATCATAAAAGAAGAAAATCACTTAGAGCTCTCATAGGACTCTTCAAGCTCTTGGAAAACCACAATTGTAAGTGATTTGAGAATGGGGAAGGTAGGAGGATGAAGGGAGATTAGGATTAGGGAGAATTGCTAAGAAATCTTGAAGAGTCAATTTGGACCATTAGTTTTTGGATAAAATAATAATTGACTTAGAAGAAGATAGGAGTCAATTATTATTTAGGAGTCAAGAGTCAATTATTTATTCCAACTAGTCAACCTTTGGGATAACTAAATAATTGAGTAAGAATAGTGTAGAAAGAAAAGGAAGAAGGAGAGTTAGAAAGAAAAGGAAAGAATAGGAAAATTTGTATTAGAACCCAAACTTTAAGCGGTGAGCAAAAATACAAAAGCACTCTCAACCATGGCGGACCAAGAATATTTGGATGAGCTCATCTACAACACGGCGGATGAAGCTCAACTTGAGGTAACTTACTAACTTTTACCTTTCTTTTGGAATTGTTTAGATTAGCAACTAAATACTTAGCCGGAACTTCAAGGTCGATTCAGAGAGTCTAAATTAGGATTTTTCCCAAGTTTATCTGTCAAAGTTGGTAGATTATGATTAGAGCTCTCCGAAAACACCTTAAACTTAGAATTTCGATCTAAAACGAAGGAGTTAGCTTTGGATGAAGTTTAGAGTAAAAATTGGATGAAAAAGATTTAGAAGTGTCCAAGTGAAAGTTAATTAGAAAATTAGCAAGTAGAAGTAATCTGAATCATAGGAGTGGAATTAAAAGTAAAATTCAAAAGTAGGATTAGTAGTAATCAACGGATGAATTTTGAGGAACCAATTAGCGGTCAAACTTCATCCATCAATAACTTTTGCTAGGATAAGTTTAAAATCAAGTTAGAGACCATTTTGGAAAGCTTGAATTAGCCTCTTTGAGGAACAAATTTCAAAGTACTAAAAATAGCAACTGACCAGAATCCATTCCAAGCTTCAAAGAGCAAGGGGGGATAGAATTAGGGTGTCCAAACGTGATTAAGGAAGAAAGTTAGCATTAGAATGTTAGAGTGACAACTTCAAGTGTTCCAATCGTAGTTCAAGCTTTGAAAAATACCAAGTTACCTAGAAGAAATAGAAGGATGAAATTTGGACCAGGAAACGGATGAAGTCAACTTAGATTAGTCCAATTAAGACTAAACTTAGAATTTAGTTAGAGTTTCACTATATCAAACTAGGGTTTAAATTTAACGATTAATTGAAATAGGGAACAAGTCCAAAGTCATGGATGAAGTTTAATTTGCCCCGGAAAGGCTAAAACTTCATCCGTTGATATCTTTTGCTAGGAGAAGGGGATAGGGATGAATTTTATGTTTTTAGAAATGGCATGAGATTCTCTACAACTTAGGATTGCTAAATTTAGACTGTAGCTAGTTTCGTTCAAAAATCACCGTGGCCTCTTTGATTGAAGTAGTTTTGGTAGAAATTGTAATTGTTGCATTCTTTTTGAGTTTGATTGCAATTGTTGGTATTTAGGGACTTAGAAAAAAGATCCATTGCTTGGAAGGCACAATGGACCGACGTTAGGACACCCATAGGTTAGAATTTCTCGAAATACTAAGAACCTGGTTGTGTTTACTTATTTACCAAGGGTGGGTAAATAAGCGCTCACACCGGGGTGCCGTTAATTTCAAAGAGGATGTTTTGTTAGTTGTAACCTCATGGACCCGCTCATTGCTGGCCAATTCCAACGTCGAAGCTCCCTTGCTGTATCTCCCCGGCTCCAGTCGTGGCTCCAAATTTTCTTGACTTCCTTGGAATGGGCCCGTCAACGACGTAAATCCCATCGGTTTTGGGGTTGGATCCACCCCCTTCCCTTTCGATGCCGCCCATTCTTCTTCCAGGTCGGCCGCCGTCAAGCTAATCAATGGATGCCCATCAGACCGCCCACGCTTGCTATCCATTTCCACTGCCAAAGTTGGCATTTGATCCGTGCGGCCTTGATCTCCAGGCCGACTATTCCTCTTTGCTGCCGAAAGCGGCAACTGACAAGTTATGCAATTATGGTGGCAATAAGGAGAATCAAACAAAACCTCCCGCCTTGACCAACGAATCGTCGAATCGTGACAGATGAGCCAAGGCGTATCCAAAATGCACGCATATCGTCCTGTGTTGGTTATATCCGCCAATAACGTTTCTCGATGATTACCAATGATGAGCTCCACTTGAGCTTGGTGTGTAATAAGGCCCGAATCAATCACACGTCCATCAATTACCCGAACTTCTCGTGGCTGGACCTTGGGTCGTATAACAGCCTTGCATTGTATCGCAAACGTGGGGTGCATGAATACCCCCGTGGCTCCCGAATCTACCAAGGTCAAAGCAACAAGAGAATTAATTCTGGCATCTAATGCAAGATGTGCATCCGGATCTGTGGCGCGTAAGTAAAGAGAATCCGACATTCGTTCTTGGGCTACCGGCAATTCAGTGAGTGCATGGTCTTGGAATAATTCCCCTCTTGGTATCGATATCGTAGCTGCTGCACTTTGAACTGTGCCCGGACCCAAACTTCGTTGTTCAGTCCCGGGCTACACCTTTTCCCGAAATTGAGCTTCCTGATTCCGTCGTGGCTGCGATTGATAACGGCCGAGATGGATTCGTGGGGCATTTTGTACGTACATGACCTAGCTCCCTGCAACCCCAACATCGGCCTTGCCGTTGGTATTCAAGCCTCTCTGCCGCGGTCCTTGTTAAAGCTAGAGGACCACGAACTGCTCCAAGTTCCATGGGTACTGGGCCCGACATTACCGGGTTCGATTGAAACTTCCCAACTGGGTCTCGCGAAGGAAAAGGTATTGCCCTCACATTAGAAGTATCCGTTGATGACCGACGAGTCTGCCGCCGACCCCAAAGTTGTTCATCAATACGAGAAGCCATCGCCATCCACTCATGCAACCGGCTTGGTTGAGTTTTCGCGGTAGCCACCGAGTCCAAAATCTTGTCCTTAAGCCCACCACGGAACCGCGCTACCAAACTAGGCTCATTCCAATCAATTTGAACAGCATATTCATTGAAAGTAGAAATATACGTTGCCACGGATCCCGTCTGTTTGAGCCTTGCAAGATGATCCTCGGCATTGCCCCGTCGATCAAGGTCACCATAAACACTAATAACCGCCTCTTGAAAAGCGGCATTATTTTCCAGCAATTCATGCTCTCTTCCCTCGTCAAGTGCCTGCAAGAGGGGCATGGCCCAATTTTGGGCCGCTCCCATCATGTAAGAGAGGGCAAATGCTACTTTGTCTGCATCCGAACGATACGTTCTAGGCTTTCCGCGAAACACCAGTCTAAGTTGCGCGAACCAACGGTATACCTCGTTACCTTTTCTTCCCGAAAATCTCTCCGGCTCTGCCACTTTTGACTCCCGACTTTCTTCCCCAAACGTACGATGCCCTCCTATCTCACGGCAACCTCCATCATTTCCATTTTTTAAATTTGGAGAAGATCCCGGTTGCAATCTTGCAGCTGCCTGGTCCGCAATTAATTGAATTATTTGGGGAAGCGCCGATTGCAAGACATTTTGGACTTGCTGTTGGATCAGCGTTGACAACTCGGCCCCCGCTTCCTCAGTGGTTGAACGATCCCTGGGCTCCACCTCTCCTTCCTGATCCATCGCAGAACGCGGCTTGTTGCTCCCAACTGCAGGACCACACAAGCAGCTCAAATTCCAAGAAAAATAGCCCTCAAAAACCGGCGTTTAAGGAAGAAATAATTCCCCGTGTTCTCAGTCATCGGAGGACCCTCGCTCCTTTTCTTCCGCCCCGATCCATCGCGAAGTGACACCTTAGGCATCAGCACGCCTACCAGAGCCCGAGCTTTTCACCGAGTCGCAGTCGCAGGGCCCACAGCTGTGATCTCTCGACCGGGGACATGGAGACGCATGGAGCTCACAGCAATTGCTTGGAAAATCGAGCCTCAAAAAAAATTAACTTTGATTGCTGGACTCTCGTCTACAGTTTCCATTGCGCTTCTCAATCAACCTACCCCGAGGATGTAGACTGTGGATCTCTACTTACTCCATCCCGTGATTCCCTAATTAAATCTACTACAACCTCATAAACGCCGAACCGGATTGCAATCACGACAGAGCATGGATCGATCGCTGATGTGGTATTATGTCATGGATCGAGTATTCAACGGCCAATGCGTCAGTCGTGACCTCATTACAAGACCTTTAATTCTAGCGCTATCAATGCAACGGAGGAATAATGCAAACCCAGACTGGACTCAAAGCAATTCCGCATTATCATGCAAATTGGATTGAAGCATTCTTTCGTATTACAAAATACCACATAAGGGATAGATCTTACATACAAGCCTTAAGTAGCACAAAGGCTCCCTCCTTCTCTCATAACTATCGTAACCGCTAAGCCAAGCATCCTTGGTTCTTTAACCGTCTAAGTCTTGTTACGACGTATTAGGGTTTGTAACATGCATCCACTCCACTGGAGTCACCACATTCTTCAACTTGGTGGATGTAGCTGCCGCTCGAATAGAAGCGGCTACTCCTTCAGACAATCTTGCTCCCAAATTGGTACGTTGTTGACCCTCATAAGACGTTGCCACTTGCCTCCGTTTGGCCAAAAGATCTTCCAATTTGGAGTAAAACAAAAGACAACAAGCACCATAATCGCCAATTAGGATGAAGGCCATCGTATTGTCCTCCAAGATTACATCGCCACGACCAATAATCTCTATGAAAAGATTTTCACACTTCAGTTGGATTGCCCTTGTCCAAATAGTTTTAAAACGCAACTTGGAAATGTACTCCTTCAACCCGAGGCCTGTATACAAGAAGAACACCTCCCGCTCCCAGGCGTACGCGAATTCAACGTTGTTAGTGGGAGGAATCAACTCGGATAGCGCTTCCAAGTTCTCAACATGCAGAACTTGTTGTCATTTCTTGGCCATCAGAACCACTTTTTCTTTCCCCTTCTTGTTATCTGCCGAAACCTTGCACTGTTTCTCCAACCTGGCCAATTCCTTCTCGAAACCCAGCAAGCCCTCCTCCGAATTGGACTGGTCTTCGGGTGTGTAAGTGCCCTCCAACTTGGTTTGAAGCTCAATCACTTGCTGCTCCAAGTTCACCACCTTGCTCTCTGTAATTCGCCTTAAACTGGACTCCAAATAGGCCTTCTTCTGAATCGCATCAAACCTAGCTTGTAACTCCGCCAATTGGTCCGTCACATCTTGATATTCTGCTGCTAGCTGTACCTCATAAGCAACGCGCTCTTCCATGGCAGCTTCCAACTCGTCCTTCACCCTCTGACATTCCACTGCCAATTTGGTGTTGGCTACCCTCAAACCGGCCACCTGGGACGGATCAAAATCCTCCAAGTCGGTCAAGGTTTGCGCTAACCTTGCCCTCATCTATAAGACTGATCGAGCTGGTACTTCCAATTTGGCAAGTTTATCCTCATTCGATGAAACACCTGGGTCTTTCTTAGGCTCCCGATGCAACTCGGGCAATGATGCATAGCTGGCTTCCACCAATTCGGAAATAAACTGCGCTCCCTTGAGAACTCCATCTAGCTTCTTCTTAAACTCCGCAACCAATGCATGGAGTCTTTGTGAAACACACAAAGCCCAACTGATGACAACTCCATGTTGGACTGCTACCACTACTTGGAGATTCCTTCGTGAAATACCTTGCTCGGCGGACTCCAACATAAGGCACTACCAACTTGATCCAGGGCCGCCAACTTGGTTTGATCCACTGCAAATCATACTCTTGTATGGCTTTTTGCTCCGCCTTGACGCCCTCAATGAAGCATTCTTCCACCAAGTAGGTAGTTGAATCTTGGACGGACTTCAAAGTTACTCCCGACTTGGGAAGTTTAAACACCTCCGCAATTTTCTAAGGATGCAGCTCCACCCATTCACCACGAATGCAACTCTTCCTCTCCGCCACCGAATAGGCCATCACAAAAATCTCCAGCCGATTTGAATTAATTTTTGCCCATCGCCTTCTCCGTCTACAAACATCTATAACCCAGCTTCTTGTAACTTCAGCTGCTGCACCTGCTCCCACTTTTCATCCTCCAACTCGGCCGTAGCTTCAAATAGGAAGTCTGTCTGCAGTACTTCAAATGGGCACCTCCTTTTCTTCCCCCAATTTGGGTTTCTTGTCTACATGCTCCTCTAGGACCACCAATTCGGTTTCCTCATCGTCCGGTGCTTTCCCCTTGCCGACTTGGTTGTCCATGGCACCTGCAGCACACAACCTTACAGTTCTCTCGGCAATTGCTCCGACTTGAAAAAACAACCTCGCACTCACTCGACAGTTGCTCCCTCCGTGGTTTGGAACCGCTCTCAAGACTCCGACTTGACTGTACTAACCAGCACTAAAAGAAAGGATGCCCTATTTGGCAAAAACACCGTCGGAAAATCTTGAAAAACCCTACTTGGTTAACACAAAAAACCTCCTGCGACACGCTTTCTTTCCGATTCGGTAAAGCACTCAAAACAGGCAACCACGCACAATTTGGATACAACAAACTCACAAGACAAAAAAATCACACTTCCGCATATAAAATTTCACAACAAGACTCCTACGTTGTTCACAACCCAACTCGGTAAAAACCCCGCTCGTCAAACAGCACACTCCAAATCGGTCTTCTTGCCTTCATTTGCAACCTCCAATTCGGGACTTGCTTCACCTCGTTCTCCCTTCCGATTCAGTTTTGGAAGTTGGCGGCTTTTAATGATTCCAATTTGAAATGATCCTTTTGCTTTTCAAAAGGTCTTTGTTACTTGTCTTCATTGTCATTTCCGATTTGGTACTCCACCAATTTGTCTTGTCAGTCTTTTCTTTTTCTTTGTCTTTATATTCTTTATATTTTTTGTTTTTTTGTTTTTTACTCTTATAAATACATTTTTGTTTGTTTGTTTTATATATATATATTTTTTTTATGTTCTATATTTTTTTGGTTTTGGTTTTGTTATATTTACTAAACATTACCCCCCAAATTGAAAATGCCGCCCCCGACATTTCAAACAAAATACGGCTTAAGCCGATAACCATTAATCCTAGTTGGAAGTAAATTTCCCTCAAAATCTTTGAGTTGCAAGGACCCATTAGGATTGACATCTACAACTTCATAAGGACCTAGCCAATGTACTTGCAATTTACCGGGAAATTTGAAAAAATGGCTATCATATAATAATACTAAATTACCCACTTTGAATTCTTTAGGACGCAATTTGGAATCATAATAGGATTTTCTCCTATTTTGGGTAGCTAAAGTATTCAAATAGGCCTCACGCCTCTTTTCATCAAGGGCTTCCAAATTGGTTAATCTTACTCTTAAACTTTCTTCATCTCCCAGATTGTTTTCGATGGCCACTCTTAGGCTAGGAATTTCAAATTCAATTGGGAGAATGGCCTCTTGGCCGTATACTAATTGGAATGGGGAAAACCCCGTAGTGCCTTTGTAGGCGGTTCTATATGCCCACAAAGCACTCCAAAGCTTTTCATCCCAATTTGTAGCGGCACCACTTATAGTCTTAGTTAAAATCTTACATAATATCCCATTCGTTTTCTCCGTTTGCCCACTAGCCCGTGGGTGATATAGAGATGTTTTACGGTGTTTAATAAAAAACCTATTAGTTAATTCCTCAATAGTGGAATTTAAGAAATGAGTGCCCTGGTCACTTATTAACTCTTTTGGACACCCAAATCGGGAAACGATATTTTCATATAAAAAACGTGCCACGGTTTTGGCATCATCATTACGGGCCGCCATTGCCTCAGCCCATTTCGTGGCGTAATCAGTGGCCACTAAGATATATTTTTTTCTCCCATATTTTGTGGCTGGGGCAATAGGACCCACGAAATCAATTCCCCACGAAATCAATACTCAAATGGGGATAAGGCCATAAGAAGAATTAATGGCATTGCCGTAGAAGGTGTTGGCTTACCTATTCGTTGGTAAGGATCGCATTTCCTGGCAAATTGATGAGCGTCTTTAAATAAAGATGGCCACCAATAGCCGGCTAACAACACTTTTTGTGTTGTGGAAATGCTTGCAAAATGGCCGCCACACGAATCCAAATGGCAACCTTGCAAAATGTCATTAACTTCACTTTTATAAATACATCTTCTAAGGATGTCATCCTTACCCAATTTGTATAAAGTATTATCTAACAACGTATAAGGGCCACTTTTCTTTACAAGTGCCCGTTTCTGTTTGAGACCATAGTCTCTAGGAAATGAATTCGTAGATAAATAATTTAAAATATCCGCGTATTCTATATGAATAATATCAACTTCAAATAGGTCAGCGTCGGGAATATCATCCTCAACTGGTGACCCATTTGGATCAGGATCTTCTACTAATCGTGAAAGAAAATCAGCATTGGTGTTGCTTACCAGGTCGAACGACTAAATCGAAATTAAATTCCTGTAAAAGCAACACCCACCGCGCTAACCGAACACTCAAATGTGGCTTATTAATAACATATTTAAGCGCATCATGGTCCACATAAAAAGTAAATTTATACCCTAATAGGTAATGACGAAATTTTTGAACGGTATACACCATTCCTAATGCCTCCCTTTCCGTAGTGGTATAATTTTTCTCAACGGGAATAAATTGGCGGCTAGCATAGTAAATAGGGTGATCCCTATTAGACTCGTCCTTTCGACTTAGGACACACCCCATTGCAATATTACTAGCATCCACATATACGTGAAAAGGTTCTTTCCAATTTGGAGGCACTAAAATAGGAGCGGTCATAAGCTTTTGTTTTAGTGTTATAAAAGCTTCATCACATTGAGGAGTTCAAATTGGATTAGTACCAACCTCCAATTTCTTTAAAAGGGCAGTAAGAGGTGCAGCTATTTTTGCATAATTTTCAATAAATCTACGGTAATAGCTTACGTGCCCCAAAAATCCTTGAACCTGAGTAATAGTAGAAGGTATGGGTAAATTTGCGATTTTAGACACCTTATCAGGGTCCGTGCTAATTCCCCTCTTACTAACTCTATGGCCTAACAATTTCCCATAAGGAACAACAAATTGATACTTGAACGCATTTAAGGAAATACCAAATTGGGCACATTTATCAAAACATTTCTTTAACTGTTCGGGATGTTCCAATTTGGTACCAAATACACAAAAGTCATCCAAGAAAAACTCCATAAATTTACGAAGATAGTCTTGGAAAGCCATTGTGACAAACCGTTGAAATGTAACGGCCCCGTTACATAAACCAAACAACATAACTCTACTGGCATAAATGCACAAATCGGTGACAAAGGCAGTTTTAGCCTGGTCATTTTTCGCGATTTGGATCTGGTTGTAACCAGAGAAACCATCCATGAATGAATAACATTCATGGCCCGCCACGGTGTCTAGAATACTATCAGTGAAAGGCAAGGGAAATCTGTTCTTTTTAGTGACGGCATTCAACTTCCTAAAGTCCTGACAAATTCTAATACGTCCATCCTTCTTAGGGACTATTACTGTAGGACTTACCCACTTGCTATTTGGAGCTGGATAAATAAATCCTATGTTAATTAATTAAGGAATATTTTGGATTAAGGTGATGAGGTCTTTGCCGAATTGGTTTGGCTCCTTCTTCAATATCAATATGATGTTGACATATGCTTGGGGAAACTTCCCTTAGGCCCTTATAAGACCAAGCAAATGTTTTTGAGTTTTCTTTAAAGAATTCCACCCAATAAGCCAATTCGGACGGACTTAGCCTATTAGTTATTTGTATATTTTTTTCTTCATCCCCGGACCCAATATTTATGGTCCAACAATGACCCTTAGATACATAAGACCGAATTGGAACCTCATCTAATTGACTATCATAAATAACTTCACTATCCTCACTTTCTTCCCAATCGGAATCCACGCCATGTACGGATGAATCCGTTAACCAATTTTGGATAGCTTTATCCGAATTATTATCATCTTCACATGGGATGATATATTCTTTGGGGGCTATCTCTCTATAATTTTCAATTATATTTTCCACCTTTCCATTCATTGTGGATTTTGTATTAATTCTATTCGTTGGAACATCCTCCCATTCGGAATCATATCCGAAATCACTCGTATCTCCCGGTGATTCCCATTGGATTTCACCTTCATATTTAATTGGATACATAGTAACACTCACCGCATGATTCCCTTGAAAGATTTTCATCACTCCCTTACCCCAATCGTCCTTAACTTTGGCTTGATAAAGCCACGGCCCACCTAATAGGATAGGGTATGACGTATTAAGTGTATTAGGTTGAAAAATTATATAATCGATTAAGTATGCTAACCCTGCTATTCGTGTTTTTATTTGAGGTAAAATTTCTAAAGGCCTTACCCGACTTTGGTCTGCCATGCGCAAAACCAATTTGGTTTCTTGAAGGCCAAGTAGGTGGAGACTTAGCATAGTATCATGATTCATTAGATTTACGCTTGAGCCACCATCTACTTGGACACCAGAAACTATTAGACCCTCTATTTTCACATCAATAATTGGAGCACCAGAATCTGGAGTCATAGTCACTTCATGTACTTGTCTACTCCTTTTTCTTACCAAATTTGATTTCAACACTAACCTACAACTAGGAGCAATACCCAATAGCTGCCTAATTGTAATGTCAGCCTTGACATTCCCCAAATTATCTATAACGTTATATGGGTTATCTTTATCAATTATCCCAATTTGGCTATTAATGTCCTTTCTCTTTCTCAAAGTAGACTTACTAAATTTACCAAATTGGTTTTCCGTTCTATATTTTTTTTGTTTGTCCAATTTGGTTGCAGCCTACCGGACTGAGTCATCCGGCTCTATCCAAATCGGAGGAATAACTAGTGGGTCCTGATCACTCAGGCCGCTTGGCTCTACCGATTTGGGATTATAATGACGTTGCGGTACTACTTTCCAATTTGGTATATCAATTTTATTTGGTTCAGTCATGGTAACGACTAGATCAAATTGAACTGACTTCCCATTTGGTCTATTAGCTGGCTTTATGCTGGCTGCTCCATCCCTACTGGACTGAGTTTCATTCCTATTTGGTAAAGTTAATGAAGAATCTGTATCGGCCTTTGGCTGATCAGGCAGTAGTTCATTCCGAATTGGATTTGACACTGATTTACTTGACTGTGCAACCAATTCGGGATTAAAATTTAATCCTAATTGATTTTTCTGCTCCAGCAATTGTTGAGCTTCCTTCCGGGTAATTTCTTTTTCCCTTAATATATTTAAATTTCCTGGGGGATTTTTCTTTTCAAATTGCCCCCTAGTAGAGACTTTTTGAACTATCTTTTCTTGCCTATTTAGATTAGTCTGATTTTGGTTTTTGATTTGTATTAAGTACGAAGTACGATCCTTGTTAATTCTAGGAGCCTCTTCGTCTAATAATACAATTTTAGGACTATTATCCTTTTTCTTATTATTATATCCTTCATTTGATTCATTTCTTCGTGGACCATTGCACTCATCAGCCGTATGGCCATATTGATTGCAATTTTCACAAAGAGGTACATAATCTACACTAGCCCGCGCATTTGGACAATTTGTTGATATATGCCCTGGTTGATTACACCTATAACAAATTATCGTTTTATCCCGATTCTGATTTCCATTCCAATTTGGAACTCACCCACTATATGTAGGTGGATCTTGGTTCACATTGCCATACGGCATTTGTGACCATCCCTGATTGTTGCTAGTGGGCATTTGAACAACTCCATTGTTTGGATTATTGCTAAACCCACCTTTGTTAAAATTATTAGGATTAAAATTGGGATTTGATTGATTATAATTAGAATTAAAATTTCGGTTAAAATTTTTTTTTTTTTGCTTATTTCCCCAATTTGTATTGTTTCCCTGATAATCATTATTGTTATCTACCTGGTAGACTTGTCCACTTCGATTTTGGGCATTTTGGGCATGTTGGAGTAAACTAGTTTGCATATTCTGGCAAGACTCCGTTTCGTGGGTGTAACCACAAAATCTACATTTAGCCGATTAATTAGGTGGAGATGGGCAATCCGGCAACATGTGCCCATGACCACGACAATTTGTACACCATATATGAGCCCTATCGGCATTCGGTTTATTTTTCTTTTCACCCGATTTGGCCATATTCACTTGCAAGGAACCTAATTGTTTAGTTATTTCTAACAATTGGGCTTCCACTGCCACATCCTTTCCATTAGGTTGCACTTGGTAAGGAGGAACACCCCCTTGGTTTATCCTATTAGGTTCTATAGGCACAACCGGCGCTACTTGAACTGGGGCCATTGGCACCATATTCACGTAATTGGGCTGGACATAGGTAGGTACAACATTACCTCCTATATCCTCCCTTTTTACACCAATTTGATCTAAGTAGCTATGTTGGGCTACAATAGGACTTATATATGTTTCACCTAAATGTACTTCCTCCCACAATTTAGCTCTTTGAAAGGCGGTTGGTAAATCAGCTGGACTGACTTCCTTTACAAAGGCTTTCAACTTGGGGGGGTACAACCCATTTATAAATTGTCTCAAAAAATGCGCATCGGGATAATTATGGTTTGGTAAGCGTAGCATTATTTCTTCTAAACGCCCATAATAACTATCTATGCGTTCCCCACTTGCCATATGTAACTCCGCTATTTTTTCAAATATTTTTTCTTGATAAGCGGCCGAGCAGAAATGGGCAAGGAAAGCATCCTTTAAAAGAGGCCAAGTAGTAAAATGCCGTACTGGTTGCCTTTGAAACCAATTATTGGCTTGATTATGTAATGTACTTGGGAAGATACTAAGGAATGTGCTTCAGTTCTTGCATTGTTGGCATTACAAAAAGTCAAAAATTGATAAATATGGCTATCTGGGTCATCGCCCATTCTTCCATAAAAAACTGGGAACGGCATCAGTGAATAAGGCCTATCAGCCTCATTACCTGACCGCATTACCACTGGAATAACATTAGCTGGATCTGCCATACTGCTACTTAATCTTTTTATCAACGACTCTTCACTAGACGTGAAAGAATTACTCAATTTGGATGACTTTCTATATTTTATAAATTCAGTCTCATCCAAATTTCGGATAACAAATTCCAAATCAATGTCTTGTTGAAAAATGGAAGGGATTTTTACTTTTCCTCTATCTGCGCTCCAAACTGGATTATTTGACCAATTTGGATTTTTCTTAAATATATTAAGTGCAGTTGACCTACCGCTAAAAGATCCTAATGGAGAATCTATTAAAGAAGACACATCAACCTTAGGCTGATTGTCCTTTACTTCCTCCAATTCGGTTTCTTCTCCTTCACTTAATCCTCTTAGGGAATCTTGAAGTGAAGGAGTATTAGAAACAGAATTTGGAACATCACTTTCATGTCCTTGCCTTAATTGGCTAATTTCTTTCTCATAAATTTTTCCCTTATTAGATTTATTATCTACAACATGACCACACTCTAGCCTATGTCGTGAATGACGTTCTAATCGAACAGAATCCTCCCAACTTGGTAAAGTTCGTTCGGATTCCACTTTAGAAGTATATTTGTGTTTTCTATCCGCAGCCCTCTTCTTCGCTCTTTCGTCACAAGCTTGTTTGCTAATTTCAGAGTTTATGGATGTGCTTCTCATTAGAGTGCAACAAATGCATAGACTCCATTCAAACAATTAAAAGAAGAAAACTAAAAACCTATTATAGCGCCTCCCCGGCAACGGCGCCAAAATGTAGATAGATTTAGATCCTATTTGGGAATTTCTAAACCAATAGTAAAGTTCATTCCAAGGGAGGTCTTTTAAATAGGCTTACTTCTACAATGACATAAGATAACTAAATAGGAAATAAAATAACGAGAAAGGCATACTTCCAACTTGAATTAATTTAATTCCTCACGGTTTGCACAACCTAATTACTAAATTTATTAACACTCCACTCTTAAAACCACCAAAGAAAAATACCACCCAATTGGATTTGATCTTTAATTCTCCAGTTGAATTCTTTCATCTTTTCCCAAATCAGTCTTGACAGTACTGGTTCAGTCTTGAACCTCCACTTCGGTCTTCAGTAGCTCCCAGCTTAACTCCAAACTGAACGTGTCACTTCTGACTGATTCTTTTGCTCCAACTTGGCTTACGGTCGAGTCTTCTCTCACCAACTTGGTATCTTTTTGCTCACAAATCCTTTTTATATTTTTCTTATATCTAATCACTTATAAATCACTTCTCGTTTCGGACCAATTGCAAACTCTCAAAATACCAATTTGGAAAACATTCAATCGCAAACACTTCTGGCTCCGAATTGGACTTTGCTATCATCACACCACTCCGACAATTCCTATTCGGCTTAACATTTGAACTTCTCAGGCCAAATTGGAATAACTTTAACAGCAAGAATACACACTCTTAACTTCCTTTTAATTTCTCCATAATTCAGACTCACGTACATACCAACTTGGACTTCATACAAAAAATCACAGATTAACTCATAATTCAATCATCCATATCATTTCCATACCACAACGACACCAACTGAGTATGAAACTTCTTCCTTTTAATCCAAGTTGGTAATCAAAATCACCGTTTACATATTTTTTATGTCTTTTCCACCATAACTGATTCTCATAAAAATCTTCCTAATTTAGACTTTAAAATTCTACAATTCTACTGTCCCTTGAATTCTCCTCATCTTCTTCACTCAGCTACTTCCTTTAAGCTGGAATCACTACTACGCCAATTTGGCAATCATCTTCTATTCCTCCGTTTCCACAACAGTTCACTTTTATACTGACTCACTCAACATACACTTCCAATTTGGAAATAAATCACACCCGCATGATAAAACTTAAAGCTTCGGCACACAAACTTCCAATTCGGCTTCAAACCTTCTGTCTTTACCATATACCCGAATTGGATTTTTCTTTCTTCCCTCCACGAAAAACACCAGGACAATCCTTCATCTTCATCTTCCGAATAGGATTGCACAGACACAATCCACCCCTGGATCACAGACACACAAATTTCCAACTTGGAAACACACAAGCACACAACCGGCTTGACACTCCTAGAACCAAGAAACATTCACACAAACTTACCAAAAAAAACAAATACACAGCACAACTTGGCTGGGACTTGCAGCGGACACATTCAACAGTGGGTGCCAACCAAATTGAAGACGACCACCTAATAGGAGCTAGACGGCGGTTTCCCAAACCGCCAGACTCAAATCGTAAAAATAAACTTCCAAATAGGAATTGCCCGACCTTGAAACCAGTTAGCCTCCAATTCGGAATCCTCACATCACATCAGAAAACCAGTCATCCAATTAGAACTCTATCCAGACTTCATTCACTCACAATCCCAACTTGGCAGAATTCCAACTGGCAACCTAGACCACTCATTCTCCCAAATTGAACTTTAAATTCAAAAATCACTTTAAAAACACACTCCAACTTGGCTATAAGTATGTACAAAAGCACCAAATTGGTAAACAAACATAACAAAATCATTCAAAAAGCCTCAAAATATCTACACAAAATATCAAAATTATGAGACTAATAGGGAATCTACAAGATGTATTAAATATTGGGCTACATATTTATTAAAAAGAAACTTCACAATATATATAAAGAATTGAAAGACTTAGGTATAATTTTTCAAAAATACATACAAGAAGTTCCCTCCAATCAAAATTATAATTCATTCATTAAAAATTTATTTATAAACAATAAAAATATTAAATTTTTATTAATAAAAAAATTCCAAAGTTGGATAGCTTGTCCCATGATACACATATTTAAAAACTCATATGAGTAGGTTTTTAATGCTATTATTGCCCTCAAAATACATTAATTTCATGTATATAATTACATTTTTGGATTCCTTGTTAAATGGGCTACAAAAGTATTCTACATTAAAACAAATTATATCCCTTGAGATTGAACTAAGATGAATTATAAGTGATTATAACAAGGGCCATATAATATGAAAATTGGATAACCGAGATCCTCACCATCCTCTTCTACTTTCAAACATGCCCTGCCTCTATCAAATTGGACATGCACCTACAAACCTACACACAAAAACTATCACTCAACCAAATTCCATGTTAGCCAACAATTTCCATCGACTCATTGATCTCTTCAACAATGGAATCTCAATAACCAAAAGAGAGAATTTCCCCTTGCAACATTGATAAGGATGCATCAATTGCTTTAAACGGTCTCTTGAGCTTGTCTTTCACAATGTATAGGCCTAAGTTCCACACCAGGAGTACTACACTGAATAGGATTATTAACCCCTAAGCGCTCAAACGACAATTTTATGGTCGCTGCCCGACTTCGGGCAGATTTTTCGGGCAGAAAAAAACTTTTTTCAAATTTTTTTTTAATTTTTTTTTAAGAGATTGGATTTTCTTTCAATATTTATATTCAAAACTAAGATCACTACGGTCAAACAAAAACTATAAGAGAAATAGCACAAAGAGTCTAGTATTGCCTAGTGTTGAAAAACTTACTATTTGGGGAAAGTGTTGGTGTTTTCATTACTGGATCTTATGCATTTTTTCACAAATCAATAGAAACCACAATTTTGACCAATCAAAAAAAAATTCAATTGCTAAAGATAGAAATTGTATTTTTGGTGAATTTTTGAAGTTATATCTTCAAAATTCATTTGAAGAGAATCTAAGAATAATTTTATAATTTTGACCATACGGATATTTTCTTCTTTTTGTGCTTCACATTATTTATTTTAATGCAAACTTCAAAAAAGTTGTAGAACTTATATTTTATAACATATTTGTGTTTTGTCCAAACCCCTTGGGCTTTTAGGGGTTAAAGGGACCAACAAAAAATTAAGGGACTTATTGTGGAAAATTGTAGATGTTTGAAACATGATGTACAGCAACCGGACAATTCAGTAACTATTGATGTACAAACGAAAGTAGATGTTTATGTAGTGTGTAATGTTGATTAATTAGTATGGGTCCCCTTGAAACCCCTGTTCAGTGTAGACAGGTCCACTTGCGCAACCTTCCATAGCTGCTGAATTTCCAGTTCAATCACTCCCGTCTTAACTCGTCTTGTATTGATCCGATCACATCACTGAGATAGCAACACACACATTGATCCCAAAGCCTGCATCGCTCGATTGGGAATGAAGAAATTCAGCACGGAACAAGTACAAGGGGCACGTGTGTAGATTCGGGAACCTCCGCTGCAACCCTAAATCCAGCTTCTTGATCAAAGACCTACCCTGCATAATTTTTTGTAACCTTGTAATTGTAGTCGGGATTAAGGATCCAGAATCATGCAAGGTTAAGACTTTGATAAAGAAGAAAGTATGTCAGTATTGGCAAATGATTACTTCATAAATGTCCGATTGTCTTGCTCTACCGTACACACGACAATGAAAAAGGTTCTTGCCGCACCTGAGTAATGTACTCTTCCCCAGAGACAATGTGAAGTAGATCATTATCCAGGAGCTCAAGCTCCCGCAGCTTGGACACAAGGCTCCTCTGCATTCTGCTTCCAGAGTTGGACCTCGGCTTTTGCATTCTGAGCTTGCTCAAATAGTTTTGGAGCACAGGCGACCGGTAACTATTAAGGTAGCCGACCTCCTTCCGACCAGGCACCTGTTTTTGCTAGTTAGGCTGTTTTGTTTCCAATCAGTTGTGGTTTAGGGTGACAGCCCATACACCACAAATGTTGGGGAGGTGTGTATTGAAAACATACAATGAGCACAAGATGTAGTGTACATTGGAAGTAGTCAGCCTATGGTTGGAAATACGGTGACCTTTATAACAAGAAGAGGTTGAACGGAAATTCATAATCATTTTGTTTTTGAGGGAAAAAAAGGAACAAATTTTTGAAACCTCCTCAAATCTATTTCTCCATAGGGGGGGATTATTTACCTCACCAAATGCATACTAGAAATACAATAAATTGCTTAAGTAGTCGGAAAGAAGTCATCTACCTTACTCCATTGAATTCCATGTTAGTTTGTGCGCCACACTCTCAACGGCTTGAAATTTTAGTAATAAATTTGACATACTATTCATGTCAAAGTTGACCTTATTTAGGGTTTGATCACACAAAAACCATAATCATTAAAAGCAAGGAGAACACACGAGGATAGAGCCCACGTCCAAGCTATTGGACATATGCTCCTCTACCGCTTGCTCGATGGTTGTCAGAACGGGCCACCGCCTTCAAGAGGCCCAATTGCAATGCCATCCCGAGTTCTTCTTCAAAAACGCTTCAAAGGATCCTTGTCTCATGTGTGTTGCACCATCATCACAATCACCTGCACTCCTTTCTAATGTTTTGACTCTCACCATAGCCATCGCCAAAGGCACACCCACCCACTCAAAAACAACAACTCAATCATGCAAACTACTACACCGTCACCACTAGAAAGGAAGCAAAAGTCTAAAATAAATGCTACTCTAGAATTTTGCATCAAGTGAACATCTAGTTTGACCTACATCCTCAAATCTTGCCTATGTTGTGCAATGTGAATCTGGTTCTAGATAGGATTTGGACTTTGGAGTCATATAATCTTAAAAGTTGGTAGAGGCATCAATTGTCAATCTCGCCCAATATCCAACATGTAGCACTATTTCCAACCTTAAGTTAGAATTCAAGCTTGGAATGAGTTTTTTTTGTCCCTTTCAAGGTTGAGACTAAAAAAGTTATGAAACATGTCGCAAAGTAGTGAGCGAGAAAGTAGGAAGTAGTGAGTGAGAAAGGAGTTCTTGAATGATTGGAATTAGAAGACTCTAGACATTGACTACTAGTCAAGTGCACTTTTTGGCTTGAAAAATTCATAATAATTTCAATTTTGAAAATACAATTATAAAAATTTTGCTATCCCCATATTTCCTTCTTACATATGTAAAATTTCCACCATCTCATACTCTTCACCATCTGCTCCAAAATCGCTTACTACCTTATTGTAGTCTCTGTCCAAGGACAGAGTCAATAAACACATAGTATTGGATGAAAACCATCCTTACTTCAAGATGAAATAGAACTGTCAGACCACTGCTCGTCAGCCACGGCTTGGCGACTTTGGCTACATCAACTCCGCCATTATCGACTTACGGACCATGCCCTTCAAAGTGCGTCCCCAGCTTACCTTACCGACAGTTGCTCTGCAAATCTCTTGTTAATGTCCCTGGAGAGCAAGTGGGGGAGATGCAACACCTGCGGCGCACGAGGGTCACCATTACGTTGTGGAAGACAATGCGCAAATCCGAATTGCTTTGCAGTGGTGGGAATGTGGTGTCGGTAGAGCTTCACTGGAGTGATTTCACTGAGCTTCACTGAGTTTGAGGTTCCTCTGTGCTGGCAGGGTACAGAACACACGAGTACTCTTAGGGTTTCTGTCGTAGAAGGATTCAGAGCGAGTGAGATCGAGGGGTAGCGTTGGATGCTATGCCTGTCGGTTTTGACCTTAAGCATGAGCAGTACGAGATTAGAGATATCTCAAAGCAGTGCTTGTGAATTTCAAAGGATCTGCGCATTCCACGAATTTCCGATGTTCTTTCAAGCTTCTTGGGATACGCATTTATGTCGTGATTCTGTCCTGTTTTGTTAGATTTGTATTCAGTACTCCGATATGCGGGGGAGTTTTCAGACGTAGATGTGTTCTTTTAATTGATTTCTAAGTTCCTTTTACATTTTCTTACTTAGAAATGTTGAATTCTCCCGGTTCATCCTCATTCATTGCATTTTGTTGTTTTGAATTAAAAGTCATTGTACTGTTGATATGTCCGTGTCCCGTAGCTGCTTGAGTAGCTCGAAAACTATCACATCATGTTTTCTGCGTTTTCTTGCAGGCTCGTGTCGAAGTATCATTATCAGAATGGTTTTAACATGTCGTTCTTGTCTTTGCAGGGTCTTGCGCCGGAGCTCTCCAGCGTGCAGTTGTGGATTTGGATTAGAATAACATGCTATTTGAAGGTAAGATTTGTTGCTTGCAGTCGAATTTTGTGACGTTTCCCGTCTTTGTGAATTCTGGTGCTGCTTCTGCAGTTGGGGGTTGAGTTTCTCACCGCAAATTTTGTTTTCTATTCTGCTGAGGGCATGATGTAGGCCCTCCTTGAATTGTTTGGTGATGGATTGCAATTTAAAGTTGTTATAGTGCTTTCATCGTTCAAGGACCAAACATCGAACCAATTTTGACCAGGGAAATGTTGGGCTAGGCTTTGAAGTTTGTCAAGTGTCCTTCACTTTATAGATCTGAAAATTTCTAAAAGTTTTGAGTAGTTTATTGTTTCTGCAGTCTCTCGGCCAGGGAGAATTGATCCCCTCATTGACGCAACCAAGAAATTTTTAAAAAATTTGCCCCCTATTTTGTGCTGCGTTTATTGATAATTCTTTACTTCTCCTACCTAATTTGGGGCCTCTAATTGCAAACAAGAATTCAGAATTTCAAAATATTATCGTATGTTGCAAATAAAAAATTTCAGTGTTTATTCTGTGGGGCAATGAAGGGGTCAATTCACTCTGGCCTAGTCTCTTGGGGTCGAGGGCAAAATTGGTTTACCTAGCAATTATTAATCTAGACTTTGTATGAACAATATATCCTTCAATTTCTGAACGTAACTTGCAACAATCCCCCAAAATTAAGATGCTACTTTTGTTAATTAATATGAATTTAAAAAGTACTTGATTTTATACATCAATTATAAAAAGGATAAATTTAGCCTGATAGGGGAATTTAACTTGAAGGTCACTGGCACAAGTGTTCGGGGTGAAAAAATTGAAACTATTAACCCCTTAAACATAATAGGGGAATCCAGATTTTCAAAGTTGTGAAGATGTATTATAAAATGCAACTTAGAATAATAATTTAGTGATACCTTCAAAATAATAGTTGTACTTGTAACTGTGACCTCAAAAAGTAACTTTTCAATAAATAAAAATGACGCTTTGAAAATAATTTGTTTCCAAAAAATTAAATAAAGATCTTCTAAAATCACTAGCATTAGAACTTGACATTTTGAATTTAAAGGAAAATAGTTCTTTGATAGTCACAAATATTCAATCTACAATCAATTACAGAATATTTACAAAGTCAAGTCTTCAAATCTATATTGCACAAGTATTAAAGAACTAACACAAGAATCTATCCAAAAATTGATGGATGAAAATATATTTTTTTGTATGCTTGGGATGTACTTGTGTTCATCCATTGTTTGAAATTTGAACATTTTGTCATTAAGGGTTAGCTCATAAATCTTCACTTCCATCTCCATTGCTACTTGGACCTTGTAGGAAAATGTCAACTTAATTGGAATGTTTTTGCTATATTTGCTAATTTATTTTCACTTTTTGCTACAGAATTTATAACAATTACAATTTTTCATAGAACAAATTGAAATTTTCAGTGATAGACAATCCATAATGCCACATAATAGAAATATAAGATTGATATCTGAACACTATTTAAAAGTCTAAATTTTACTCAAGCATGGTGTTTTGATCATGTTCTAATGGATCTGGTCCTTTAGGGCTTTAGTTCTTGAGATCATTCGATATATGTAAAAATGTGTGCCTATGTGTTTGATGTGGCAGTGAGCATTTATCTGGTGGCTGGCCTCGGGTTTTGCGAGATATGTGGCGCAAGGGATTTCTGTATTGTAGTTTCGCGCAGTTTATGTGGAGTCTTTGGAAGAGATGCGACGCTGCACCCTTTTCTCGTGTCGTGGTTGCTTTGCGACTAAATGACGGAAGCCTCTTTGAAGCCTATCAAGTGGTAGGTGATGGTCGGAATTGCAACCCGATTGAAACTTTCTCTTGTTTTCAGGATTACAGGAGTCACAATTGGCAGACCTTATTGAAAGCACTGGATTCTAGGACGTTTGAGAATGTGCCTACGTGACGACAGTAGTAAGCAACATCAAGATTGTGCTGTCCCTGGCGCAATTATATGTGGTGATATGGTGCATTTATTAACTCAAGTTGTAATACTGAAGACAGTGCAAATGCGCATGATATGACAGTCATAACTTGTAAAACATTGAGTATCTAGGGTGACTCATAGAATGAACAAGGTCAAATTGTAGAAATTTCTCGGAATTTGTGTAATCATCCTTGCAAAATAAGCTATTCCCATAATCGTGGTTGTTGTGGCTTAATGTGCAGCCTTGTAGGGATTGGACTCTTTGCCACACTTTGCAAGGTTTGGTTAGGGTGAACTATACAAAGGAAGACTCAAGCTTTTTGAAGCGTTCATCAGAAGCGTTGTACTTCTAGACAGAGATTCAAGAAGCAAGTGTTGGCCACTCTCTGCTTCCATCTTGAAGAAGAATCTAGATATTGGATATACAAATGGCAAGTCCAGGGTGTTCATTTTGGCCATTTGGTGCAAGTACATCTTCTTCACCTACAAATTTTCTGCTTCTCTCGAGGACAAACATAGAGAGAATTTGTGAATTGATAAGGCATGGAGAACCTTTGAATCCACATCAATGTTTAAATATGTCATCCAAGCTAAAAGTGATCGTTGAAAATATTGAATTCTTGGCATACTTGTCTGAAGACATCAACCCTATCTATGGTTGTGTGGCTTTGGAGAACTTTTATCGAGTGTCTGAGAAGGCGAAGAAACTTGTGGAGAACTGTTGCAGTGTAGATTGGTGTCCGGCATCTGCATTTCAAATCCAAAACGAGGAGGCATTTAGGGAGATTTTGCTCGAGACAAGCCTCTGTTACAGCATCATCTGTGAACTTTTGGAAGACATCAAGAAGGGAAATTTCTATTTGGATCTTCGTGGTTCCTCTACCTTTGATCCCCCAAGTGCAGAGGAGATTTTTAAAGATCGTGTTGCTTTAAGGGATAGGCTCAAGGGCCTCGTGAATGCTGCAAATATCTCCAGCAGTGACATCCGTTCCCTACAGCTTGGAAAGTATTTGTTGAGGAGAGTGAATTTTGCTCTTAAACAGTCTATCAACAAGGATTTTGATGTGAGGTCTTTCAATTTGTCATTGGATGGGGAAGACCTTGATGGAGAGTGGAGTGACAAGTCCAATCATCTCGGGGGTAGCGTTGTCAAGACAGCTTGGCTTGATGTACCTTGTGCAAAGAAGGTGTTTGAGGATACATTGCGAGAGGATGAATGGCAAGCAGAAGCCAGTATTTTAGCCAGTCTCAATCACCCCAACATCGTGAAGTTTCTTTGTTGCAACAAATATGAGACTGTTCACACAAGTGGTCATTTCATTGCAATGGAGCAAATGGAAACTAGCCTTCTTTTTTTTATTAGGAGGCTGAAGAAAAGGGGAGCGAAGCTTTCATTGTTTTTAGCTCTTGACATTATTTTGCAAATTGGATATGGCATGTGCTACCTTCACGATAATGGAATTGCTCATCGGGACCTCAAGACTACCAACGTGGTTTGTAGTATCATTCAACAGTTTCTTGAGGTGAAGGTTGTTGATTTTGGCCTTGCTAAAATCAAATTGAACCAGGACAAGTCAAATTCAATATCACGCCCCAAAATTGGTACCGTAACTTACATGGCCCCGGAGGCATTCTCGAATGGCAGAGCAAATTGGTTAAAGGCTGACGTCTACAGTTTTTCAGTGATGTGCTCAGTGATTCTCTCAGGAGAGGAACCATTTCAAGACCTAAAGAGGAATGATGTATGTGCAGCAGTTTGCTCAGGAAAGAGGCCCAAACTCCCTGTTAACATTCCAAAGGAGTTGACATCAGTCATCAAGGAAGGTTGGGCTCAGGATAGGGATTTGAGACCCAATTTTGTGGACATTTGTGCAAGACTGGAGAAGCTCAGGCATAGGCTTTTGAGGAAGCATTCATTACCTTCTTTGGGCTTACGATTGAAAAGAGAGGATCGATCTGATGAAGAGTGTCCTAATGATTTGTATATTAAAAAAACGATGAAGAAGCGGTTTGAGCTTCGACAACTGGATCGCTCTCCTCAAATAGCTATGAACTTGATCACTGAGGAGTGGTTTGATGGGGATGAGGTGGGTCCCTCTCTTTGTGAAGAAAAATGCCTCTGATTTCGTTTGGTCAGATGGGGGTCATTTTCAGAGCTGTCTTTTGTTTCATTTGCTATACGATTGGTGTTTGGGAGTTTTCTTGAGTGTCAATTTTGATATTTGATTTGAGCTTTGACCGGCGGAGGTTGTTGTGAGTCGAGCAGGTTGAGGAGCAACAACATTCCGTTCAACCCCAGGAGCAGTTTCAGGAAGGACTTGCAATTGCTGAGGATGGCCGGGGTGGGAGCCCCTCGTGCGGTGGAAGCTCCTCCTGTGATGGGTTGCAAGGATTCCGATGGGGCTCCACTGCTGTTGGTGGTGTAGTTTCTCCTCAGAGTGTTGGAATCGCGTTGCATCTATCTAGTACATCACCTTTATGGTCAAGTCCGACCGATGGAGGGACGGTGGAGTGGTTGAGTGAATCTCCTCCGTGGATTACATCACATCCGTTGAGTATAGAGGCCGTGCAGGCGCAAGCCGGGGTGCAGGTGCTAGCGATTCCTCGACAGCTATCCAACCCTGCTGCTAGTGCGACACATCCATCCTCCTCAGGTGCCAACCAGTGCGACCCGAGACCTTCACTAGTATCTCGAAATGGGTTGGCGATGGACTACCTCGACGTGGATTACTGGAGGGAGGTGTTGTTGTCTATCAAGCTCGTCCAGGAGATGCTATCCGGGCGCCGCGTGCAACTGCATCTGCGTTAATGCCAGTATCTCTCGACAAAGTTGAGCGACATTGGGAAATTGCTGAAGGAGAAGTCCACATCTCTCGTTGGCATTACCAGCGGCGATGACATCCGGCGGAAGGCCCTGCGGCAGCTGCATTTCACGGTGAATTGCGCGGAGACTCTGGTGCGCGGCTGTTGCTGCGAGGTGCAGCCTTCGTGGCTAGAGTCCGCCGTGACGCTCGCCCAGATCAAGGAGGACATCGTGCACATCCTTCTCGACCTTTGCTGGTGGACGTCCATGGTGGACATCGCCATCGCGTCTGTGACGTGGGTGACGTTCGGGGCGGAAATTGAACAGGAGCTCCTGGAAATGGCGGAGAAGGATGTCCAGCAGCTACTCAAGTCACGCGACCATGAGCTCGATAAGGCCGTCGCCGAGGACAACGAGAAGCTGCTCCGGCGTGTACGAGAGTTTCAGAGATCGAATTCTGGCAAACCCCGCGACCTCGACTATCTCCTCGCGACCCATGTGCGGACGCGGCTGGAGAGTATCGACCTGGTTCAGTCCTTGACGAATCGGGACCTCAACACGCACGAACTCGCGGGTTTCATCGGCATGGGCAGCTTCGGCGCCGTGATGAATGTAAAATGGTTGGGACGGAGCTGCGCATTGAAAGTTCTCAACTACAAATGCGTGGAGGAAGCCAGGAGCTTGAGTTCTTTCCAGCATCCGCACATTGTGCAGTTCTTCCGCTACTGGGAAGCGCCGTTCTCGTCGAAGTCGGGCAAATCCACGCCCTTCAACACACTTCGTGGGAGCAGCACAGCGATGGAAAGCTCCCCGTCGCCTCTCATCGCGTCCGTCTCACCCCCGGAGTTTGGGTTGACCGCACAATCGCACATTCTGATGGAGCTCCTGCCGACCGACCTGGCGAAGCACATGCGCGGCCCCGCAACCAACGCAATGCCGCAGGACGTCGCGATCAACGTGATGCTTCAAGTGACCAAGGCGATGTGGCATTTGAACAACTACAACGTCGCGCACCGCGATTTAAAGCCCAGCAACGTGCTGGTGCAACCCGTCAGCCCCAAGGAGGTTCCAGAGCTCGCGGCCCGCGGCTACGTGCGTGTGAAGCTCGGCGATTTCGGTTTGGTGAACACCAGGGCCATGAGCATGGTGAGCACCACGGTGACGAAAAATGTGGGGACGAGGATTTACGGAGCGCCAGAGGTTTTCATTAAAGATTCCCCGTTCCCCAAGGAATCGCCGAAGTTTCCCCGCCTTGTGGATGTGTGGAGCTTCGGGATCATGTTCAACCAGGTGCTCAGTGGGCAGACTCCGTTCCCGCTAGAACAAACACACGGCACGGGCGAATTGCACACCAAGATCCAGAATGGCCTGCGGCCGCAGCTCCCAGAGAATTGTCCTGAATACTTGAAGTTCTGCATCGCAAATTGCTGGCAGCTCCGGCCGCAGGAGAGGCCCAGCTTCGTCGATTTGTGGAAACTGCTGCGGTTTGCGCAGGTCCGGAGCCTGGGGATCATTCGCGAGGATCACGACCTCTTCACGTTCACCACCAGAGAGGGAGTGGTGAAACGGTTGCATAAACCGAAACAGTCGACCCCAGACAAAGATCCAAAACCCAGCTCTTTTGGGTTGCTTGTCCGTCGGATCACTTCACTCTCCACCAGAAGTATGTCATTCATCTTGCAACTGTGTGGAGATTCTTTTCACACTAGCATAATTCCCCTGTCGAAGCGACATTTCGAAACCATTATGTCGGTTCGACTAGAAGGCTGAAACAACATCCCATTTTCTGAGTGTTTTCAACGTTTTCTCATTTAACTATAATTAAGTTACCCGAGAACGTCGCAGATTTGGCCCCGGAGTTCCATTCACTTTCATCCATTCGTCAAAGAGTTTTACGCTTGTGAGGGTTCAGAGTCTATGACAGGCAGGCACTTTTCTGTCACTCGATGCACCTGTAGTCATGCAGAAACGACGCTCGTCGTGGGGTTAAACAACAGTGCTTGCAGGGAACTAAGGCGCTTGGGGACTACAGTAGATAAATAAGGATGAATTCTTCCGATGGTGATGTTTCAACAAACTGGGGTTGAAACAATATCCCGATTATGTTGCATCACGTGTTTAGCCCTAGTGTCGGTTTCCTTTTGCATCACTGTCCACGGGCATTGATCCAACTTTTTTTTGTGATGTATGTATTCAGGAGGGAATTCCAGCAGCGAAGCCATCCAAAACTCCAACCGAAAGCAGTCCAGAGCAGGTCCGTGGCAGCGTTTGGTGATCTGCTTTTTGTGTCGTTTCAGTGTCGGGATTTTCGATTCTTAGTGTCATGATATACTGCTGCAGGTTCGTCAAAGACGCAATCTGAGGACAAGCCGCTGGGCTACCTCGTAAACTCCGTGGGTACACAGGACGCAACCTCAGATAGTACGAAACTGGACGTGATCTTCTTCGAAGGGAACGTCGGACAGCGGAAGTACCTGTCGTGCACGGATACGTGGGTGCAGCGTGGCAAGCCGGACGTGTGGTGGCCGCGCGATTGGTTGTCGAAGGATTTCAATGGCGACATTCGTGTCTTGATGCTGGAGTATTGCATCTCGGAGAATGGCGTCGAAGGCGTGGTGGAGGAGTTGCAAAAACTCCTCGTCTTCAGGTAAATGAAAGACTAATCTGGACTTCACGATTCTGTGCGCCATATGGAAGCTTTCTTTTGTTCATTGTTTTTTTCTATCAAAACACAGGGAATGCTCTCTAGCGATTTTCATGATGTAAGTTAATATTTGACCCTGTGTGAATTTCTCTTATTTTCGCAGTGGTAGCAATCAAATCGGTCAATTGAAACCCATGAAATCTCGTTTCTTTAGGGTTTACCGCAGAATTTGAGATCCAGGATTCTCATGTGATTCCAGTCATCTCTGACATGATGCTTGCCTGGTTTTGCGGCGGGGACCGATGGTTTTCATCGGTTATTTCCAAAACCATGTATCCTGTTCTTTAGGGTTTATCGAAGAATTTGAGATCCACGATTCTCATATGATTCCAATCATCTCTGACATGATGCTTGCTTGGTTGCTGCAGTGACCGATGGAACCGAGGGCATACCTGGAACCGTCCCATTGTCCTCGTGGGTCATAGTTTAGGGTGCGTGGTGATTGAGCAGCTCGTGGTGGCGCTTAACAAAAGAGCGGAGTCGTTTGGCAGCTTGATAAGCGACTTCGAAGCCAACCGCGCCAAGGTCTCCAAAGCTTTCCTCGCAAGCCTGTCTGGATGCTTCTTCTACGCTCCTCCTTTCACTGGACTGGTGCCCAGTGAGGATCTGCTCAAGTACGTCTTCGGCGGCTTGACGTACTCGACTATGCTCTTCAACGATCTGTGTCTAACTTCTCCCAAACTGAAGGAGCTTTCCGAGTGCTTCATGGAAGCGAGAAGTGATGGCGTGAAGTTGGTGGCTTTGATCGAAGACTTCCACACCAGAATGGTAAGGGAAGCTAGCGAGGCGTTTCGTTTTGTTGGGTTCTTAGATCTTTCCTGAGAAACTGTTTGGAATTGGAAATTGAAATTGAATTCGGCAGAATCTCTTTCGAATTGAAGTTGTTAGGTTGTGATCTGAAGCGATTGGTATTTGCAGAGAACCGTTGTACCACCAGCGTCGATGGATGATTTCAAAGCAAGTGGAGGCAGAGTGGAGGAGCTCCATGATTCCAATCACAGTGATACGTGCAAACCTATCGACAAGAAGCACCCTTCTTACCGATTTCTTTTTGAGTTCATTCAAGAGCTTTTGAAGAAAGGTGATGTAGTAAACGTCTCACTTGTCTGCTCAATGCACTTCTCAGGTTGCCTACTTTAGGGTTTAGGACTTGCAGTTCATAGGAGAGAATGAGTATGAACGGTAATTAATCAAGCGTTTTGCTTACATGAGCTTTACATTTTGGATTAGGGTTTAGAATTTTGGAATTTCTTGGAGAAATTGAGTGGGGAAGAGAATGCAGCAAGCTTTTCTCTTGCGTCAGTTTACATTGTTTAGGGTTTAAGAGTTCATCGGAGAAATTTGAATGAGTGAGAATGGAGCAAGAGTCTTTCCCAGTTGATCAATTCACTACTCAATTTATATTGATTACAGAGTTTATTGGAGAGATTTTGAGTGAATATTAGATATTGCACCTTCTAGCATATGTTATCATTGTACTCGTTAGCTTATAGAGGTTAGGGTTTGAAGTGATCTCAGTGATCCTTAGTGAGGAAGGGTAATGTAATTGATGCACTATTCAGTTTCCTTGGTGCAGGGTTTAGGGCTTTAGAGTTTATTGAAGAAATTGAGTGAGAATAAGAATGAAACTTTTAACATATGTAAATTCAACTCCCTACTCAGTTCACATGGTTTGGAGTTTGGGGTTTTGGTATTTATTGGAGAGATTGAGATAGAAAATGGTAATGCAGATTTGATTAAATGACTTAGGGTTTGGGGCCAAGTACACCGCTGACTCCAATGTGTATCAATTCTTGCATTTGGTTGTTGAATATGTACATGGATTGTCTTGTAGTAACACTGGAAATTGTATTGGAACTGCAGGATACATCAGATGACAAGGTGGCCTATGTCCTAAGTGAGCGTGTTGGGCACATGAACATCTCATTTCCTTCATTTCATGAAATCTGAAGATCAATTTGTCGAAGTTCTAAACTTTGAAAAAGATGAGCTGATTAGTTATGGTTTTGGCCTTTACGAGTTCTTAAATGCTTACTATAGAATTAGCCCATACTTCAAGATAATCCGCTTACATATTCAACAATCAAATGCAAGAGAGTATCCGATCACGACCTGTTCACATTCACCTCCAGAGAGGGCGGTTCCGGACAAGGATTCGAAACCCAGTTCTTTTGGGTTGACTTTCTATGATTTTTTTATGCTCCCTAAGAAACTCTATTTTAGGCTTAGGAAGGCATTAAGTTTTTTTTCTTGGACATCGATTGAAATTTAATAAAAAAAAGTATTTCTACAGAGCTAATGTAATTTCCTATTTTTTTTTTTAAATGTGAAAAATTACATCAAAAATTCAAACTGTAGGAACCTATCCAAAATCCATTTTGTCCCTTGAGGGGACAATAGTGGTAGTCACAGCTTGTTCATCGTGATGGTGAACAATGAACATTGAAGTGGTGGCGGCGTAGGGTTGGCTTGCTTTCGACGGAATATTCATAGCGGAACATTGATTGTTCACTCCCAACATCCACCTCCGGAGGTGGATGTTGGGAGTGAACAATCAATGTTCCGCTAAGATTATTCCTTTGTTCTCTTAACTTTCAATTACATTTGTCCATCTCGCCATTATCCATCCTCCATTGTTCATTCTCAACATTTGAACAAAAAGGGTGGTCACGGCTTGTTCAATATTCGTCACTTCTCATTGGCCCCTCAAAGCACTTTCCATTGTTCATTGTTCATTGTTCACCATCACGGTGAACAAGCTGTGACTACCACTAATGGAAGTTCAAGGATTAAACATTAAATTTCGAAATGGTGCAATTTGACCTTTTGCCAAGAAAAAAAAGTAATCTTCTTTTGCCATAAATTTCCCATTTCTACTAAAAGGTGGATGAAGTTGCCAAATTTGGATGAAAAAGTCCATGAATATGATTGAAAAGTGTTTTTTATTGCAAAGGATGGACGAATGTAGAAAACCACGCCCGTCATGGATTCAAAACAATAGTGCATGCAGGGAACTGAATTCTTCGATGGTGGTGTTTCAACAAACTGGGGTTGAAACAATTTGCCCGATTGTATTGCGTCAGGTGTCGATTTCCTTTTGCATCATCGCACGTCCATGGGCATTGATCCAACTTTTTTTAAATTTGTGATGGACGTGTTTAGGACATGACCCCAGCAGGCCAGCACCGAATTGAAGCCATCCAAAACTCCAACCGAAAGCAGTCCAGAGCAGGTCCGTGACTGGCAGCGCTCGGTGATCTGCTTTTGTTTTGTTTCAGTGTTCAGGATTGCCGATTCTTAGTGTCATGATTTGCTGCTGCAGGTTCGTCGAAGATTCTTCTTCAACACAGGAAGATTTCGTGGCGTTAGCCCCTGGTGCTAAAGTTTGGGGGGGGTCTAAACTGTCCCACTTTAGACCCCAAGGCTTAACCCCACATAAACTTTAGCCCGGTCAAAGTGGGACATTTTAGAGTCTAAAGTAGTGTGAAAAAAGAACGCCCGAGATTTTTCAAACACTATGTAGAAGGGGTCTAAAGTGGGGGTTATTCCTCAAAGGATTAGCCCCGGTTAACGTCACAAAACCTTCATGTGCAGGGAACGTCAGAAGGCGGAAGTACATGTCGTGCATGGATCGATATGTGGGTGTAGCGTGGCAAGTTAAGCCGGACGTGTGATGGCCGCACAATTGATTTGTTGTCAAAGGATTTCATTGGCGACATTCGCGTCTTGCTGCTGGAGTACATACACAGGAAGATTTTGTGGCGTTAGTCCCTGGGGCTAAAGTTTGGGAGGGTCTAAACTGCCCCACTTTAGACCCCAAGGCTTAACCCCGCATGAACTTTAGCCCGGCCAAGGTGGGACATTTTGGAGTCTAAAGTAGTGTGAAAAAAGAATTCCCGAGATTTTTCAAACACTGTGTACAAGGGATCTAAAGTGGGGGTTATTCCTCAAAGGATTAGCCCCGGTTAACGTCACGAAATCTTCCTGTGTATGTATGTACGTACGTCCAGCATCTTGGAGAATGGCGTCACTTTGGCAAAATTTCTAAAGATTGGCTCTTTTCCATATCGATACATGTGGAACCTGAGATCTATTCTTGCTCAAAGATTTTGGGCTCATGCATTGCACTTGAACTATGTTACATGTTTGGGCGCTTTGACACATGGTTTACAGAACATGCTCACCAAATCATGAGCCTCGTACATAAGTTAACAATCTTTATGGAGTTGGTATAATTGTGGGATTTTTCATTCAAGGACAAGCAAAACCCCGAATGAAACTGAGTTCAAGTTTATGAACACGGTGAACTAGCGTTCCCTAAAGTGGCTAAAAATTGCTCCAGTTCTACCAAAGCTTTCCCTGTGCTAAAGTTCTATTGAATTTTTTTTTGCAAAATCTGAATTTTGAACAAGTTTTCACACTTCCGGAGCAGCTGATGGCAAAATTGCGATTTCATCCAACCTGCAATTCACATTCATCCACTGCTTAGTGGGAATAGGGTTAGCGGAAAAATTACCTCAGCCGTTTGATCTTCGCATTGGCGACTACATCGCGAGCGTTGATGTCGCAGCCATTAGTGCCTCTGTCTCCTCCGTTGCAGTTTGGGTTTTAGCTTCCATTCTCCCCCTTGCATCTTGCAGATAGCAATTTTAATTGATGCTGTAGTTATTGCTCCTCGCCCGTACAGAGTTTCGCATTGATTTGGGTTTCAATGCAAACGTTGGTGGAGTGTTTTTTTTCAATTTCTGGAGCGCCATTTTCACGACCTCTGCGAATTAGAGGCGAGATGGCGGATTGCCTGGCTTCCTGCCACTTCCTCGTTTGTTGTAAACTTCTGAGACTCTGATTGAGAGTGAGCGTCTGAGCAATTGAGCAATGAGTCATTGTGATTTGTGAGCAAGGCGCAACGTTTACTGTCTTGGATTTCTCGCGCATTCACTCCAATCAGGAAATGGAGGCTCCTTGGACGCGTGGCAATTTTCTGTGCACTGCTTGTGTGTCTGGGGTTCCTAGAAATGCAGCGGTTGCGCATTGTGTCTCACACTTTCACCGCTTCCATTTGGCTTTCTTTACTTTCAATGACAATTGCGCACCCTTGCGCTGCGATTTGGCACCCTTGCGATGCGATTTGGCTTCCTGGCGATGCGACTTGGCTTCTCAGTATTGCGATTTGGCTTCCCGGTGCTGTGATTTGAGTTGCGGGATCTCTGGTGAACTGGTTACCTCTGCTTTGTTTCTTCAGCTGTTTTTCATTGGCAATTTGTGATGTGTTGATTGTGATTCCCCGCTATCTGTATACATTTCTGAGACGCTCTTGAGTCTTCACTGGATGCTTACAATTTGATTTCCATTTTTTTTTTCTTGATAACGGTGATGTCGTACCTTGTTTCTCCCCTTCCGTTTTGGGTTCTGTTGGTTGTTTTGGTTGGGCAGGATTGCGGGTTCAGCAATGGCGCCTAGATTGAAGTTGCCGGCAAACTTCAAGGTACGTACTTTCGGAGCTGCACGGAACTCGCCCGGCTTGGGGAAATACCTGCCACTTGCTGCTTCTGGGAAAGGTGTGAAGGACATCACCTACGTCTTTAAGACGCACCTAGAAGACTCGTTCCAGGGTTTGCTACCCCAATTCCCTTCCTTCTCAGAGGCAACGGTAGTCTCAGTAGAGTGGCCCGATCCGATGACTAAAAGTGTCGAGATTAAAAAACCAGCGCAGAAGAGACGACGAATTCAGCCCAGCACCACCACGCGACGATGGTAGGAAGTGTAGGCGTGCAAATTTACATGGGATGAAGGTGAATTTGATGCTGTTGGAAACTTAGACGGAGGTCGTTTGCAAAAGCTGCAGCGCGGTGAGCGGCAGGCGGAAGATCATGGTCTCGAAAGGTGATAACTTGGAGAAGCACGAAGGCAAGAGGACTTGCAAGGCTGACGACAAACCTTTCCTACATCTGAAGAAGGGAGACGCATACGTGAAGCAGAACTGCAAACATCTGCAATTCACGAGGCTGTGGGCGATGCGACGGGTGAGAGGCATTGTAGCAGATCAATTGCTTGCAGGCTTCGGCGAACAAGTCTACAGAAAGGGAGTGCAGTTCTCCATCCTATTTCAAGTTCTGAATTCTGGTCGTCCTATGTGTGACTATGAGCGTGAGCAGTATTTGTTGCGACACCTAAAGGTAAAGAATGTCCCCCAAAAGCACTGGTCAGAGACGTCTGGGTGGGATATGGCAGAACACCTTCACTCTTGTGTCTTGAATGCTTTAAAACATGTTATACAGAATGCGAGGTTCATTTCTATTAGCGCCGATGAGGTCACAGCTGTAGACAATACATTGTGGATCAGAGTGCATGTGTATGCCGTTGATTCTTGGGAGAGAATCCCCCACCTCTTTCATCTCTCATGCGTCTCAGATTGTGGTACTGCAAATCACACTATAAGAAAACCCCGTTTTTGCTGTCGTTGGACCGAAACGTGCCATGTTTGCTGAGATGTCACACGTTAAGCAATGAATGGGTGCAAAAGAATGAATTTGATTTGATGTTGCAAAAAACATGTGAGATTAAGTTGGAAAACAAGTAGATGTCACCATAGACAAAGATGTTTTTAACGATGTTTAAAAAAACAAGCTCATGTTTTGTTGTGACATCTCAAAAAACATAGATTGCCACGTCAACATGAAGTCCATTTTCATTATGGATAAATTACTAAAAATTACTACGGTTAATGGAAAAATATTGACCTTATAAAAAAAATTAGGAAAAAGGCAGTGACGTAGCATGCTTTCCAAAAAAAAAATGAATGGATGAAAATGGATGTGTTCCATGGATGAAAACAGATAGTCTTTATACAGGTGGGGAGGTGGAAGAGAGACAATTGATATGGGATATATCAAAAAAAAATTGTGTTCAAAGCAAAATGTCCACAAAAACGTCGAGATGTCTGAAACAACATCTCTATGTTTAGAAGAACATGTACACGTCAAAAACAACATCGACATGTAAACAAGTGAAATAATCATATTCTACTTATCCCATATTGTTTGTCTTTCCATGGGCAGAGAATGGATATAAATACAATGTCTTTGTCCTTCATTTTTATTAACTTTTAATGAAGTTTTTCCTTCATTTGGCCATTAAAAATTCTCTTAATGGTTAATGGTAAGTTTTCTTCAATTTTTGTTGAATTTAGAATTTTTTTTGTTTTCATTTCATTTTTTTAATTTATATTAAATTTTTATTGATATTGCCTTGTAGGTAGGGTATGTAGCAATTGATGTTTGAAAAAACGTGTAATTTGACGTTGCAAAAAATGTCTAATTTGACATCTCAAAAAACACCATTAAATTATTCAAATGACACAAAAATGAGCTGACGTGGCCTCCACGTCAGTGACCACGTTACAATTTCCCGCCTCCACGTCAAAGAACACATCAGCAATGGCATAGATGGAAAAAAATATGACATGGCAATGGTCGAGCATGTGGGGCTGACATGGCGCTTACGTGGCCTCCACATGTCGACCTTTGCAGACCTTTGTTCACCTTGTCATGTGTGACATCAGGAAAAAACAAGCTTGGAAACGACGCGTTTTTTGTGATTTTTGCATGTTTTTTGCCTGTTAATTCAAACGGATTTTAGGGGACGTCTACGCCGATTACTTCCGCGTCAAACAAGACGCCGTCTCATGTTTTCTGCAACATAAAAAAAAACCCTGTTTTCTTAAGATGATCATCTTACTAATGTGATTATGTAGGCTTTGATTGGGGAAGGTGGACTTACTGCAGAAGAGATTGCTTGTAAGTTGGTGTCGTTTGGGGCAGACGGTGTGAGCACGTTCCAGGGAGCCAAAATTGGCGTGTCCACTCAGATCCAGGAGAAATGGGCACCGTTTTGTCTTGGTGCTAGCTGTGCCTCGCACTGCATCAACTTGGTCGTCGAGACCTTGTCCAACTACCCCCTGGTGTCCCGCTTGGAGGCACTGTGCCAATTGTTGTACTCATACTTCTGTCGTTCTCACAAAAGACACTCTAAGCTTCAAAAGCTTGTAGATTTTATGGAAACTAAGGGCAATAAAATGTTGAGGAATGTGGAGACCAGATGGATATCCATGCGGAGTCCTATCCAACGTATCATGGCCGAATACAAGATGCTCCTCGTCAAAATGGGTGTCGATATGGCTGCTGGTGGACAAAAAGGGCCAGCTGTTGGTAACTTCGATTACTTCTCCGATATTGAGGCTTTGCTTTCCCTGGCTTGTTTCATTCCGCTTTTGAACACTATTCACTGCTTGATCAAGTTGTTCCAAAGCCGTGACATCTTCATCTGTGACTTTCTCCAGTCCATCAAAGTTTGCCAAGTCGACTTGGCTAAGATGTTTGTAGATGAGAGTACTGCGTTCTTAATAGCAGAGTTCAAGCAATACCAAGAACTAATTTCACTCACATGTTCTGAAATCCCAATGGAGTGGAGGGTGATGGAGGGAGAAGGTGTTTCTTACCTGGTCCTCAATTTTGGTATTACTGAAGTCTTTGCTCGCTGTCATTGCAAAGTGATGGGAGAACATCTTTTTGTGACGGAGGATGATTTCCAACACACACAATGCAACATTCAGCGGCAGTTTGCAGGTGAGGGCACTTCACTTCTCATTTTTTATGCTTTCCTTTTTTTTTCCACTTTTCTTGTTTTCTTTTTTTTGCTTTCCATTTTTTTTTTCCACTTTTCTTGTTTTCCTTTTTTTGCTTTCCATTTTTTTTTCAATGGTGGTCTATTGGTTCGTACTCTGTAGATGAGGATTGTATGAATTTCGGAATTGCCGCTCATGTTCATGATTCCTAGCAATTCATTTGCATGTTAGAAGTTGCAATTCTTTGCATGTTCCTTGTATCCTAGGTCCTTTGATTGGCATGAACTTTCCTAAGATTGGTGTCAATTGTATGTGAATGCTTAGGTTTACGTTGAATGACTACAGCCACTGACCTTAGTGTACTGTGCGGTCTAGTAGAGATCGCTCAGTCCTTGTCTGATGAGCTGGATTGGCGCTTTCCGCAGCTGCGCAGCAAGAGTTACTGGACGCTTTTGGTATCATGTATCCGTAGTATTGGAAGCAAGCAGGGTCTGAAGAGAGCTTTGCTCATCATTTGAATGTTTTGAAGCAGTTCTATTCTCACCCAAGGCTGTTGAATGCAGGGCTACCATTGCATGAGGGAGGAACCTTTTACACTGCCCCTGAGATGCTCTCTAGCTCGAATTTGGACAATCAACAAGGTTTATTTAAGTTGACTATGAGGGCTAACTGTGAAGCAGCATGTGCAACATCTGGCCGCGTGAATCCAGTGATTGAACTCTGGCGGACTCTTTCTCAATCACGGCACTTGCGGAAACTAATCTCGGAGTACTTCAAGGTGGCCGAAATTGGCATGCGTTTGGTCCTAGGGTCCGTGGAAGATGAACGTTGTTTCTCTACTATGAAGTTCTTGAAGTCCTGCCAACGAAACATGCTGGAGAAGCACCTTCCATTCGTGGTTTGCATGTTTGGGCAAAAATATTATTCATTGGAAAACTTCCCCTATAAGGCTGCCATTGAATCTTGGAAAAATGTGGTCAAAGTGGGCTGCCATGGAGATGTGTGATCTATCCTAGTTTCCAGTATCCTCCCTTTTTCAATCCTTAGTTTTCATCAAATTTTGTTGGCTTTGGACTTAAAGCAGAAAAATCCTTGACGTTGAAGAATTTTCTCTCGCATGATTCGAAATCGACTCTCTTCGAGGCTGCAGGCGAGACGGCACTCTTATGCAAGCGGGAGACCAAGAGTGGAGGAGTTTGGACTTCTATTTTTTTGTTGTTTGAGTGTTTGTGTGTGCAGCCATGCAGGCCACTAATACTGCAATTTTGGGCAGTCTTGCTTTATGCAAGTGGGGTTCAATTTCTCCAATTAGTGACTTTTTATTCCTTTGTGTGTCACTTTTGTGCTTGTGTTTCACTATGATTTGCTTTATGCTTGTTATCACGATTGGATAGGAATTTCAGTTCAAATGCTTGTTATCACAATTGAATTGCAATGCTTGTTATGACAGTGGAGTTCCAGTGTTAATTTCAATGTTTGTTATTACATTTGAGTTCAAAGTTTCTGTTTGAACTTCTGTATGACAGTAAACACAAACAAAAAATCGCATATTTTCAACAAATTATGCCCCTCCTTAGCATTTCCAACAAAGTCAATTCATGAAAGTTAGCACGCAAATTCGGAAGTAATTTATTCAATTCTAGTACTTTTTGCAAGTTGGCACCTACCACGAGAAAAAAAAAAAGACAAAACACTACCTTTTTTAAAGAAATTTATCTGGCGTTTTTTACCAATCCCTCAAACTTTCACGGTAATAGCTCCCTGTCAGACACGGTTATAGCTTTGCTGCGAAATACCCTAAAAGTATTCTGGGAACGCTGCGGTGAATCTGACTGGAGCTGTTTAATCCACTGATATTCAAATCTGTGAGTCATTAAATCTGACCACAATATCAGAATTTGAGCATCGTTATTGGCACCCGTGCTCTGCACCATTATTGACGAATATGTATGACATGATGTGTGTTTGCCGGAGAAATGAAATTTGAACTAGGAATCCAAGCGGCTCGCGCCCGTACAAAATTCGATCTACACCTCTTCAATTTCAGAGCTCTAGAGGGGCACGTTTCAAGTAGGCAACTAAAAAATCTAGCACATCACTGTGAAAGTTTTAATGCTCAGCACTTGAAATCTGACATAAGACAGATTGACAATATTCTAGCAAAATGAAAGGAAAAAAATTCAATTTGCAAAAAATTTCATAAGGTAAGGTCTTTGTATGACCCTTTCTTGTCAATTAGCTTGGATTGCCATATGACACAATGCAGTGGGAATGAGGAAGGGAGGTTTATAGTCATAATCCCGCTTGGCATCACTAATTGAATGTTGGTTTGTGTAGATGCAATTATAAGACCATTGGAATTCATTGCTATCAATTTACAAGGACAAGAATCCATACCTATACTTAGTCAACTCACAAAGATAGAAATTTGTTTTTGGCATGATATGATTTCTTTTACACATTGAGGTTTAGTAGACCAACAACATCTCATATTGGTCATTGTTCATATTTGAGATTCCCTAACATCAACTTAATATTTTCACATGATAACTTGAGTTTATAACTTGCATGAATGTAGGTGAAAGGGAGTGTAATAGATGTGGTACCTTTGACCTTCACGAGCACTCTACACAATCACTTTGTGTCCTCATTTGAATGTTATGGTGTACTTTTTGTCTTTGTCCAAGACTTGGTACTAACAAACAAATAGATATTTTTTTCTTTTGTGTACATACATGAAGTGTGAGGACTTAATTGCCTCTTAGCCAATGAATGGCCTCTTCATAGTTTGAAAAAGACATAAGTCTAGAATCTGTTGATGCTACTCCCGATGCTACTAGCCATGGTTGTGAAAACTTAGGTTAGTGGTAGGATTCTAGATTTGTCATTAGATATTTGAGGCAAATTTTATTGTTTAAAATTTAATCTTCCTTCAACATAAATGGTAAATTTTAGTGCATAGAATTTCTTAAATTAATACATTATAAATAGTTCTAACATGTGACAAACTCAACCTAGATCACAATCTAAGTTGTTTCTATAATCATTTAGTTAGTACACCAAATCCATATTTCTACTCATGTATCCTCCCTATATTTTTTCGAGGGACCCTCACATCTACAAGACTTGACAACCTTGATGTAGTTTGGAAGAAAAGGTTATAATGTTTGATATCCAACTTGGATTAATTGACCCTTCACTACAAGAAACCAAAGTTTTTCAATGTATGAGTTGACAGATTTTAGGTGACATCAAATCTAACAACCCTTGTTTTTATGCCAACAATGACGTTCAAATAAAAACAAGTGTTGTTGACATAAAAGCAAGGGTTGTTAGATTTGTTGTCACCTAAAATCCATCAACTTAAACATTGATTGTTATATTAAACATCACCTAAAATACGGGTTTCTTATAGTGCTTGTAGGATAATCTTGTACATAGCAGCAATTACTCAAAAGTCAAAATCTTTGGGCATCATATCAAGAGGACTTTCTATGTACAAAACTTTCATAAATTATTTTTAGAAACTTTTGAATAAATGCTTGTATGTCACAAATTCCTCAAGGAATACAAAAGATAAAATAGTGCCCAAATATGACAAAATTAATCAATTTAGATGGTTGCTTAAGGCAATTCAAGACAACTGCAAAAAAAACAGTGAAAACACATGGCAATTGGATAAAATTTACCACTATCTATAAAATGATGGTAAGCCATATGAGTGCACATATTGCCCAAATTGACTGCGTATACCCTCAAAGCCTCAGAAATGTGATGTTTAACCAATTTTCAATCAATATATAAATATAAATATATGTATCTCTTTAATTCAAAGGTTTACCTCAGGGGGGGCCAGCAATGGTGCTATTTTGTGAGCATGCGAACGTGAGCCTATGAGCATGCGAGCGTGAGCCTGTGAGCAATGAGTAAGGATTATGAGAGTAGTGAATTCAAAAATTTGAAAAAATAGAGGAAAACCCAATAATATTTAGAAATTTAGCAGTGTATTCAAGAATTTTGATTTTTTGTAAATTTAAGGACCTATGGTAGAACCACCCATTGTCAACCAAAGACCCATCCCCAACCTATAGGGTGTACTATTTCCAACCAAGGTTACAATGAATTTCAACCAAAGCTTAGAATGTGTTTTTTCTCCTTTCCAAAGTTAAGACTAATTGAGTCATGACACATGTCTCAAAGCAATGAGCAAGAAATAGTTCTTGAATGATCGGCATTGGAAGACTCTACATGTTAGCTATAGGTTTGGACCAATTGCCGGCTTCCGAAATTCATAGTAATTTCAATTCAAGGCATAAAATTACAGAAAAAATTGCATTCCCCTTTATTTCTATCTTCCTACATGGCAAAAAATTTACATGCCTTATACTGCTCCAAAACATCCACAAATCGCTTAACCCCTAAAGTTCTATGACTATGTTTTCACCAAAAACACTCCAAAACTGCCATTTTTAGTACAAGTACCAAATTTTTGAAAAAAAACACTTTTTTGACACATGTAATCATAGGATCTTATAGTAAACTAGATTTAGAAGATGTCGAAAAAATTTCAGAATTTTCCACCATGCGGATTGGAAGATATTAGCATTTGAATTGGCAAAAAAAAAAATTGTCCCTGCGAAAAACAGGGCAGCTGCACTTCACAAGGTCACATTTGTATGAAAAAATGTCCAAAATGGTGGTGCATCTTTGAATTCTTTTTCCTAAACAAGTTCTCTACATGCTTAAAAAATTTCAAATCATTTGATATTGTACAACATATAAAAAAAAATAGTAAGTAGCAAGAAGTAGAGAAATCCAATATACTAAATTGTTAAGAATTTAATTATGGAATTGAAAAATGCCAATCCCAATGGTTTCAATGTTGTAGTAAACAACCTACATCCTATGAATTTTTTTTTTCAAAAAATATTAAAAATTGAGTTAAATGAACAACTTCAAAGTTTATTTCAGAGTAGAGAATCTATAACTGCCCGCAAACTAAAAATTCTCATAACTTTTGATTCATTGGTTGAAATGGAATGATTCAAAGCTTTCCACATATATATAACTCTAGAAAACCAATTTCAAATTTTTATTTTTGAAAAAAGTGATTTTTTTTTATCTGCCCGAACTGCCCAGTTATGAAAAAAAGTAACATATTTGGCCATAACTTTTGACTCCTATTTCCAAATGTCATGAAATTTAGTGCATATGAAAGATACTCCTTGCACCCACCTTCTATTAAAATTTCAGCCAAAAATATAAAAATCTCCAATCACAAGTACCTGCCCAAATTTTTTATACTGCCAAAAATTGCATGCTGGTCCTTTAGGAGTTAAGTGGTCAACAATGGGTGGTTCTACTATATTAACATCTACCTATTATTGTGGACCTATTGCTTATCTATGTATATTAGAGATATTATTTATAGTACTGGAAATATACATTATGAAAAGAAAGAATACAATTGAGAAGAAAGATGAATAATGATGAAAATAAGGTTGTATAGAATATTCCATTGAATTACAATATTTGTACAAAGAAAAACTAATATTTATATAGCTACATCTGTAACCTTTATTGGAAGCCTTCCAATCTCAGATTTCAGGCACATATAGATTTTTTGGCTTCTAGATATGTTGGAGACCCTCGCTTAGAACTTTGATGATACCAGCCCTAATGAGGAGGCGCTTCACTTCATTGACGCTGAAGCTTGGAGAATGAATGAACTTGTCATCCACCAAGTTCATTTGGCAAAAGTAACGAAATAATTAATAAAGATATTTGCAATTAACATATTGATGGCGTCCACCAATTGCTGAGACAGCCATGTCCACAAAATCGGGACAAGTACACTCCGAATACATGCCAAGCATGATTTGATAAACTTTGTGCTTGGGCTCCATTCCAAATTGAAGGGAGATTATGGCTCCAAGTCATGGGAAAGGAAGCATGGTAACTCCCAAGATCGTTCCTTTGACATTTCCAACACTCTCCTATTTATTGCAATACTCTATAGTAGAAGCATTTGCAATACGTCTAATGGACTTACTCCTTCGAGTTCTTGGATAGGTGTCCGCTTGCAAAGGGCTAGGTTGATCATTAAGGACCAACTCAAAGACACTGGACATCGTAAGTAACTGTTGAGGTGACATATTAGGTGGTTGCTCTTGGAGTTGAAAAAGCCAGCCTCTTGCAACAAAAGTGTTTCTTGGCAAGTCAAACTAGTGCCCGTCAACACAGGCCATGCATCTGGTACTTTAGGCCAATCAATTATCCAGACATGTTTAGAGCCGCAAACATATCGTTTAATATTATCTGGACAAAATAAAAAATCTGTTATAATATCCTTGTTTCCATTCAATTGTTTTTTTCTACCGCGATAAGTTGGAGCTAGAGTGCCTTTAGATCCCTTTGCAATTTTGGCAACACAACAAATATTTGATCCTCTCTATTGGGCATGACATTTGCAACTTGACTTATAGGATAGTCTTGCAATATGCCATTGTGAAGTGTCACAGTCTCTTTTCAACGCGGTTGCGAGCACGGTTGTGACATGTGGTACGTGTTCAAAGTTATCAACCGTGACTGCTTCTTTGAAGACCTCTATATTAGATGTGCGTGTGGATTTGGTCATGACTCGTGGTTAAGAAAAATTAACCTTGTCTAGCCAATGGAAGTCACCATTTGACCCAATGGGGAGGTTCAACTTGCGTTTACTGCTACCAAACACTTCTTCACCCTCCAAGTGCGGGACACGTGTTGCAACATTAGTTATTCCGATAAGGACATTCAATGCCTTCGTAATCTTTTTTAGGTCACTACAACATCTTACACCTCTTAACTTCAATTCTTCTTTAGATGACCCCGACTTTGATGTTGTACCATTCAAGAAAGCTCGATAATTTGTGATTTGCATGAAAGCTTGAATGTAGTCATCACAAGTGGCGACAAACAAATCATTACCTCGATTACCCAATTGTTGCAACCATTTGTTATAGACTGTTTCAGATAAATTGCATGATAGCATGTCTGCCATTTCCTCAACACTCAATCCCTACAAGAAAAAAATGGAGTAAGGCTTAAAATGCAATTTGCATAAATCCTCATTTTGCCACATTTAGAGACTTCGCAAAGTGCTACAATTTTTTTATCTTTTCAGAAAGCGGTCAAGGCACCTTCCGGCCCAAAAGTCCATTTTGTGTTTGTTCCTCCATTCCTCATTCCAAAGAGATCCCCAAGCAATTTTCTCACTATCTGTCACATATTCTTCTTCTCCCTGTTCATTGGTGATTGAAACATAAAAAACAAAGGACCCATCTTTATAACCATGCACAAATTTTTGCTCTAGTCTAATTAGATCACATTGCAATGCTGGTCTGACCAGGCATTTGAACAAGACAACATAAGGGAATTCGGAGACGAGAGATTTGTTGAAGCATTCCTATGGCCAGTTGATCAGAGGTATAAGACTCAACCATTGTAGATTGCATATCAACCTCTACCTCTGAATGAATATACGTTAAAAAACCCCATAGAATGTAACATCATATATATGTATAATTTGATATAACTCTATTAGCAAAAAATCCAATGTAATCACGGACTAGGATCCTTTTGTGCCAAGAGGGATGGGGAAGCCACTACAAGTAATCAAATACAAAGTAACATCCTGAATAAATAATGAGATACCATGACAAGCTTTGAAAAATTCTAACAAAATCTTTGAACATAGAAGAGGCTTAGCCACCTCTCGACACCAAGACATCCCACAAGTGGGCCACAACACACTATTCGAGTGAACTTGGGACTTGAAATAGAACCCCATACTATATAAAACTATGTTAAATTTACAAAGTGTGAGGTTCCTGATTTTAGAAAGCATGTGTTGTCTTGCTAGAAATTATTACGATTCCAATCCAAGGTCATATCCAAAGAACCAACTCCAAATAATAATCAAGATTACGGTCCAACTCTTTGAGCTGGACATAAAAAATGCAAAGGTTAGGCTTGCCCTTGGTGCCGAGAGGAATGTAGAGGGGCCCTTTAATTAAACACAAAATTAATCACCCTACAAATCTGAAGTTTAACTCAAGCATTGACTAAGCATTGACAAAAACAAATTTCATGTGCAATTGAAGCATCCCAAAGTACCTGAAGAACCAGACTAAGTAAACTTGAATATCGAAATCATGGTTGTCATACTGTACGGACGTCCGGTTCGCCCGTCCGTCCGTCCGGGACGTCCGTTAGAGGTCTCACCCGCCCGATATAGTCAACACAAAGTTGACTTTATGAAACCAAAAAAGTAGGCCACGTGGACGCCACGGGGACGCCACGTGGATTTAGGAACATGCAGGGCGGGGACTCCAGAGTCAGGGCGGGGACTCCATTGAGTGGGGGCAGGGACTCCATCCAGTAGGGGCGGGGACTCCAGACAGTGGAGGCGGGGACTCCAGTGAGTGGGGGCGGGGACTCCAGTGAGTGGGGGGCGGGGACTCCAGTGAGTGGGAGGCGGGGACTCCAGTGAGAGGGAGTGGGGACTCCAGAGAGTGGGGCGGGGACTCCAAAGAGTGGGGCGGGGACTCCAACGACTGGGACGGGAACTCCAGCGACTGGGGCGGGAACGTGAGGAGGATGGGGCGTGGACGGCACGTGTCGGGGCGGGTACTTGAGGAGCGGGGGAACTATATAAAGCGAGTCCCCGCCCTCATTTCTTTGCCAAGTCCGCGCCCTACGCCTCACACACTAGTTCGTCCCCACGGCCTATGTGAGTGAGTTTGGTGGGTGGTGGGCTTGGCCCTCATATGTGACCCGATTTTTTTCAAATTTTCGGGGCTTTTGTGCTTGCAGAGGCCCATTAAACAATTTCTTTTTGTTATGGCGGGGGAAGGGAGTGCATCGGCGGAGAAACGTCCTATGTTTGTAGATTTAGATGATGTCGGTGAGATGGTAATTCCATCCACGGACAACTTGATGGCCTCAGGTTCATCGAACCCTTCTTCATTAAGCCAAAAGAAACGCAAGAAAGCACTCAATCCCCATATGCCTCCACATGAATTCATAGTTGAAGGGAGAACTATAGTTGTGGTGTTCTACACTCGTCGCAGTACGACTATGTTGACCAGGGAGTATGTGGCGCTCAACGAAGAAGGGTACCACAAACTCACGAGGGACATGCGAACGGAGCTGGAGTCAAAGTTTGAAGCATCTGAGAAATTCAACAATTTCTCCGATTATTGGTTGCACCAAGACTGGCTGGATAAACAGGTGGTTGCCTTCACAACCAATATAGTGTCAAATTGGTGTTACCACATGGGGAAGAAAGAAGATGGTAGCGATTGGGACACACAAAATAAAGAGGTAGTTGCAAAGTTGAAAATCATTCAAAACTTTGCTCAACAATTTTCTTCATCACGTAAGAAAAAGCAAGCACCTTGGAAAGCGACAATTGAAGACACAATAACAGCTCATTGTGTTAGTGGAACATTCAAGTGGCTTGAAAGTTCAGTAAAAGTCATCCGGAACAGAGTGCCGTTGGTTCATATGGGACCGTGAGGAAGGTGATGCTTACAAAACTTCAGAGCATTCCTAGCTGGATATTTTTTGCTGGGAAGAGCTTGAAAACCACGAATGAAAAGGAGAAGCACCAAGGAATCATCAATGAGGCGGGCGGGTGTCCAATGAGACATCCTGGCATCATTCGAATTGCGTACCTCCACCCTAAAACGATGGAAGGCTACACGTTATGGTGGAATGGAGGCTCTCTAATTTCTTTCTTATCCAAATACAATTCGAAAGTAAGCGAAACATTGGATGTCGATGAGATTAAGCATGAACAAAGTACAGGGTTGACAAAAGAGGAGCTTACATGGGTTGCAACTTACCGACGGAACCGAGTGAACTTGGCACTCTCTTTGTTTGTCATTGTGGGGAAATGCCACGATGCGCAGTACATGCACAACGACATCACTCCATCCAATATTTTGCTCCATTTTGATGATTATAAAGAGCACACGGTGTATATAGGGATATGTGATTGGGGACTTTCTAGCCGAGCTGTAGAGAAAGAGCCGTCAAGGTATGGCTTTCCTAACAAGGATATCCTAGTGAAGGAGAAGAGAATGCGAAGGTTTGCAGCCCCTGAATTGTTTTATATATACGGAGAACAAGGTTCGACAAATTCAATTGAGGCCATGCAAAAAATGCATTTGTATTCCATGGCAGCTGATGCATATGCGGCCGGATGGATAGCAGCACAAATTTGGAAGGAAGAGTGGGACTCCAAATACTTTACAACGAAGAATCCAGAGCAGTATCAGAACCTCAGGATCAAATTGGAAAGTCTCGTAAAAGAGGATGTGAGTGAAAGGGCGTCAGTGCCAGATGTTCTCGACGCATTGAAGAAGGCCCCCCACTGTTGGACTATGCCAAAATGTTGTTATCGTATATAGTATTTAGTTTTTTTACTTTTTGTAGCTTAGCATATAGTTCAGGCATAGAAGGTAAATCATCCTCATAGAGGACCATGTGTATGTACTTCGCAATTGCCGAACACCTCAAATATATATGAAGTCGGATGCATTGTACATTCAAAATCTCATGTGAATATATTAACCTGCTATGTCATTGTTCTTTCTCATTGCATGTTTATGAGTTCTATGAATTGATGATAAAACTTTTATAAAAATAGTGAATGCAATAGTTTGGTATAAAAATACATACACTTTATCTTTTCACTATGTCTATGTTTTACAGTTTTAGAAGTTAATGAAGCCCCCCCAAAATAAAATAAATGATCCAACAAAAAAAAGAATAACATTGAAGTACATTGGGATGATTTTAATCATGAACACAAAAAAAGGTTCAAAAAAATTAAAAATTATAAAACGAAAAAAAAGAAAAGGAAAGGGAATGATGGAACCCAAAAATAAGATTAATGGCTTTGAGTTGAGGTGGAAGAACTTTAGTAAATTAGAAAAAAATAAAGTAGGGAAAGGAAAGATTGAACGAATAAAGCTAAACTATGAATTCGAATAAAATAGTCTTCTCACTTAATGAACGAAAACAAAATAGAAAATGGAATGTTTGAACAAAAAAAAAAAAAATAACTATGAGTTGGGATGGGAGAGTTTTAGGAATGAAGCGAACAAAAAAAGATAATCATCCAAGCCAAAAGGAATGGCATAGAGTTGGCATGGGAACTCCTTTGTTCATTAATGAAAAAAAAAATAGGAAAGGAAATCATGGAACAAATCCGAAATGGCTTGGGATTGGTATGGAATAATTTTGTGAGAGACATAGACCCACAAAAAATAGTGTGTCAAAGTGATTTCAACTAACACCCCAAAAAATTTACCATTTAGTTCGGATAGATTTGCGTTACCACAAAAAGTAAATGGAATTTCCTTTAGATGAAAGAGCTTGGCTAATAAAAGCAAAAAATGAAATTAATAGGAATGATCATTCAAAAATAAATGGCCTCGAGTTGGGATGGAACAATTTTGCTAATAGCGGGAAAAAAAAATCATTCCACCTTATACAAGTGGCATTGAATTCAAATAATTTTTTTTGGTAATGATGCCCACAAAATAGGGAAGAGAATGAAAACACCAGAAAAATTATGGCAATCACTTGAAATGGAAGTGTGCTTTAAAAATCAATGTCTAAAAGGGGAGATGGAGTGACCAAAGCTTTAGAAAAGCATACCAATTTATTTTAGGATTTTTAGCGGGGGGAATTATTTTTACGGACTTGAATAATCTAACATTAAAAGAAATATGAATGGTGGAGTGCTTTCTTATATGGAAATGATTTGGGTGTCACTATAAAATAATGTAACATCCAAAAAATCTATGGAATAGTGGAGTGATTTGGACATGGAAGTGGTTTGGGGGTTACAAACTTATAATGAAGCAATTTAACACCCAAAAAAAATATGGAATGGTGGATTGATTAGGATATGGAAATTATTGGGGTGTTAGAGTGATATGATCTAACATTAAATCTCAATATGGACTGCTAGAGTCACTTAGAACATGGAGTAATTTAGAAGGCTCAGAAATCACTCATCTAAGGGCTGGTTCGCATTTCTACAATATTTCTTTACATGGGAATATTTTTAAGCTCATCCTTGAAACCAAGAAAAATTGATGAGGAATGTAGCCCAATCGGTTTCATATTTTTTTAAACATTATTGAATTAATTATAAATTTTCAAAGGAGATGTGTCCTAGGTCCCTATTTATATTCTTACGTCCTTCATATTGCAATTCTAAAGAAAAATGGGGATAGCAAAGACAATGATTGGCTCTTGTGATAAAGAATGTTTTTTTCCTTCCTTCCTTTTTAACTTTTGAGGTCAATTTGAAAACTGCATCATGTCCATTCTACAACCACTTATAGGGGCAGTTCTTAATGCCAAAACTCTTTTCGAGCCTTCTACTTTAGGAAATGGAAATATGTCTAAGCACATTAACTTCATATATTTAAATCATGTCCGCGCCCACTCTCTGGAGTCCCCGCCCCACTCTCTGGAGTCCCAGTCCCACTCTCTGGAGTCCCCGCCCCCACTGTCTGGAGTCCCCACCCCACTGTCTGGAGTCCCCGCCTCCTCTCGGTGGAGTCCCCGCCCCCACTCGGAGGAGTCCCCGCCCCAACTCGATGGAGTCCCCGCCCTGACGTCCCCCAGCTGCAACTATATAAGGCCGTCCCCGCCTCATTTGTCTCCGCCCTGCATACTCTCAGCCTTCCATCTCTTCATTGAGCTGGTTGTGAGCGTTGTGCGGGGTCTACTTGATTGCCACGTGGAGGATTTCGCTTTTTTCTACAAAAATGGATACACCACCAAGAATGACCAAGTAAGAACGAGATAGGACCCGACCACGAGCCGGAAACAAACATCGCAAGCGACTACATGTTCTACGAAACCCTGACAAGCTTGCATTCAGGGGGTGGGAGGGCGTGCTTGAACCATGGACATATGATGACTGCGCCAATTACATTGAGTGGTGCCACATAGACAAGTTGTTCCCGGAAGAGCGACACAACTGTCACAGACGCTTCCACAAGGCAAATTTAAAATACTGCCTGGACGAAGAGTTTACAAACCGATGCATTGAGGTGTACCAAGTGTTGTATGCTCTCTCAAACGTCATACGCAATGAAGTGCAACTTTTCCTTGCACGAGGGGTCTATGCGGAGCTGAAGTTGAACAAGAGAGTGGATTGGTCAACTTTGAAGCAAATGGGAGAAAATGTCAATATTCCTACTCCAGCAAATGGATTCATTCCAAGGGGGGTAAAAAGATACCCGGAAGGTGGTCTAGGGAAAACAAATACGCAGGTTCAAGCACCACGAAGATATGACACTGAAGACTCATCTACGGACGACGACTCAGATGGATCTCGTGTACCAGTTGTAGTCAGCCATAGAACTCAACTACTACGAGCTAAAAAGAGGAGGGCTTCGCGTCAAACTACTGAGGTTTTACACGAAAATGTTGTGGAGGAACATGTGCCACCTATTGACGAACCAGTGGTAGGAATTGTGGATGTTACAGCTGCTACAAACCGAATCCAGGGTTTGTTGATTGAAGTGAATGAGAAGAATGAGGAATTGCATTCTTTGTATAATGATGTTAACAAAATGAGGGAAGACATGCAAAAGAAGGACAACATTATCAATCAACAACAACGTGAGATGGAGGTACTTCGGCACGCTCTTGAGGCAGCAACATTGGCCAATCGTGGTCAAGATCCACGAGGGGAAGCGCAAGGGCCTTCAAATAATTCTCAAATTCCATTGGAACCTACAGAAGTTGGTGCAATAATGGATACTCAGGATGATTCTTTGTCCTTTGGAGAATTACCCGCAAATGTAGGTGCAGCAGGGTCAGTGGACCAAAGCATCCAACTGACGGACGCGCTTGCAATGAATTTGACATTGAAAAATCAATTGCATGCATTGATGGAGCAGTATTACCAATGGAAGCTGGCATGTGTCTTCAGTGTTGACAAGACTAGGCAAATGGTGGAGGAATTCAAAAAAATTGACCACAATTAGGGCGCACACAATCAAGAGAGGGTTTTTGGTTTGACATCGTGGGCCCTGGTAGATGATCATTTCAACATGGATGAAATGGCAACCATTGACATTGCTGGTGGACAAATAACCATCGACTGGTCCAAACATGATTGGGATTTCAAGAATGAAGTTGGCTCTGCCGTGGACCATGAAGGCAATCCATTACTACTGTGGCCAAACCCTTCAACCTTCGTACACGATGGAACTACATGTCCCATTTGCCTTAATCCATTTGGCCCGGAAGGTGGAATGCACTTAGGCACGTGTGAACATTTGTACCACTCATTCTGCCTAATTAGCTTGATGATTGTCCGCCGATGTTGTTCACTATGCAAGGCTCCTTTCCATAAGTGCTTGTATGAGTTGTTTGGATTAGTTCCCTACATGCCACCGCATTGGGAATTCAATGCTGAAAATGCCCCTGATCATTCTCAGAAGTGGGAAACAGACTTGGTGTGGAGTTGGAAATTGAACATCCATTCGTTGGACAAACAACAACTTTGTACCGAATGGGGTTGGGAAAAAGATCCGGCTCAAATTGTGGAGGTGTGCCACCACTTGGTTCCATTGAAGGACAACTTTAGCCAAGGACGATGGAATTTCTTCTTCCAATGCTTCAATGAGCATTGGAATGAGGCACAAGAATACTTCCAATTTGGACCTCATCCTCTTGGATGGTTGTGGGGCGTTGATGGAGTTCGCATTACTGACGACCAAGGGATGCGGAGGGGGGAAGACATTGACATGCCAGACCCTGCTGAACTTGCACAACTATCAGAGTCAGAGTGGCGAGAAACCTTTCGAAATGATGGGATGGACTTCTTGTTGGAACAACATAGCCCGGGAACTCTCCAATGTCTTCAAAGCCTCAAGCAATCACAAATATTGAAGGCTCTTTTAGAGGAAGACGGACCAGCGAGGAGAACTCGATCCGCAGTTCGTAGACTTCGTTTGGGAACAGATGAAGACCTTCCAATTCGCGTCGGGACACATGACAATGAGGCTGGACCAAGTGGCAGTGCAAGTAGTCCAATGAACATGGACTAAGTATAGTTTTGAGTATAGTTTTGAGTGTTTTAGCTAGTGAGCTTAGGTTTTCTTAGAAGACTTATTTTCCTAGCACTATAATATTATATAGGCTTATATACTTTCCTACTTTGTATTACACTATGCATATGAAATATATTTGATTTTGTTTTGAATGATTTTGCCCAAAGTGACTTCATTTATTTTTTGCACGTACTCATTTGAAATTTGAATGGACTTGTGGACTTCATACATATTAAAATTATTTATACCATGAAATGAAATGTCATTGAATTGGAGTACAATTCATTCCCAATTTCCACTCAATGAATAGAAGTAGGGAAGGTTGGACGGACCACAAAGGCACGAAGTGGCCCGAACTTGAAATTAGGGGAAAAAACGCTTTTCAAATGTCATTAATGCCTTGATAGAAATATATATATGCAAAGGAATGATGGAACTCCCCCCCAAAAGGGATTGAAATAGGTAAAAATTCACTTGCAAAATAGGCAAAGGAATGATAGAGAAAAGCAAAAAATAGGGAAGTAATTACCTACTTAAAAATGAATGGCATTTAGTTGGGATAGAATAACGTGACAAATGAAGCCCAAAAAAATTAGAATGGGTTTAGAGAATACAAAATTTAAATGGCCTTTGATTGAGAATTTTAGATGGAGCAATTTTGCTAATGAAGCACAAAAAAAGTAGGAAGGTAAACTGAATGCCAAAAATTGGCATTGAGTTGGAGAAAAATTAGGAAGAGAATAATAATGCCATTTAGTTTTTATATAACTTGGGATGTAACAATTTTGCTAATCAATCTAAAAAAAATTGGAATAGAAATGAATCCAAAAAATTAGGAAAGGGAAAGAATCCCCCCCCAAAAGGAAAGGGAATGAATCCCAAGAAACATTTGATAAGGGAATGAATCCCAAAGAAATAGGAAAGGGAATGATATACAAAAAATAAAGGGCATTGGCCATTGGGATGGCATGGGATAATGTTGCAAATGAAGTTCAAATAAAATTAGGAAGTAAATGATATACCCAAAAAAAAGGCATCTATTTGGGATACAATAATCTTGCAAATCACTAACAAAAAATAAGAAGGGCTTAGGTAATACAAAAATTAAATTATTTAAATGGCCTTCGGGCTCATGATGGAATGGAGCCATTTTGGCATTTTGCTAATGAATTTTACAAAGATTAGGAAGGGAAAGAAATGTAAGTGCATTTTAAATGTTGCTAATAAAAACAAACAAATGTGAAAGAAATATGACGCAAATATTGTTTCACATTACCTCTTATGTCATATGAAAAATGGGAAGTGAATGGATAGACTTCAATTTCGTACCATAAAGAAAAAAATTTAGGGAATCCCTTAGGATGTAATAATTGTGCTAATAAATAAAACAAATAGGAAAGGAAATAAGCAAAAAAAAAATGCTTACCGTTGGATTAAACAATTTTAGGAATTAATGAAGAAAAAAAATAGGAAAGGAATTGAGTTGGATGAATAAATATTGGCATGGAGTTCACATAAAAGAGTTCTATGAATTAATGAAGAAAAAAATGGTGTCTTTGAGTTGGGGACTTGGGGTGGGAGAACTTCAGGAAATAAGCGAAAACAAAATAGAGATGGAAATGATTCAACAAAAAAAGATGAATTGAAAATTGGGATAGAAGATTGTTAGGAACAAAATAGGAAAAGGAATGATTCAACTAAACCAAAAAAATTAAATATAATTTGGGATGGGAGAGTCTTACGAATGAAGCATCTACAGAAAAAGAAGACAAAATGATCCAACCCAAAAAGAATGCCATACAATTGACAAGTTGGGATGGGAGACCTGTGCTAATTCCTGGAAAAAAATAGGAAAGGGAATGATGCCCCCCAAAAAAAGACAGTGACTTAGAATGGAAGACTTTTAGGAATGAAGCCCGAAAAATTAGGAAAGGAAATGATGGAATTAAAAATTGCAGTTGCATATTGAAGGCCTAGAATTTTAAATAACTCCCCTACTATTTCTTTCATTTCAAATACAATGCAGTTTTATCCTTTTATCTAGTACACTACATTTCAAAAATATTGATTAAACATTTACTAAATATTTCCTCAAAGTGTCCTAAACATTTCCTAAATCAAAGAATTTACATTGTTTTTTACAACCTAAATGATATGTTTGTTCAAAGTAGTTTGAAGTGTTAGAAGAAGTAAGGAAAAACATTTCTCACCACAACAAAGGAGACATCCTCTTCCATGGATTTTCTTCCAAATCTTAGGCCATGGACCTCTTTATTCGGCATCTTGCTTTCATTGTCTTGTCAGAATCCAAAATAAGTTGTTGAGGCTAAATTAATGCTTCCCACTCTCCAAGGAAAAGGGCGGTTCAAGGATGTCGCATTTCAAAGTCTTGCTTCCTGTGCTGGACGAGTTAGTCCCCGCCCTGGAGTCCCCGCCCTGCCTTCGAGTCCCCGCCCTGGAGTCCCCGCCCTGCCTTTGAGTCCCCGCCTTGGAGTCCCCGCCCTGCCTTCGAGTCCCCGCCCTGGAGTCCCCGCCCTGCCTTCGAGTCTCCGCCCTGGAGTCCCCGCCCTGACTTCGAGTCCCCGCCCTAGAGTCTCCGCCCTGACTTTGAGTTCCCACCCTTATTTGAAGTCCCCACCATGGAGTCTCCGCCTTATTATACAGTACCCTCCAAAAAGTCTTGCAACCCCATTATGAAGTCCTTCAAATTTTCCTTTTTAACTCCATTTTAAGAACATACTATGAAAAGTATCCTATTAAATCTATTGCTTTATGGAACCTTCACCAACATATGAAATTTCAATGTCTAAAAATAGAAACTCCATTTTTGGTGAATTATTTTATTTATTTTTCACGATATTACATAATAATTAATTAGAAAATGTGTATGATGATTTTTTAAGATCTGATTGCGTATATATTTAGGAAACATCATTGTTCACATCTTTCATATTACAAAGATGCACACTATGTAGGTAAATTTTTTGTCTATTTGGCTTTAATGTATTTTGCAATTTCCTTTCATACATGTTCAAGGCAAAGGTCATGTATTCAAAAACATTTGAATAAATATTGTCAAATAGGATATCATTAGGAAGCTATGGTATTGTAGAAGCCTACTATATCATGAATTTTACAATATGTCTCGCTGACTAGCAACGACTTTGCAACAAAGTGTTACACCTACTACCATCAAGTACTACCACCTTGAGCTGCTATCTTAGCTTTGATTTGGTTTGGCATCGTAGAAATTGACTTTTGAATACTTTCTTGAGGTATATCCTTGCATGCCATATTCACTAATGTCCACATTTAGTCATTGTTGTAGGATCTACATCTTTTTTATACTCAATCTTTGACTTGCTTCTATAAATTCTCTATAGGATTAAGGTCAAAAGAATTTGGTGGCCACTCAATGAATTTTACATTATGTCATGGTGCAAAGTTGACCAACATTGCTTAGAACTTCACAAGTTTGCTTATAGAACTTCTAGCAACATCATATATACAATATTTTAGACAAACATTAATTTTTTCTCACAAAACTTCTAGGCTATGTCTACAAGCAACAATCACTAGAAGCATGCATGCACTAATGTTGATCCTCTCAACCGCAAAACCGGTTGAAATCCACTACCTATGATCTTCTACAATGAAATTTTCAAATTAGCATTGTCCCTTTAAATTTAGCTTAGTGTTTTCAAAATCAACCACCTTTCACAAAGAAAGATTTTTCTAAGAAGTGGAATGAGTTACAACAAGGTGCATGACTCACCTAGTTTGGGGCAAAAAATCTCAATCAAATATCTAAATTTACCTACCATGAGTTTGATTTGTAATCAAACTACTCGGATGAGAACTAGACATGGGGTTGCAAGAGTTCTTGGAGGGTACTGTACATTCAATTAAAAAAGAGTCCCTTGTGCCAAGTATTCCAAAAAATGAATCCCTTTACATGAAGAACAAACTATAACTTGTAACTTCTCATTGTTCTAAGACAAGAATGAAATAAAAAATCAATAGGAATAGGAATAATGGATTAAAAAACAAATGGCATTGAGTTCGGAACTTCGGATGGAAGAATTTGTTTATGGATGAAGCAAAAGTGATAAGAAAGGGAATGATTCAACAAATCAAGAATGGCAATGATTTAGGATGGAAGAGTTTTTGGAACGAAGCAAAGAACAAATATAGGAAAGGGAATGACTAAATAAAAAAAGATTGGCATAGACTTGGAATAAAAGAGTTTAGGAATTAAAGAAGGAAAAAAATAGGAACGTATATAAAAATAGAGAATCGAATGATTCTACGTATAACTATTGGCATGCAATTGGAATTAAAGAGTTTTAGGAATTAATGAAGCCAAACAAAATAGGAAAGGGAATGGTGGAACAAAAATAAAATGGCATTGAGTTGAAAACAAAGTGCTTAAGGAGTTCATGTAGCCAAAAAAACTAAGGGACATTGAGGTGGAATGGAAGAATTTTAGAAATGAAGCAGAAACAAAAACGAAAAAAAAGAGAATGATGGAACAAATAAATTATGGCTTTGAATTGAGGTGGTAGAACTTCAAGAAATAAGCAAAAATGAAGTAGGAAAGGGCATGATTCAACAAACAAAGATCGGCATGGTGTTGGAAGAATACTACAAAAGAGACTTGCTAAGTTTTGAAGCAAAACAAATTAGAAAAGAAGATCATTCAACAAAACAACCCAAAAAATATGAATTGGGATGGGAGAGTTTTAGGAATGATCCAAATAAATAGGGAAAGGAATGATGGAACCAAAAATGAACATTTGGCTTTGATTTGAGATGGAAGAGTTTTAGGAACAAAATAGAAAAAAGAATGATTCAACCAAAAGAAAAAAAATTAGAATAAGTTGGAATGGGAGAGTTCTAGGAATGAAGCCCAAAAAAAAGGAGAGAGAAAGATCCGACCTCGAATGAATGGCACAAACTTGGGATAGGAGAGTTTTCCTAATACCTTTCATCACAACGAAGGGGACATGCTCTTCCATGGAGTTTCTTCCAAATCTTAGGCCGTGGAGCTCTTTATTCGGCATCTTGCTTTCATTGTCTTGTCAGAATTTGTTGAGGCTAAAATTAATGCTTCCCCCCGCTCTAAGGAAAAGGCGGTTGAAGGATGTCAAGCACAAGCGCATTTCAAAGTCATGCTTCTTGGGCTGGACGAGTACGTCCCCGCCTTGGAGTCCCCGCCTTGGAGTCCCCGCCCTGCCTTCGAGTCCCCGCCCTGCCTTCGAGTCCCCGCCCTAGAGTCCCTGCCCTGCCTTTGAGTCCCCGCCCTAGAGTCCCCGCCCTAACTTAGAGTCCGCGCCCTGACTTTGAGTTCACGCCCTGACTTTGAATCCATTCCATGGAGTCTGAGATTGAGCTGCGCTCTCTCAAGTTCCTCCATTTGTGTGAATTGTCCGCCCCGGAGTCCGCGCCCTGTGTCCGCGCCCTAGCACAATCCATTGAGCAAAAACATTGGGGAGTGAAAGCCATTTTCTTTGCCCACAAATTTGGGGGCGTGACGACATTTAATGTTCCCCTTTTTCCATGAAAAGGAGGGACACAATCTTCCCAGACCATTAAGGATGGCAAAGGTCAACGTACTTTTCGATGCATCCCCGTGAGCACACCTGCATTTCTGTACTGGAGTCGCGCCCTGGAGTCCGCGCGTTCGAGTCCCCGCCCTAGAGTCCCCGCCCTGGAGTCCCCGCCCTGTCTTCGAGTCCCCGCCCTGGAGTCTCCGCCCTACCTTCGAGTCCCCGCCCTGGAGTCCGCGCCCTGCCTTCAAGTCCCCGCCCTGCCTTCGAGTCCCCGCCCTAGAGTCCCCGCCCTGACTTCAAGTCCGCGCCCTATACTTTGGTGACGAAGACGTCCGCGCCCTCTAAACCGCTAAGTATATAAAGGAAAGGAAGACCCAGCATTCCCCACATTTGTCACCTGGCCTCTATTTCTTGGACTTCAATTCATTTTGAGCTCCTTGTGAGTCTACTTGGGTGGCAAATGGCCCTAGTTTGCTGCTGAGGTGATGTCAAAATCAGTTCAAGCAGTGGAGTAGCGCTAACTGCTGTTACTGATACTGTGTTTGGTATATCTTGGATCCTTTTAACTTCAATATAAAGGAGGAGGAAGACGGAAGAAAATATCCTTGGATCGTTGAACGCAATGGCAAGTCAAAGGAAGCAGACCAAGGAATGGGAGCCGTGGCTTCAGTTTACGGAGAATGGGGTTAAAGTGACTTGTGTTTTCTGTACTGGGACCTTCAGTTACAAACGTGAGCGTGCTTTTGCACACTTTGGATATGGCTCCAAATCGGAGAGGTCAATTTGTCGAAGTATGCCTCGTCCAGTGCGACATAGATTTGCCAATTGTGCAGGATTTGTCCCGCTACGAATCGATGTCGGGGACATGTATGAAGGAGAACCAATTCAAAGTGCGCCATCTAGAGCAACTCCTCTTGCAAGTTCAAGTGAAGCCACTGAAAATGAGGTGACGGGTGGGATCAATGGTGGAAGAGCGGAAGAAGGGGCAAACGTTTCAGAAGGAATTGATATTCTACAAACGTCAAATAGTCTTGCTGGATCCAATTCTACGAGATCTGGATCATTACGTCAACAACGCATGGCGGACGCATTCAACATTGCAAAGAGGAAGGAGTTGGATGAGAAGTGGGCAAGTTTTTTCTATGAAGCGAATGTGCCATTTAATGTGGCAAGGCATCCAGCCTTCATTGAAGCGGTGAGGGCAACCTCAGTGGCGAAGTTTGAATACAGTCCACCTTCTTACCATCAATTTAGGACTAATTTGATTGAACCGAGGAGGTTGCAAATTGAGAAGCAGATTCAAGAGAAGGTTGGATTTGCTGTCAAGCACTACGGGCTGTCGATATGCACCGATGGTTGGGATGATGTCAATCGGAGACCCCTCATGAATGTGATGATGTCATGCCCCACAGGTGATGTATTTTTGGGGTCAATTGATACTACCTCGCAAAAGAAAACCATGCGCTACATATCGGACCAAATGAACGTGTACATTGAGAAGGTGGGTCCCAAATATGTAACACAAGTGTGCACAGATAATGCAGCAAACATGCTTGGCGCATTGAAGGACATCACTAACACATACCCGCATATTTTTGCGCAAGGCTGCATGGCACATGCACTAGATCTCATGTTGGAAGACTGGGCCAAAGTCCAAGAATTTTCCGATTTAATTGCCAGGGCAAAAAGATTGTGCCAATACATTCGAAACCATCATGCGACCATGTCGGTTTTCCGCGAGTTGAGTCCAAATCTGCAACTCGTAGTGCCTAGCAAAACCCGCTTCGCTTGTAATTTCCTCATGTTGCAGCGATTGGTGAAACTCAGAGGAGTCTTGGAGCGGTTGAATAACCACCCACGTGTTCTAAATTTCTTTGATACCCTAAGGAATGAACAAAATGGACCGCAAGCAGCTACCGCTTCACGTAATGTCAAAAGAACCATTGAAGATGTGGCTTTCTGGCAACGGTGTGTGAATTACGTGTACATGACTGAAGACGTATTGAAGGCTTTGCGTGTGTTTGATGGACGAGAACCAGCCATGGGTCGGGCGTGGCTTGTAATGCACAATTTGCGAGGGCATGTGTTTTCTTTAAGAGAACCACCTTTCAGCTTACGTGATGACATAGCAGTCATTTTGGAAGAATCTTTCAGTGCAAGATGGCACATGGTTTTTGAAGATACACACTACGCAGCGGCCCTTTTGAATCCATACCTCTTGGATAACGTGGCGCTCAGGGAAGATCGAACTGCCCTACGTGCATTGTACAGAGTCATCCGCAACATGATGGGGAACCTGGGTGTCAATTTTGATGATGTGATGGCGGAATTAACAGAATTTGAGGAGGGTATTGGACCCTACAGTCCAGCTGAGACACCCAACATCCGTGCGACACAAATGCTTCCCCACCAATGGTGGCACAGGGTTGGAGATCGGGCTCTTTCGAAAATTGCCATGCGTGTTTTATCCCTCACGTGTTCCGCCGGCTCCTGTGAAAGGAATTGGAGTATGTATTCCTTTGTTCACAATAAGATCCGAAATCGATTGGCCCCTGAAAAGGCAGAGTCCCTGGTATATATTTATACCAATAGCCGTGTACTTCGCCAACGACCAGGAGCCGATCCAGTTCGTTGGTATGATGCGAATATGTACTCAGAGGATTCTGATCCAGATGCCCTTGGACCGATCCCGGTGAATGAACGCAATCGGGAATTTGACGCACTGCAATCAGAGGAAGAAGAAGAGGTTGATGGGGAAGCCAACCGAGGAGCTCAAGAGTATCCGGCAAACCCAGATCTTTGGAGGTAAGGAGCCGATCACCTCGAAGAAGCGCGGAACTACTATAGAGATGCTGATGATGGAGAGGAGGAACTCCTTCGTGGTCGTAGGGGACCACTACCACCAAATCCTCGTCGTAGTCTTTCACCTCCACTTCCTCAAAATGAAGGGGTTGTAGAAGTCCCAGCTTTGTCGTCTTCTTTGGAGACCGACAATCCAAATGACGATAACGTTGATGATGGTATTTCCCACAACAACAACGACGATGATGACAACCTCCCTCCAGGAAATGGCGGCGGAAATGGTGGTGGAAATGGAAATGGTGGTGGAAATGGAAATGGTGGTGGACATGAAAATGGCGAGAGAAACAGGGGGAGGAATGCGAATCCAAATCATGGAGGATCTTCTCACAATCGAGATGGCAATACACGCCCTACGGGAGTGGAACCAGCAACTCGTAACATTAGAGCTCTAGAAAGACAGCATGATAGAAACGTTAGAAATGCAAGAGTGCCATGCCCTTTTGCAAGAAATCAACCGGCTGGTAACATGAGAAGGCCTTTTGATCCAGAGCATGTGGACCATGATGATGTTTTTGCTTTTGTAGAACCACCCAAAGACATTGCCCCTGTACCGGCTCCAGTTGCGGGCCATCCTGCTATTTCTGAACATGGTACACAAGTGCCACATTCCCTAGATCCATCTTCAGAAACAATTTCCAATGCCATCTAAAGACCTTCTCAAGAAGGATTAGGCTCAGTGGGAAATGTTGATTTGACTCTGCAAAGAGTTTCACGTGGTAGACCATCTATGGCCCCTCGGCCCTCCGTTCATCATGAAGTAGGTCAATATCAACAAGCCCGTGGATGGACGAGAGGCCATGGTAGAGCTGCAGGCCGTGGAGGGAGTACAGGCCGAGGACGAACAGAAGATCTGCATATTAGAGAAGCATCATCGTCAAGGCATGCTAGTCGTTCACCCCTCGGAATTGGAACAAGAGATCCAAATAGGGTGATAGAACCGACCCTAAGTACATACGTACCAGGACCTAGCCGGTCAACTCTGGCATTTGTTGTTCGAACAATTCTAGGTGGGCCTACTATAAATTCTGATGCAGAAGACCCCAACGCACAACGACACAAAAGGTTGAAGCACAAACATACTCATGGCCAAACAACTATAGAGCTTCGAAATGAAAACTCGGAAGTTGAAGAACATTGGACCACCGACAGTGGTGAAGCAGAAGATGAATATGACAGCAATGAAGATGCCAATGACAAGGCACCAGAGGATGATGATGTTGTTGTTCGAGATGCTAATGCAGCGAATCCAAGTGCCCAAGAAGTTCGTAGGTCAAGTCATTTGAATAATTGAGGTTATTGAGTTGCATCGATGGTAGATCTCGGATCTTTAAGAGTTGAAGACAATTGTAGCAATTGGAAGAAATATAGACGAGAAGTCAAAAAAATGTTTTGGATAACCTATGAGAAACAGAGAAAGTGAGCGTATTTTGGAAGTATAGATTCATTGTATTGATATTGTACTTTGCAATGCATGAATTTTATAAACTATTTTGGTTATCACAAACATTGCAGCCTACTTGTATTTTTTCTGTGTATTTTGTATTTGATGGGCCTCCTGGAAACCTTGGTGGGGAAATCATGTAAAATACATTCCAGTTACTGGTTCTTTTTAATGCAGTGGGGTCTCCTATTTGTTCCGAATTTTTTTTATACATATATATATATATATATATATATATATATATATATATATATATATATATATATATATTGTAGAACACATAAATTTAATCCACCATTGCCCGTCCGCGCCCTCCCACTCACATTCAAGTCCGCGCTGTACCTGAAGGAGTCCGCGCCCTAACACGCTGAAGTCCGCGCCCTGCCTGTCACAGTGAAGTCCCCGCCCTGCTTGAAGGAGTCCGCGCCCTGACGCGCTGAAGTCCGCGCCCTGACTGAAGGAGTCCGCGCCCTCACTGTCACACTGAAGTCCCCGCCCTTCTTGAAGGAGTCCGCGCCCTGACGCGTTGAAGTCCGCGCCCTGACTGAAGGAGTCCGCGCCCTGACTGTCACAGTGAAGTCCCCGCCCTTCTTGAAGGAGTCCGCGCCCTGACGCGCTGAAGTCCGCGCCCTGACTGAAGGAGTCCGCGCCCTGACTGTCACACAGAAGTCCCCGCCCTGCTTCGAGGAGTCCGCGCCCTGCTAGCCGAAGTCCACGCCCTGCTTGAAGGAGTCCGCGCCTTGACGCTCACACTGAAGTCCCCGCCCTGATTCGATGAGTCCGCGCCCTGAAGCGTTGAAGTCCGCGCCCTAAATGAAGGAGTCCGTGCCCTGACGCTCACACTGATGTCCCCGCCTTGCTTGAAGGAGTCCGCGCCCTCACGCGCCGAAGTCCGCGCCCTGACTGAAGAAGTCCCCGCCCCTGGATCCAACTGTCCAAGCTGACGTGTCATTGAAAAAAATTCCACAACTTTGAGAAATTGAGGCCGTCCGTCCGGTCCGGTTTGCCCGTCCGTCCGGGACGTCCGATGACCCTAACTCGCCCGTTATGACAACCCTGATCGAAATGGCAACGCCAAGCTTAGCCTTGGCATCGAGACGATAGGAGAGCAACCCCGAAATATTGAAAATGCAAATCTCAAAGCAAATGGAGCATTGACATATCATTTGCAAAGCTATCATTTCCCGAATTTTGTTAGTAAAAAACATAGAAAGGGGGCCAACTTGCCCTTAGCGCTCAGAGGAAGGGTGAGCTCACCACAACATGATAATTGTAGCAATCGGACCAAATCCAACAGTTGACTCATACTGATTTACCTTAGCTCATCTAGAATTCCACCAATACGTTGGATTCGGGCATTATTACAAACTTTGAAATTCCGAACATGCATTCAATATAGCCCATAATTCGAACAAGAAAACTGGATAGTCTAGTCTAATCTGGATATATATTTGGTTTAGGGGATCAAATGAAAAATAATGAAACTCAGGGAGGGCACTTAGAGTGTCCATTAGAAACCACGTACAAACAAAACTTTGGACCCCCTATATACTTTTTGAATTTTAAATAAAACAAAATAATAAAAACATGAATAGATTTTCCCACTTTAAAAGTTTATATTTTGAATTATTGATATTTTCATTTATTAATAATAATCAGTTATAAAATTTTGAAGTAAAAAGATACATTGTAGAACTGAAAAATAACTTTCACACCCCTAAATTATATAAGAAAAAATTGTCTAAAAAATAAGCAAAAAATTCTTAAAATTAACTCTCTATTGAAAGCTCATTTTGAGTTGAATATTGATTCAATGGTCATCTAAATGTGTTCTCTATAATTATTTGAATTGAAAAACATGCCATTTTAGCCCATTTTCAAACTCTTCTAGAAATCATTTCATATTTTATTTGAGTTGGAAATTTTGGCAATATAAATCTATAGTCATTATTAAACGATGCTCAAAATTTTAGGTTGAAATTATAGTTATTAGAAATCACTTGTTTGCACGTGGTTTGTTGTAATAGAACTAAGTGCACCCTTTGAGCAAAAGATTCAGTATTCAATTCTTACAATTGAATCTTAACAAGCATGCAATGCTTGTGCAAGCACTGGGGGGTGTTAAGGTATCTAGCAAAACCTCAAGCAAAAGTGAGAGCTCAATGGCAGCCTCAAAAGCAAGATACTGAGCTTCTATGTTCTTTGGTTGGTCTCTAATTCTGATCAACAAGCCCTTCCGAACTAGTTTATTGACTCATCAAAGGAGCTTCTTTTCTTGAATCAATTTATATTATATTTTTATAATGAAGAATTTCTATAGTGTTTATGCCAACTCGTTTAAGATTTTATAGACCCTTGTTGATGTAGTTATTATTTTTAGAAGTGGTAACACCATGATCAATAAAGGAGATCACTTCTTTAAATCTAAAAAATTGATACATTAAAGAATGGTTGATGTTATTTCTAAAGTATGCATTGTTTGCTTATTGGAGAAAACAAGACGTTACTCCTTAAATGTACATTTTTGGTTCATTGAAGAAAATTAAATGCTATTCTTCGAATGTACACTACTGGTGCATTTAAGAATAATAAATGTTATTGCATAAATGTAAACCGTTGGTACATTAAAGATTAATAGATGTTATTGCTCAAATGTACACATTTAGAACATTTAGGATGATAAATGTTACTTCTAAAATGTAACATATTGGTACATTGATGAAAGGTAAAGGATATTTTCTTTAACCCCTAAAGGACCAATATGCAATTTGGGGCGGTATAGAAATTTTGGGCAGGTACCTTTGACTGGAGATTTGCATATTACGGACTGAAACTTTAGTAGATGGTGGGGACAAAGTTTATCTTTCATATGCACTAAATTTCATGGCGTTTGGAAATATGAATCAAAAGTTATGGCCTAATATGTTACTTTTTTTCCTAGGCGGGCAGCCCGGGAAGATTAGAAAAAATCACTTTTTTCGAAAACAAAAATTTGAAATTGATTTCCTAGAGTTATATCTACGTGGAAAGATTTGAATCATTCCATTTTGATCAATGAATCAAAAGTTATGAGAAGTTTTAGTTTGCGGGCAGTTATGGATTCTCTACTCTTAAAATAAACTTTAACACTAGTAGAAATCAACAGATTTCTGTCAAATTTTGTCCAAGACAACGCGTCCAAAACAACAGAAAAACTGAATTTTCTACTAGTGTAAAGTCCTTTATCTTACTCAATTTTCAATATTTTTTGAAAAAAATAAAATCATAGGGTATAAATTGTTTATTATAACATTGAAATCATTAGGATTGACATTTTTCAATTCCATAATTAAATTCTTAACAATTTTGTATTTTGAATCATTCTCTACTTTTTTCTACTTACTATTTTTTCCAATATGTTGTACAATTCCAAATGATGTGAAAAAAAAACATCCCTGTTTCAACGCACTATACTAAAAATTATATTTAGTGTTGAATTGCATTTAGTGTAATTACTAGCCTACCCCACCCAACTCTAAATCTGAACTTTAGAGTAATTAGTGTAGACAATGTTAGACTTGAATGCGCCGCCTTCGCCTTCTCTTCCCTTCTGCCTTCCCCTTCCATGGTTTTCCCTTGCAATCGGACTTTGTTTGCCTCTCTTGCCCGTCGCATCATCCCTTCCCACACGATCTTCATTCCCAACTTGGTCTCTCTTCCCTTCTGTTGTTGCTCTCCTCCTCATGATCCAACAAGTGACGGAATTTTTTTTTGGGGGGGGGTAGACTTCACCCATTCCCGCCGCTCCGGCGTTGTTTGAATCTCCCGCCGCTTCCTGTGCTCGATTTTGCAGGTTCAGCAGCTCGATTTTACAAGTTCTACAGCTCGATTTTGACCCAGTGGAGTTTTTCGTTTTTCTTTTACTCTCGCTTGGCACTGCAGGAATTTTGTCATGGCTGCCCTCCCAGAAAACTCCACACCTCAACGCTTGCAACAGGTTACTACCATTGCTGTCTGCAAGCGCATCATCACCTGGATGGTTCAAGATGAAATCACGCATGGCATCCACGGGCTCTACATCCGCACAATTACTGCATTTCCAGAGCATTTTCGTGCTCAAAAGCTCGATGGGGGGAGGGCACTTGGTTTTACTACAACAAACCACATGCAAACAAGTGATTTCTAATAACTATAATTTCAACCTAAAATTTTGAGCATCGTTTAATAATGACTATAGATTTATATTGCCAAAATTTCCAACTCAAATAAAATATGAAATGATTTCTAGAAGAGTTTGAAAATGGGCTAAAATGGCATGTTTTTCAATTCAAATAATTATAGAGAATACATTTAGATGACCATTGAATCAATATTCAACTCAAAATGAGCTTTCAATAGAGAGTTATTTTTCAGAATTTTTTGTTTATTTTTTTAGACAATTTTTTCTTATATAATATAGGGATGTGAAAGTTATTTTTCAATTCTACAATGTATCTTTTTACTTCAAAATTTTATAACTAATTATTATTAATAAATGAAAATATCAATAATTCAAAATATAAACTTTCAAAGTGGGAAAATCTATTCATATTTTTATTATTTTGTTTTATTTAAAATTCAAAAAGTATATAGGGGGTCCAAAATTTTGTTCGTACGTGGTTTCTAATGGACACTCTAAGTGAACTTCCCATGCTCAAAGGAGTGCCAACCTTGTCCGGGCTTCTCATTGGTGGGCTCAACGTCAACAATTTTGCAATGAAGGAGAAGCAAATATAACATCTCCACCAATTTCATGCACTAGGAACCGAATGGGAGGGCGAAAACAACTCCACCCAAAGGCAAGTCCAGGTCGTGGTGTTAAGCGATCTCAATGGGTACTTTGGATCTACCCTAAGCTCTTGAATGCATTTGACCAATTTAGAAAAGCTAGAGTCAAATTCTCATCCAGATTGCTCACTGAATTAGCTATGTCAATCTTGATGGATCCTACCTCTCCATATACAATCCAATCTCGTAATCGCAAGGATAATGTCCTACTCACATCAAAATTGACCCCAAGTTGGGTTCAACAATTTATGCATGTGCACAACATTGTTTTGTTGTCACAATGTAGACGTTTAACTTGTAGTCTCGAGAAGGAACTACAAATCAAAATGGCAACAACTTACCATCTAGGTGTGCTGCATAGGGGGTTCCAAGCCAATGTTTTTGATGAAAATCTGATGGAAAACATTGATGAAACTCATTTTGTCGTGAATTTAGACAATGGTCGAACGTTGGGATTTAGGGGGGACAACAGTGTCAAGTACACCGAAGTGGTTTTTGGTGGAGACTCTATGACCATGGTCATTAGAATCTCTGCAGGGCGTCGATCTATGATTGAAGCCCCCATGCTCATTTTTACCAATTCCAACAGCAATTACCCTATTTGGGGCCTGGAAGACAATATTGCAGGGGTATGCTACAGAATCAAACCTAAAGGCTGGATGGACCAAGCCCTTTTTGCTAAATTCTTCGCTGAACCCCGAGCCTTTCAAGCCGATGTTCATGACCGCACAAAAGTCATTTGGATTGACAATTGTGCCAACCATAATATGACCCCAAGCTTAATGGTTGTTTTGGAAGCAAAATAGGCCAATCTTAGGTATTTACCACCTTATTCGGCACATTTGTGTCAACCAGCAGACATATTTATCATCTCCAAGGTCAAGGACGCTTGGACCAAGCGATGGGAAGCGAAAAAGGTTGAGCTCATTGCAAGCAATGCTTGGCAAAATACTCCTCGAGTTGATGAACAGTGGTCAGGAAAACTCACAAACCCGCGAAAACTTTTTCCTGCTGATAGTATTGAAGATGTGAATAAAGAGGTAGATTGTGATAATATGTCATATGCTAAGAAAACTATGATTAGATCAGGCATGGCTTTGAGTGTTGATGGCACTTGGAGTGTCAATCAACTCTTTCCACATCTGCAAGAAATTATAGCCAAGCATAAACCATACTTCCAAGGCCAACAAGTTCCAGCCTAAGTATGAAATCTGTATTTTTTTTATTATATCTAAATATGAATTTATTTTTTCTTATTTGATGTTCAAAGACTTCCTTCATTACAAATATTTTTCACATTTTCTACTCCTTCCATCATTTTCCTTGTCTTCAATCTTTTCCTTTACAAATCCATTTTTTTAATATGTTCTAACACTAAACGTAAACATTTTCGGATTTCAGATTTACCAATGAGTATATTTAGTGTTAGAAATTACATTTAATGTTACTTACTTTAGTAAACTTAATGATATTTAGTGTCATGGTTCGTAGATAGTGTTGCTAACACTAAATATAGTTTTTAGTGTACTTGATACAAAAAGAGTACCAAAAATGGACAAGATCAAGACTTACTTGCGAGCACGAGACTGGCTCCTACGCAGAAGCACCCGGGAACTTCGTGAAGTGAGCGGAACCACCGAAAGCTTCGCATTCCAAAGCACTGCTCTGAAATCTCGACAATCTCGTACTACTAAGGCAGAAGCTAAGGAAGACATCACAACCTAAATGATTCGGTTGATAACTACGTGTAATTCTAACCCTCGATCTCCCCCGGTCTGGAGGTCTAAATTGTTCTGTAATAGAAACCCTACGAGTGCTTGTGTGCTCTGTTTCCTGCCATACAATCTGCATCTCAACCTCATTTGATCCACCCTCAAACCGAGCAGGCGTTGCATCACACCGACTCACCCAAACTTAACATTTGGTCGAAGCTTAACTTAACTTCAACGGGATCTTCATTCACCAGGCAGGATGCTGAAGCCTGACAACGAATAACTTACTGCGATGCTATAAAATCCTCAGTGTTCAAAGTGCAAGGCTACCGACAAAATGAAAGTTGAAAGACCACAAACGGGGACAGCTTGGCGGACCTCAAACGGGGACACTGATGGACGGTATAGAAGGACGCCGCGGACACTGAATGTCAGATGGATGAGACTGTAGGATGAAAAAAATCGTTGTTGCACCCAATACCGTAGTTTTTTTGGAAGTTGCTTGAGTACATTTTCAGTGAATAGTATTGTGGTAGAAAGCTTTACTTCATTAGTTGGTCTCAAATTCAAATAACATAATTTTAGTGGCTAAAACTTACATCAAGATCAAAGGAAGTAGGAATTGGCAAATATACTAGAAAAGCACATTTTTTGATCCATGGATTTTGCAATTTCTTCTCTAAAAAAGTTTATAGTTCTTCATCTAGGAGCTTTCTACCCTTGTACTAAATACACATTCAAGGAAGTCTCCCCAAAGATTTGGATGAAAGTCATCTATTTTTTAGTAAAAACAAGTTGCATTTGACCATCCATTAGTCACTTTCTAACTCCCTAGGCATTCCAAGACTAAGATGGTGAAACGGCTAATGAAAGTGGTTAAGGCTTATTGTTGTGTTCTTTTCTTCTCCTTGTATTGGTTGGACCTATTATTATGCGACCTATTCTTGACACCTTTCTATTCATCATGAGACCGTTGTCATATATAAAATGTATGTACATTCATCTAAGTCCTTAGACTATTTTACATGAATAAGCTAACTAGTATGGATGCACTTTGTTTTAGTATTGAAGACTATTTGTGACTCTTTTAGGTTGTTTTGCTTTGTACACTTCAAAAATTCATAACAAACTCAAACTTTGGTTGGAATAATATAATTTTAATTGTTGTGGCCTTCTCATTTGTCCAAGTAGCAACTTAGCCCGTTGCAAGCCCACCTACCTTTTATAGTGATGAGAGAACAAAGGATGTTTAGAACTTGTGAAATGAGACTATGAATGATTGGTCCATAGCTTTTTTTTGGATTTGAAATAGTATGTGATGCACAAAACATAACAAGTGATGCATTGCAATTAATGGATTGATGGCCATTCTTCTTTAACCCTTGAACGTCGACACGGTTGCCAAACATCCTATAGATGACAAGGAATTTATTATTGTAATAAGACAGGAGTACAACCATTCATCCTTGAAATTTTGTTATGAAAAGGAGAGACCTTCTATAATTGTTTGACTCCCAATCAGAATGCTTTTACTATTTCTTAAGCCAATGATTCACATAGTAATGAAAAGGGATGATTTCCAAGATCCTCCTCATCCTTCAAGGATTCATATCAGCATAACAAATCCTCACATTGTCATTTGCTCCCTCTGTTCTCTCACCATCCTATGTGCAAATGACCATGATATCACGTCCTCTGTTCTCTCAAGACAACATAGTTTTCATTCCCATTCAGAAATTCTCCAGGAAGAAACGGAGTATTAATTAGGATGAATGCGGGTATAGTTGCTCCAATCCTTTCAAATAAGCATGTTTATGCTCCTTGCGTGATGCAATATTTCCACAGCATTGGGTCAATTGTTCTTTTTAGTTTATAGTGAATTATAGGAGGAGGCTCAAAAACAGTTTGGGCATTAAGAACCGTCCCTACAAAAGTGCCCAAAATAGTGCACACGGGATGTAGAAATGGAAATGACTTCATGTGGTGAGAAATTGCCAACCCATGTGTGTGATTTTAGGCTATTGAATAGGTGACATGGTTCATCATCATGTGTGATTTTACTCATAATAAAGACCTGAATTTGGTGACGTCTGCAAGATAACTTTGAAATGTCAAAAAATTGCAAGAAAAATTGCAAATAACACATCTAAGGCTGAACCTCCTTCTACTAAAATGCTTCTCAGTCACTCATGACTTCTTGGATTGATGTGAAATTTTAACCACGCAAACTAGACTAATATGCACAACTTTTCCAAAATAAATTATTAGAAAAGGACATTGTATGAAGAAGAAACAAGCCGCCTAAGTTCACTATAATCCAAAAATGTCGGGATTTTAAACTTTGAATTGCTTCCAAACATTCAAAAGAACTTCGATTGACATGAAAATCTTACCACAACAACTAGACTTCAAGGGAAACATAATCCAACAAATTTTATTAAGAACTAACATTGGACGAAGGGAATACAAGCCCCCAAAGTTCCAGCCATCAAATGAAGTTTTGTGGACTTAAATTGAACTTGTGAGCTTTGATTGGCTTCCAAAAAATCACTACATCTTGTATTGATCTGAAAATTTCAACACACAAATTAGAAGAGAAAAGTAAATTTTGCAATATGTTTTATTGAATTTGGACATCATATGCAAAAGTTACAGCATTTTGAATTGGATTTGAAACTATTTGAAGAAACCCTAGGGTGTCTAGCGGTTGCAATAAATTTTAATTTACAATTGGGAATGAATCGAATAGAAACGTACAATGGATCATTCTTAGAATCATTGTTTCCATTTAAAGGCATGATTATGATCATTCTTAAACTCACTAGCTCCATTCAATGGCATGTTTTGATTGATTATAGTTGCAACTATAAGCATTAGTAGGGACCTATGCATCTCTAACTTTGAAAAATCATATCATATGTGTTTCAAGTCAAAAAATTAAATTTAAAGTTTCCACTCCTATATTCCTCATTTCTCTTTCTTCTACAAAAATGTAAAAAAACTTTGGATCCACCCATTTTTGTATAGAGGTCTTTTTTTCCTTAGATGAGCGCTTTCTGAGTCTTCTACCTTAGAACCAAGTGAAGCAAAAGGAACCAATTGTTGTTGTTTCTTTGGGGGGTGGAAATGTTTGCCAATTCTAACCAAATGGAGCAAATATCTTGATGTCCCTCCAAATTTAATGCAATGGCATGCTACCAAAAACACAAGAGCTACAATAAAAAAAGTGTTAGAAGGAACAATATAAATGTCCATGGGCAATGAATCATAGAGTTATTTACTTAGCCCCTAAAGTTCCATGATTATGTTTTCACTGAAAACACTCAAGGACTGCCATTTTTAGTACAAATATCCAATTTTTGAAAAAAACTTTTTTTGATATATGTAACCATAAGATTTTGTAGTATGCTAACTAGAGAATATGTGGTAAAAGTTTCAAAAATTTCCACCGCGTGGATTGTAAGATACAAGTATTCAAATTCATTAAAATTATTTTCTTGGCCTTGCAAAAAATTGGGCAGTTGCATTTCACAAGCTCACTTTTCTATGAAAAAATGTCCAAAATGGTGATGCTTCTTTGGACTTATTTTCCTGGAGAATTTGGATACATACTTAAAAAATTTCAAATCATTTGGAATTGTACAACAGAAAAAAAATAATAAGTAGAAAGATGTAGAGAATGATTCAAAATACAAAATTGTTAACAATACCAATCCCAATGGTTGAAATGTTGTAATAGACATCCTATGATTTTATTTTTTTCAAAAAATATTGAAAATTGAGTAAGATAAAAGACTTAAAAGTTTATTTTAGAGTAGAAAATCCATAACTACCCGCAAACTAAAATTCCTCATAACTTTTGATTCATTGGTCAAAATGGAATGATTCAAAGCTTTCCATATATAAATATTTAAATCTAAAAAATCAATTTTAATTTTTTGTTTTTGAAAAAAGTGATTTTTTTATTTGCCTGGGCTGCCCAACCAAGGAAAAAAGTAAAATATTAGGCGATAACTTTTGACTCATATTTCCAAATGTCATGAAATTTAGTGCATATGAAAGATATTCCTTGCGTACAACTTCTATCAAAAATTTAGCCAAAAATATGAAAATCTCCAGTCACAGATACTTGCTCAAAATTTCTATACTACCCCAAAACGCATGATGGTCCTTAGGGATTAAAACCAAAATTTCATGAAAATGGGGGTATTTCACAAACTTGGCACTTTTACGTTTACAATAGACCATGCATTTTGAAATCTATACCAATCCTATATCAATCCTAGGCTTTAGAGCTAAAGAAGGAAACGAATAGAAAAATAGTATATGGAGTACCGCTATTCTAATGAAATTTTCCATTTAGGCAACAAACAAGACCATTTATAAGAATATGAGCATAGAATAGCATAAAAATAAACACACATTTTGTTAATCCCTAAGTGCCCCATGGAACCAAAAGTGTCCTCACATAGTTTAGAAGTTCAACTCAAAATGCTATAACTTTTGCATCCAATGTTTGAATTTTATAAAATTTATTGGAAAATCTGCGCTCTCTCTTCTGGTACGTGTGGTAAAATTTTCAAATCAATCCAAGATTTACTGATTTTTCAAATACCATTCAAAGTTCTTGGGTTAATTTGAGTTTAACAAACTGCATTTTGATGGCTACAACTTCGGGGCTTTATATATCCTTCATCCAATGTTCATTTTCAATAAATAAAAATTGTTGGTTTATATTCCCCTTGAAGTCTAATTATATTGTTGTGATAAATTTTTCATGTCAATTCAAGTTGTTTGGAATGTTTGGAAGCAATTCAAAGTTCATAATCTGAATTATAGTGAACTTTGGCAACTTGTTTCCTCTTCATACGATGTTTGTTTTTAATATAAATAAATTAGAAAAGTTGTGCATACTAGTTTGGTTTGTGTAGTTAAAATTTCATATCAATCTAAGAAGTTATGAGTGTCTAAGAAGCATTTTAGAAGGAAGTTTATTCTTTAGATGTGTTTTTTGCAACTTTTTTTTACTAATTTTTGACATTTCAAAGCCATTTTGTAAATATAGTGAGTCATTTGAATGATGTTTTCTTTCATCAATGTATTTATATGTTGGTTTTGAAGCACTTTATAGTTTAACCCCTAAACAATGGGCCAACCATAATGAGAATCATTTGTTTTGGTATTATGTGAATTGTTAGTTTAAAAAAAATGCAAAATTGTTCATTGGAAGTCAAGCTATTGTAAAAGACCTTCCCTTTTCATACAAGATTTGGAGAGATTCTATCATTCATCAGCCAAAAAACGTCCTCCATGGTGTTTATGGATTAAAGTTTTTTCAATTGAATAGGTTTAAGAATTGCATTTCACCTCCAAATGTGTAGATAGAAAAATTTCAACATTCTTCTTCAACTCTACTACATTATAATCTTGCAATCTACATAACCAAATGACTCCAAATTGGATTCACATCATCTATAGTAGAACCACCCATAGTCAACCACTTCAACAATTCTACACATATTTTAGAATAGTGTGAGACCACATAAAAGTTATATCATATAAAAAAATAGAAATTATAGAAATTGTAGATTTTTTGGTAATTTTATGTCTTGAACTGAAATTACTATGAATTTTAGAAGCCAAAACTTGACCTCAACTCATATCCGACTTATAGGTCTTCTAATTCTAATCATTCAAGAACTACTTTTCTGCCTACTACTTCAAGACATGTGTCATGACCTTATTAATCCCAACTCTAAAAAGGAGAAAAAAAAGATTCAAACCTTAGTTGGAAATACTGCTTGAAAAACCTACACCCTACAAGTTGGTTATGGGATCCTTGGTTGGGAATGGGTGGTTCTACCATACAACACAAAATTACACTACAAAATTGCACACTTAAGATTTCTATACCTTAGTAAAGTTTAGACCTATAACACTTCAAAAACAACGATGTTTTTAATCCCTAAAGTTCTGTGACTATGTTTTCACTGAAAACGCTCAAGAACTGCCGTTTTTAGTACAAGTACCAAATTTTTGAAAAAAACTTTTTTTTGACTCATGTAATCGTAAGATCTTGTAGTATGCTGACTTGAGAATATGTGGTAAAACTTTCAGAAATTTTCACCACGTGGATTGCAAGATATAAGCATTCAAAATCACTGAAATCGTTATTTGACCCCTGCAAAAAACCGGGCAGCTGCACTTCAAAAGCTCACTTTTCTATGAAAAAATGTCCAAAATGGTGGTGCTTCTTTGGATTATTTTTCCTAAACAAGTTGGCTACATGCTTGAAAATTTTCACATCATTTGGAATTATACAACATATAGGAAAAAAATAGTAAGTAGAATGAAGTAGAGAATGATTCAAAATACTAAATTGTTGAGAATTTAGATATGAAATTGAAAAATGCCAATCCCAATGGTTGAAATGTTGTATTAAACAATCTACATCCTATGATTTTATTTTTTTCAAAAAATATTGAAAATTGAGTAAGATAAAAGACTTCAAAGTTTATTTTCGAGTAAAGATTCTAAAACTGCCCGCAAACTAAAACTCCTCATAACTTTTGACTCATTGGTCAAAATGGAATGATTAAAAGCTTTCCACGTATAGATAGCTCTGGAAAACCAGTTTCAAATTTTTGTTTCTGAAAAAAGTGATTTTTTTTTATCTGCCCTAACTGCCCGGCTGAGAAAAAAAGTAACATATTAGGCCATAACTTTTGGCTCGTATTTCCAAATGTCATAAAATTTAGTTCAAATGAAAGGTACTCCTCGTCCACAACTTCTATTAAAATTTCAGCCTCAAACTTGTAAATCAAACTCGTAAATCTCTGGCCACATGTACCTGCCCAATTTTTTTATGTTGCCAAATTCTGCAGGCTGGTCCTTTAGGGGTTAAACCCCAAAAGGCCCTGGGCATCTAGGGGTTAATTTATTTCTACGCTCATACTTCTGTTGCCTTACTAGCTGCTGAATAACTCCTGTACTCAGCAAACACCAATGAAGAGACATAACAGGAAAGAATAGCAGATAAAAACAATTGTCTCTGATGTACATCATTCACCCAAAAATCTCAGGAAAATATTTAAACATATATTCAAATTTTGCCACAACCGTCCACGCAAGAAGCGAACAATCCTAAAGCAAATACTAGTCTTTAAAAAAACTGATTAGAACCACCCTGGACTTTCATCACACTGAAGTCCAGCAACGCAAAATCGAGGGAAACCAACACTGATGAGAAAGCACAAATATCTATCTATCCCCTAGTATAACCTCTATTCACAGGGCGATCAAACATAATTTAAGGAATAGCTGAACCATCCTTAACCGTAATTACAGCAGAAATATTTTTACTACAACTTTCATCGTTGTCAAGAACTAGAGGTCTAGGCAAAATCGAGGAACATGAAGCAGGCATATTACGACAGTCTGGCGACATACTTTCAAAACTGCGGGTAGGATTCCAAATCAACTTCCGAGCAAGATAACGCCAGCGCGCACTCCGTGCGTAGCAGACGCATCAAACCCTCTTAAATTGAGCTGACCTTTTGAAGACTACGATGGCCAAGACCAAGACCGCTAGCACCATACAAGCCTTCACTGAACGCTCAAAGAAATTAGTCTTCTCGTTGACAGTATTAGCAGGACCTTTCTTCTCGGCAGTCTCAAACAATGCCGTCACGAAGTCCTGGAAACTTGTAATGAAGTTGGTGAAGGCCTGCTTTGATTTCCAGAAAAATCGAGAGAATACATTGTTATTCTTCCCAGACCCTTTACCTTTCGGATCCTTGGCACCGCTGAGAGAATCTGTAGATGCAAGAAGCACGTCAGATTAAAACCAGAAATTGATAAATACTCACTTCAGCAAAACGAACTCTTGAAAAAAGCAAGGACTGCTGGCCTGGGAATTTTACCAAGAAAAACACTTCGAATTAACAATGGGGACGGCACCCGACAAATAATAAAAACCAAAGTATAAGTAGGTGATTAAACAGAAGTACCCTCTGATGTAGGAGCACTGAAGTTTCGACGAAATTCTTTGATTTTTTCATTGGCCAACACCGCATCCCAGACCCCTTTGTCAGTTGCAATGGATACCACCATACCCTACAAAATATTCAAGAAGAAATTTGTGAATCATGCTTTAAAGCAATCAATAATCATTCGAAAAAATAAATTAAAATTTAGAACTTGGCCACATCATGTGAATTAGTCCTCTCACAGACGAATAATCACAGGAGAAGTTAACAATTCACTTTTAAAATCGAAACACACACCTGAACCTGTGGGTCGTGCTGGAAGTGATGGAACGCCTCTAACATAGCACTGCTTGGAGCCTCTGGCTCCTTAGGGCTGGTGACCATCTCATACGGCGGAGGTTCTATCCAAGCCTCGGGCTCGACTTGAGGCGCTGAAAGGTCCGAAGAAACCTCCTCCTCTGTATCTGCAACTGTTGTGACAGTGGATACTTCTGTAACCTCCGTCACATCAATGATCGATGGGCCACGTGGCGTGCGTGGCGTGCGAGGCGAGCGTGGTGAGCGTGGTGACCGCGATGAAGAGGATTCGGGTTTAGGAAAAGTTTCAGAAGTCGGAGCAGCTGGTGTAAAGAATCCCCTGTGCAAAATTAACAACCAGTATTCGATCATGAGGTCAAAAAATGCACATCAGGCATACACAACACAAAAACGATGCAATACTGTGCTAAACATGACAGAATATCAAACCCTACCAACTCAATTATATCATAGCCACTAATGGATAAGCTCTACTTCGCAATTTCCAATCGTAAGTCACAAGGAAAAACTCGTATGAAAGTATCGGATTAGACTCTAAGCCAATCTTCGAAATTCAGAATTCCTCACATATGCAAAGATTCCGATTACAAATGAAAAGCTGGACCAATCACCAAAAACATCAAACATTTAAGCAAAACAGGCTATAACAAGAGGCACATACAAGTTAAAGATTCAGACGAAAGCACCGGATGTGCCTAATCCCGTCTCTAATACACACCGATCCACATGTCATAGAAATCGGTATCCAAGATTACGCTCTCGATCGACAAAAACGAGAAAATTTAAGCAAATTAGGTTACGACACATACAAGCGCAGCGCATTCTGGAGGTCGGATGACGCTTCTTCAACTTCCTTCACGGTAGGAAGCGATCCAAAGACATAATGATCCCGCTCTTCATCCCCGGCAATCTCCCAGTCGTCGAGATCCCAGAACTGCTGAGGCCCGTAGCTCACCGCGGTGAGCGCCGGATGCGTCTGCACGGGCCCCGGGAGCGCCTTACAACTACAAGCCGCTCCTCGCGTTCTCGGCGGCGCTGAGGGCGTCGCAGTGCATGCGCTGCAGTGAGCTGCGTTGGCCGTGACAGCCACAGTCGGAGCTGCAGCTCCAACCGCCCGAGCGACGCTTCTCCACAACGTGCCGCCACCCATCCTCCCGCCGCAATTCTCGAACCGCGAGCCTAGCAAGTAATTCCCTCGGACGCGACTTCGATCAGCTCAGCCTCCGCATCGTCGAACAAGAGCAATTGAGGCCGCAATCGGTCACAAAATGCAAGCGGGATCCGAGCTCCGACGAGCGACACAAGTGGCTTTGGTGTTCGTGGAAACCAACGGAGAGGGTGACCCGATATTTAGAAGGGCGGTGAGATCACCGACCCCTGGAGGATGAACGAAATTCATCAAGGGAAACATTGGACGAATGAAAAGTGATTAGTCGGGTTTAATGACAAGTGCATCTGCACCGACGACGACACTGTATTTTGTATGCTCCCCGGCAAAACAGCCCGGCAAAAGTACTTCTCTGTAGCTTTTCAATGATGTGGAATTTGAACTTTAAATAGTGCAGTGACCACATCGCGACTGTAGCCTGAAAGAAGATTTCAGTGGGACCGATTGCTTGCTTTCCCTCGATCTTCAAACTCCATAGCCAGTTTCTCGTCGCCATGTCGAGTTGCCGACTGTCCTCTTTGCAACCCTAATCCCTTTGCAAGCTCCATCTGCAAGGGGTAGGATCGGGAACGGGAGAAAAGAAACCATGGGGAGGAATCAGAGAGCTCATTTTGGGCAAGCTTTACGAGCTCTTCACACTCGCAATGGCACCATTTCATGTGAGGATAGGGTACAAACCCTCTCTCAATTCGCACATCGAGTGGCAGCTATTGCTGCGGGGCTTTCGAGAGATGGAGGTCTTCAGCCCGGAGATCGCGTAGCGGTTGCCGCGCTCAACAGGTACGCCTTCCGGATTCACAACGATGATCCTTATTCCTTTTACGCAATTCTGTGGTCTTGGGAAGATCTTTACAGAATTAATTAAGAATATCGTCACCTTACGTCTTAGGGGAAGTATTCTGGGCATCTGACAATCTCGGCTGTGACTTGCTGATTTGAATCGGACTTGTAGTGTATCTCGCTATGGTTTGTTGCTATTTGACATCTGATGACCTCCATTTAATTTCTAAGCGTCTACTGCAAGAATTTGCTTCAAAATTCGCTGCAGGCTTAGATTTTATTTGAATTTTGTCGTAGTTTGATTTCAACAGAGCTCCATCAAATATTAAATTTAAGCAGAAAAAAACTTAATTCAGAGATCGTCGCAATGGTGGAGGCTCTCACATTGTAGCAGATGGCAGATTCCGAGAAATTTGTAATATCATTTTTAACATTTGCGCGTCCGCATTTTGTAAAAGGCCAAGATCTCTGTATTGCATCACTTTGATGTCGCGTCACTTTCTATGACGTTCTCTAGGCTAAGTCAAGACTCATCAAAAATTTGTTTTGCAGTGAACGGTACTTGGAGTGGCTGTTTGCTGTGCCATGCGCCGGTGGAATCGTTGCCCCGCTTAATTATAGATGGGTATGTATGACAATGCAGACCCTAAGTTTGTGATTCAGAATTCTCTATCTTTTGATGGTCTGACAAATGTTTCTGATGGTTCTTGCATTTTCAGCAAGGGTGAGCAGTTTGTTATTAATAACTACGGTTCTCGCAGTCCTTCGCGGAGGACTTATTTAACACATATACGTAGAATTTGTTGTAGTATGAAAATGCTGTCGATGAGGTGATGGGATATCCAACATCTGCAGTTTTTACTGAAGCATCGCTTGAATTTATTACTCTTTGCACTTGAGATTTAGTACAGCTATAAATCAATGAGCATTTTCTCATCGTGAGTGCAGAGTATGGAAGAGGCTACTGAGGCAGTGGAGCAGATTGAGGCCACGATATTGGTGCTGGATCAGACCTGTTTACAGCAGTGGCCTGATCTTCACACCAGGTGCCAGTCGCTTCGTTTGCAGATTCTTCTTGGTCCAGGATTGAACTGTCCTTCCTGTGAGTAATGGTCTACCCTGTAAGTAAGCTTGATGTGCTAATCATTTGATCAGGAGATATGAGGGCTTTTGCTACGTGGCTAATGGAAGATCCTTTCTTGCGTACAGAATGTCGCTAGGATTATTCAGTCAGAAATTACCCTGGACCATTAGATCACCACGTTTCTTATGCAAAAATCGAACTCCTGTTGATAGATTCCAATAATACTTAAAAGATCATTCCTTTGAAGAGGGAGTTACAATTTCTAATGTCAGAGTGTTGTGCTTGTTTGAGTTGTCTTCTCCCCAATTATCAGAGGTCAGTCACATCATCAAATTTGTGACTTGCTTGTTTAGCTTCAATAGGCAAAACGATGAGGTGTTTAAAAGGGTCTGCAAGAGTTAGATTTTGGGATGGCCTGATGCTTGTGACGGCAACTTTCCGGATGTGCCTTTTCCAGTCCCCTGACAATAAAAAACATGACTTCGTTGAATCTTCATTGTTCCTAGCGATGAGTTATCAAATTTAGTTGCGCCAAGGCTCTGATCTTGATGAGTATGTGCAGCTTTTGTTGAGGCGGAAGACGTGCAGACATGGGCCGGTCCAAGCCTGGAATTTGACCTAAAATGGGCGCCAGATTCCACTGCCCTTATTTGTTTCACATCAGGTACATATTGATGCTTCATGAGTATTTGTTCTCCCCTGTATAAGTGTATATACTCCACCGTGAACCCTTAGAATTTTGTGCTCATTTGCTTTCTTGGAGTTTTTGTTTCATTAACACTGATGCCAGTTCGGACATTATGCTATCGCCTAAAATAGTAATTAGAATGCATGTTCTAAATATTGGTGTGATTACTTTTTGCACTGTGTCGATCTCTGACTAAATTTACTTATTTCCCAGACATTCAAGTGTTTGGTTGTTATTTTGGAGAAACCGTTTTTGAACTTATGTCTGTGGTGGCCGCGTAGGCGTGTTACTCACGACTTAGGCAGAAGACACTGGCACAATAGATTGTCTCTCATTGGACCCCTTGTGCCAACACAGCAGATCTGTTTCACAAATGAGGTGTCATTCATATTTTAACTTTGGTCGTTCGCCTGTTCTTCTCAGGAACCACAGGAAGGCCTAAAGGAGTGGTGATTAGTCATAATGCGCTCGTGGTGCAGTCACTAGCAAAAATAGCTGTGATTGGCTACAATTCCTCTGATGTAGGATGATCTCTCCTTGTACACATCATTTAGTTCTGAAATTTTTATTTAGGCATGTTCTATCGCTTCGGTCGCTTATCTAGTATTCTTGGAAGCAGGTTATCTGGTCGAGAATTCCTCGAATATCTGATTGGCAGATCTTTGCAGACTACCTTGTTGAACCACTTGTTGTGTTGTAGGTTTATCTGCATATATCACCACTCTGCCATGTAGGAGGGATTTCGTCAGCCTTGGCGAATATCATGGCAGGAGCCTCCCATGTTATTTTGCCCAGGTTCCATGCTGTGGCAGTATTTGATGCCATCCAAGACCATCATGTTACCTCCATGATCATTGTTCCAACTATGCTTGCAGACTTGGTAGCAGCTTCTGCATCTACAAAGGGGTATTTCCTCACTGCACTGAATCGTGATAGGTTTGGAAGGGTTGTTGTTCGCAGCGACAGAGACGGTCATTAGTTATTTTAGATTATTTAATGGCCTGCGTTTGTCAGACATAGCACATTATGAGATTCTTTTTGAGTCACTTAACGTTTCTCTTCCTCCGGTGGATTCACTTCGGTTCATGACGGTTATAGTGCTTTGAATTCACGCAAGAATCAATAGGAAAACCTTGTGTAGCAAGAAATTGATTGTGAAAAGTGGTTCAGAGTATCGGGGAGTCTGCGTTCATTTTCAAGCATACGGATATTGTTAAATGGAGCTGGAGGAATTCCTGCACAACTCTTGGATTCAACCAGATTTCTCTTTCCAAACGCAGAAATTTTTTCAGCATATGGTAAGCGTCCCATTACCAACAATCGATGAGGTTTGTTTTCAGCATAGTATATCGCCGCAAGCTGTTCTTACCGCCTGATTGTTTGGTTTGTACATCTGTGGTGACGTCTTTTATTTTTATTTTCTTGTACTTGTCAATACTTTTTGTATTGTTGTATGTATTTTCTTGTACTTTCTCGTACTTTTAGTATTTTCTTGTACTTTTAGTTAGGATAGCCTCTTTTGAGAAGGAATTATTTCATGAATTGAACCGGAATGGGTTGGATTCAGTGACTGATTGACCTCCGAGTGAGGATTGTAAGACGCTGAGGTTATACTGCTCTTGAGTGGATTAAGGTGGTTCGCCATTGCTATTTGAAGAGAGCCGAAGAACATGTAGTTTTTGACGCTCTGGATAATGATGCTAAATCTTTAACTGAGGACCATGTTTTCAGGTTTTCCTCCGTTCTAATAAGTTGCTTCTTGTCTCGTTCTGCTGAATAGGTATGACTGAAGCTTGTTCGAGTATGTCTTTCATACCAATAGATGAGCAAGATTCAACAGGCCAACTTGGTGGTGTCTGTGTTGGAAAGCCAGCCCCCCATGTTGAACTGAGAATTGGGCAGCCAGTCCTGGATCAGAAACAAGCAGATACTACAGAAATTTCCGGCGTAAGAAGTGAATTGTTTAGAGAAGGTCATGTGCTCACTCGAGGACCGCATGTTATGGAGTACTACTGGGGGCTTCCGACGGAGACTGCAGCAGTCTTAAGCGCTGATGGGTGGTTAGACACTGGTGATGTCGGATGGATGGATGAAGCTGGGCGTCTTTGGCTTCTCGGCCGTTCCAAAGATGTTATCAAAAGTGGCGGTGAAAATGTTTTCGCTTCAGAGGTGATTGTTATCTTCGTATTTATTGCTTCTGTGAGGAATGTTACGCAATTTCAACTTCATGTCAGGAACTGCCGTGATGACAAAATCGCGGGTTTATAACACATGACGCATCACCGCAACTTGGTCATTACTGCGTCAAAGTTGAGTTCTGGTTCATTACAGGTGCTTTTTGTAAGCACATTGATTCTCTCAAGTTGGTTGACACATGTTTGGTACCCTGGACTATCTCCGTTTTTCAACTTCGTTCTTTGACGTGAGCTAAATTTCGACCTTGTGAATGCAGGTAGAGAGTGTCCTGCTGAAGCATCCAGGAATATCATCAGTGGCCGTTGTGGGTATTCCTGATGAGAGGTTGACCGAAATGGTGGTTGCTTTTGTGCGACTCCGCGACAAGTGGGTTTGGGAAGACAAATATCAAGGGCAACTCAGCGTGACAGGAGCCTCTAATCAAATTCAGGTGGAAGATTACCTAGGCAACCGGGTCGTATCTCAGATTGAGTTGCGCATCCACTGCCAGCAACTTGGCCTTTCAAGGTTCAATTCCGATCCATCATTTCCCTTTCTTCGTGGTATTGGAAGCTTGTGTTCTGCACATGAGATTGTCCCTTCTCTATCCAATCCCTCTTTGATTAGGCAATCACTGACTTCCTAGTCTTAAATGTTAGTTGAGTAACTCCTACGAGCTTCACAACGTGTATAGCATTCTTTCAGTTGGCCTTTTCGCTTCAAATCACCGATGTCCAGAGAAATGCATTAAATTACCATCGACCACATTTGTGAAAACTCATCACTTGTGTTTTGCAGATACAAAGTACCAAGACTTATTCTAGTGATCAAAGAAGCATTTCCAATGACCTCCACTGGCAAGATTAGAAAGGACTTGGTTCGCCATATGGGCCTGAGACGACTTGCTAAAAACAGTTCACATATGGAAGTTGGAGATCTCAAGTCTTCAGACAGAAATACTCGAAGTCGATTGTAATTATTTATCGATCTTCCTCATCACACTTCTGCATCCCCACGACGTATCCACTCTCATCGAGCAGGTCTCTCTGGTTTGTTCAAATTTCCACAATGCCACACCCTTGTTGGTACTTGCTCTAAGATTTGGAGTCTTTGAATGCTATTTATAGAGAGAGGTGTCTTCAGTTATTGTAGGGCCAATTTGTTTTCTTACGAATCAAAATTAATTTATTTCTGGAGCCACTATTTTGAGCTTTGGTTGGACATCTTACTAGTTTGTCTCGAAGTCTTAAAGTTGGAAAGCATACATTTCCGCGCTTGTGACAGACACTTGGAATGTGGTTGTAATACAAGGCTCCATCATCTGAATTTTGTAATTGGAGGGATTGGTGTGCTGCAGACACCTTCCGCAGCATCGTGTATGAGAAAGGATTGGATTTCTCATATTGTCTAGTTCGTCCGTTCAGTTTCGGACACAGTTGCTTTCCGGAGCGATATGAATGTTCATCGATTAATTAATAATGGCTAGAAATGACCACTGCTTGCATTCCTATTTTTTTTTGTTCTTTTGTTTCTGTTTTTGTTTTTGTTTTTGTTTTTGTTTTTGTTTTGAACAAATGGCAGAACCATTGCATCATTCCTAGTTATTTCAGCATGGTGACACAAGATGTGCCAACTCGTGATGTAGTTGAGCACGAACTTAGCTTCTATGTTTATGATCGCCTCCTGCGTATCATATCGCTAATATGAAGCAAAGTTTCATTAGGAAGAAGCCCTCAACAGACCGTCAAAATTTCATGACTAGTCATTTCCATTCAGCAATAAATTTTGTGTAGAACTGTCTCCGACGTATGTCTACGAGGAAATCTTGGAAGTGCGTGAAGCATGCGTGGCCTCCATGGCTTAGTGGTAGAGCGTTCCCTTCGTAAGGGAAAGGTCGTGAGTTCGATCCTCACTGGGGGCACATCTATTTTTCCTCATTTTTCCTCATTTTTCACGTAATGAACTGCGGAGGCGTGAATTTTGCTTTGGCTAAAATCAACATGGCACAACTTGACCCACTGAGCCGTCCAGCCTCAGTATTGTAGTTCCAACTTCCAACAGACAAAGGCTAGAGTGATATTAAAGAGGTTAGTGTGTCTGTCGGCTCGTCCGTGGCTCCGTACCCAATCCCAAATCTGAACCTCACGAGAGCCTCGTTCACACAGGAACTTAGATTCTCCCAGCTGTAAGGAACCCCGCTTCACAGACGACGGCCGGATTCCTGAAGCGTTTGCTCGCCATTTCCAATTTCGCGCGCTGGATTGCGAGGTTACACGGTTTGCGAGGTTGCGTCACGCGATCATTGAGATTAGGAATTTGAGTTTACTGCTCTTGCGATTTTCGCAATGAGGGTCCCAGTGTGGATGTACCCGATCAAGGGCTTCTACTTCTTCTTCCGCAACGCACACCGTCTCTGGCACCGCGTGGCGCGCTTCGTAGTGGAAGTCGCCATCGCCGTCGGCGGACTCCTCTTCGTCCTCTTCCAGTTCACCTTCTCTTCACAACGTAGCCTCGTCTGGCGCTTGCTCCCTCACTGGACAGGCACCCCTATCGCCATCGCACTCCTCCTCCTGGAAACTGCAATCACCATCGTGGTGTTGTTCCGGTACCGCCTGGAGAGCACACAACGAAAACTCTTCATTGATGTGCTTGCCATTCAGAAAGTGACTGTGGAGGTTGCTTCCTCGGATGATCACTTGTGGCTTCAAGATAGGCTGATCCCGCAGCTGGTGGGGATCCTGTTGGAAGCGCCCATGAAGGGAGCCGCAAAGAAGCAGAACCCCACGAAGTACTTGAGCAACATTCTAACCGAGGATGAGCATCCGATCTTGCATTATGTTTTGACTCTGCCGCTGAATTTTGTGCCTGTGGTGGGGAATGCGATGTTTTGTTTTCTTAACTCGTTTCCGACGGCGATTAGCTTGCATCATTACTACTATATCGAGATGAAGGGGCTGAGCAGTGAGGAATTTTCGGCGGTGGTGCATGCGAAGAAGGCGCAGTATCAGTCGTTTGGGTTTGTGGCGTCGGCGTTTAGTCTGATTCCGGGGCTGGACATCATGTTGGTGCTCACGAACGCCGTGGGTGCAGCGTTGTGGGCTGCGGACATGGAGAAGACGCAGGGGAGCATCAAGACGAAGTACTGATACTATCATTTCACTGAGGTTTTAAAGGTTTAGAGTCGTCCCGTTGCTTTGAAAATCTCAGGAAATGGGCGAGGAATTGATAGTCATCGTCAATGGCAAAGGCGTGGATTTAAAGAACTGTACCGATACCGTCATCTCAATGAGATTTTTAGGGTTTAGGGTCTTCTTTGCTTTAAAAGTCTCAGGAAATGCCCAAGGAATTGGTTAGTCATAGTTAAAGTCAAAGAGTTCAAAACTGCTTAGCGTTGGGTTTAGAAGTTCTGAGAGTGTTAGAAGTGCTGTTTTAGGGGTTCCATTTTTCGGTTTGAAGCTAGGGGCATGAATGGTCATTTTGAAAGTTTTTAGGATATAGGGTTTTCATTTGCCTTTAAAGTCCCTCGCCACGCAACGCAACAACTCTCTGAATACCCAAGTAATTGGTCACACGTCACCAGTTACCAAATCGTTAGCTATCATGAATTTCAGAATTGCTCAGAATTGGTTTCAGAAATTCTGACGCTGTACCGTTCGAAGTGTTGTTTTAGAAGGGGAGGGGGGGGGGCGCCCTTTTTTTTTTTTTAAGGGTTGTACACCTAGAAGTAACACTTCAGTATTCAGCATAGTTGTAATGGTCAAGTTGAATATATTCTTGTCAGGAATTCAAAGAAGGTTAACGCGCCAAAGAATGCATTCCTGTATGCAAAAGTTACGAGGGTTCGAAGTCTTGTTTGTAGATGACTTAAAACTAACTCTAGAGCAGATGTTTTGGTGGTGTGCATCGCCTTGAGCAATATTTACCCATTGTCTTAAATCTTAGGGTGCTAGTTTAGGATATATACATACCTCATACATTAGGTAGAAATTAGTGGAAATGGATAGTTCAATCTGGAGAGCGACGCCGTGATCAGACTTGACAATAACGATGGCGAAATGATTTTGTCCCTGTCCATCTTCTTTCTGCAGATGGTCATTGAATTGGTATGACAAGCACGGGAAGTCCTATGGTACTTTCGGTGCCTCGTCGTCCGGAGAGTCGTCATCCTTCAGCTAAGCTTTAGATGCAATCAATTGGAGGACATCAACTCACGAGCTGAAGAATGTCGAGACCGAAACTAAGGAAGTTTTTTCCCAATTCATCCTCTCTTTCAAGCATGCTTTTCAATGTGCACTACTAGATGAGCTACACCATCAGGTGGAGTGGAATGCTCACAGCTGTTGTAAATTAGCCCCATTCTGTATGTACTGTAGATCCATTCAACTTTTGAGGATAACAGTCAGCACATACCTTTGCCAATACTGTAACCGGAAGTTATTTTACTATCGGAAATTTTTTCTTTTTTTCTCAGTTGTGTTGGACTCAGATCTCGCTTGTAATGAAATGATAATGATTCGTGGAAACACATTGGCGTTGTCGGTTGTTTGATGTGTGTTTTGTGTATTGAGAGGTCTGAATGGTTCATGCTTCCGTGCACATGTTTAGGCAGTCTTTGGTGGGCCGGTTTTTAGTATGTTGGATGTATCATGTTCCAAGTTGGATTATTTGATATTGGAATTTTGGTTGTATTGTGGCGATTCATGTAAAGATTTTGCATAGTTTTAAAGTTTTTTTTGAGGATTGTGTCTGAGGATCTTGTGTACGATACTACTGAGTCTGAAAGTTAGAAACAACACTTGTAGAATTCTATTGCATGGATGTGAGATTTGCAAGGTGGTCTTAGTTCTATGATGATTTGTTCATGGTTTTTTCATTTTTGAGAATCGTAGGGTCACATCATGTACTAAAAAATTTCTAATCCCAAAGTTCATCTTAGCAAAGCACCGATACTTATACCGAGGTCTCCTATGAATCAAGCACCCATATTAGAAAGTAGATAATGAGCACCCTAAATGGTGTATTGTCTAGTGATACATATGTTTTTTTTGTTAAATTTTCAATCAAGTAAATAATAATTATAATATTCAACTTATATAAATAATTATTTTTGCAAAGTAGTAACAATTTAATGGGTGATCAATGTGAGCGTAGAGCTGGGAAACCTGAGTAGGAAACTAAGTTCTTGCTGAAAATTGTCTTTGTAACTAAAAAGTGTCAATTCTAAGAATTTTCATTCCCATTCATTGTTTGAGTTGTAAAAATGAAAGCTTCCTATAGTTAACCTTCAAAATTGTCCATAAAAAAATTTAAAACAATAAAAGAAATTTAATTGCCTACACCAAAATGAGCATGAAATTTTCCAAAATAAAAATAAAAATTCTATACATAGTGAGTTGACAAAAATCGTTGTATTGCTAAAAAAACATAGTTTGGTCCATTAGAGGTTAATCAACTCTACATACTTTGAGGTAGAATCAATATATGACAATTGAAAATTTTGGAATCTTCACGAAAGAATTGATATTTACAAATTTATGAAGATTAATCACAAGGTGTTCCTCAAACCAATTGTTACATTTAAGTAATCAAGTTATATAATTTGAATTTCCTATATCTACATATTCTCAAGATTGATTTAGGGTTACAGTGAAGGAAATAGGTGCTACCACCTTAATAGGAATAGTGTATTAGTATTTGCAATTCGTATTACCAAACAAAATACGAGGTATCATATTTTAACCTTTGAAGGACATTGCAAGTCCCACATGCATTTTGAAAATCAAAACTTGAAATTTCACATAGTCCTTGGTTTAAAAAAATTTAAAGCCTAACTAAGAAAATGTAATTCTAATAAAAAAATTTCAAATTCATTTGAATTTTCTTCAAAATTATTAAAATTATAATTTTTGTGACACTTCGGTGATAGCATCTTGAAATTTCAAAATATACCATATTTGAACTTTTCTATCAAATATCTCTTGGTTAGAGTTCAAAAAATATACCAATTACACCATGATGTTTGTCACTATTATTTTTATTTTTCATTAAAATTTTATATTATTTAAAGCATTTTTATAATTATTGTTATTTATTTATTTATAATTATAAAATCATTTAAAACTCAAATGGATGTTTTTAATTATTGAAAAATAAGATTAAATTATATACATACACACATACACATATATATATATATATATATATATATATATATATATATATATATATACATAAAATAAAATGTGAAAAAATCAAATTTTTGAAATGTGTACTTTAATATAGACTTAAAATGTCCTTTTTAAGATCAAGTATCGGATTCTAGTAGTAATCTTCTAATCAATCTAATTAGTGTTCTAATCACATAATACTTAGTCTAATTCTCAAGGCAAACTTGTCACCATCCTATTTGATAGTTACAAAAGCATTATAACTCATAAAACTAACTTTCTTTCTACACCTATAGATTTATAAAAAACAACAATATGAATGTTTGTGATGAAACTATTAGACTTGGCATTAGGTTTGGTTCGGACCAAGACGTCCAATACCATTGGATGAGATTTAGAAAAATTTCATTGGCCAAAGACTAGGTTTCATTTGCAAAGTCATTTACATTCAAATGGACATCCACTTGAAGTAGCACCATGTCATTATCCACTCCTACCAAAACTCAAGATGAAACCATAGTTGTAGTGGACAAGTTTGGGGTCATCTTGGGAGGTGATCCTAAATTTTGTCCAACAGACAAAATGGGTTTGTTCAAGAAGAAAGGAGTTGTGAAAGAACTTCCATGCAACAATAATGCAACTACAAAGGAGCTTTCACAAATATAATTCCACTAAACATCCAATTCCAAGTGTAAAGCCATGCATTAGATGGATAAAATCATGATGACATGGCAAATTCCCTCTACACCAAGATGGACGAAGTAAACTAAGGGTTTTGTCCACTAAGATAATATGCTCTAAAAGCACCCATCTTCTTCAAACTGCCCCTATTTTTCGGTAGAAAATAGATATGGGGATGATCTTTAAATGAATCAATTGAGCTATTGATTGCATCAAGGAGAAATTATTTTTCTATTACAAGAGCCAATCATTATCTTTGATTTTTGCACATCTCTATACAAGTTGCAAGTGCACTAATTTTAGAAGACCTATGTTCACAAATAGGTGCCTATGTCCTGAATCTTTGAAAGTTTCTAAATATTTCAAAAATGCTTGGAAAAACACAAAACCACTTGTCTTAGGTTCCACATTTATTTTTCTTTCTTTGAAAAATGATTTGAAAATATTTCTATCCACAAAAATCTATAAAAAAAAAGGTAGACCAGCCCTTAAATGGTCACTTTGGTTACTTTAACCCTTAAATGTCGAGGCGGACGTTTTGCAGTTAATGAATGACAAGAGAATCTCTTGTGTAGAATAGAAGTGCAACTATTCATCTTCTAAATTTTGTGGGACAAAGGAAGATCATCTACAGTAGTTTGACTTCCAATGAGTGCTATTGCATTATTTTAATCCAACAATTCAAACGGTGTCAAAATAGATGATTTCCACAATTATGAGCCCGTCATTTAACCCTTAAACGTCAAGGCAAACATTTTGCGGCCGATGAATGACAAGAGAATCTCCTACATAGGATAGAAGTGCAACTATTCATCCTCCAAATTTTGTGGGAAAAGGGAAGATCATCTATAGTAGTTAGACTTCCAGTGAGTGCTTTTGCATTATTTTAATCCAACAATTCAAACGGTGTCAAAACAGATGATTTCCATGGTGTCAAAACAGATGATTTCCACGGTTATGAGCCCGTTGTTTAAGGGTTAAGGATTAAGAGCATATTACCTTACCACTGGACATCCCAGTTTGAACCGGGCCTTTATGTCCCATAGTACTTTCAAGGATCCCGGCTCTCGAGCATGATTAGTCCATAAATTAGGACAGGACTTTGATAAAAAGTTATTACTAATTCTCAAATTTAAAAAAAATCATTGGCGCTTTGCTTTAATGCCAAACAAGTGCTTATTTTGGGATCCCCAACTTGGAACTGGACATCCCATATGCTCAACAACATCATCTCACAAGAGTCCAGAAAAAAAATTAATCTCAAATTAATCTCATTCCAGCAATCCGTATGTTCCGGGAGATTATATATTGGACAAGGGCGTAAACCATACCTAAGCAAGCTAAGAATCTGATGCTAACGATGTCAGTGATAATGGCTGCCGGCAGGTTCATTGGTGTCGTCAAAAGCAGCAACATGTCTGATTGTTTGAGATAATTCCACATGAACCTATTGAACAAAAAGTGGTTTGGTGTGGTGAGGCCTAGAAGGACGATGTTCTTCACAAGGTAAAAGAGCCCAGGCCCACCTGTCTGCAACCCCCAGTCCGAGCTGTGGTAGCCATGCCATACCTCGATCCACAATCGGTACCCTGCAGACATGATCAGATAACCAGACACTGCTGCAGTCAATGGAAAGTACCGCTGCCGGTCCCCGAAACCTGTCAACAAGTTGGCATCCTGATTCAGGAGCAATAAAATCGGCGCAAGGATGACGATGGCTCGGTCAGAGCCGCCTGTGAGGTGAAGGTTGAGGATTAAGCAAATGCCAAAACACAGCAAAGTTGACACGTTGCCAATGGTTGCCATCCACGCGCCCTCGGCAGCAAGCTTCTTCACACTGAACGCATTCGTCGACGAAGGCTTGCGCTGCTGGGACAGGCGATACTTGGGTCCGTGACCTCCCACAGCCCTCTCCGAAACCTTATCTGCTATGATTGATGCTAGCTTCACCTTGATTTCAAACGCAATCGCCATAAAGATTGCAGCGTAAAGCCCCAACAAGGATACTCTTGAGCCCTCCAGGGCAAAGAGAGTGATGTAATTATCCTCGCTGCCAGCCCGGTCTCCAGATTGGAATCTCAACTGCCCCTCGGCTAAGTAAATGATTGGACAAAGCCCAACCAAGATTCCAAACACCCACGGAAGGAGTCTAGGACTCGTTGCTGATGGCAAGTGTGTGAAGACCAGGAAGACAGAAGCGCAAGCCATTGCTGCTACAAGCAGAACATGCAAGAGAGCAGCCTGCAGGAAATATTGTGCGCATAAATAAACACCCGTGCTAACCCCCATGCCCACTGCATACACAAACCGAAGCTCCACCACGTCTTGAATTGGGATTGCTGAAGTCAGAGCCGCGAGGGAGGTTATGATGGTTATGATGAGAAGCCACGTCGGCCATGTAGGTGTGTCCGCTGCAGCTCCATAAATGGCAATACTATCAGCAGTCCTTTCTGGCATATGAGCCTTGTCCCACCAGAACGTCCAAGCCTCAGGCACCGGAGGCTGCATGATTATGAACAAGAATCCCACCGAAATCACAAGCACCAACGCCCTCTTGGCACTCTGGGTCAACAAGGACAACCATGTCAGAGAATGAAAAATATTCCTCGAAATCAAAGTTTCTAAATACGTCCACAAGACCTATCACAAAATGAGACAACCAAAGTCGAATCAATACAGAGCACGCCTTAACAACATAAATACTACCAATGTACTCCAGGATGCTTCAAATCCGTATCAGTGGCAAAATATTTACGGTTCATGGTCAAGAAGTCGTTTGCACGATGACGGAGGCACGTAACCTCAAAACACAGAAAGTATCAAGCAGACGAAGATAGAAAAATAAAGTAAATAATACAGACAGAACACCACAATGATCAGTGCACTACAAAAACAATAATGTAGCAGTTCTTAATTCGTCTCACGCTCAGGTTAAATAGCGCAGACGACTCAACGAACTCTGCATATCTTTCTCTGCATCTAGTGATATATCCCACTCCATCGCAGAGCTGGAAGTAGGCTAATCACGACGCATTCCGTTGCCAATAAAACATTAAGCACAATGACGACCCAACCCGTTTACATATGAATAACAAACTAGACAGCTCTAGCAGTTCTTAAGTCGTCTCAGGCTCAAGTTAAATAGCTTAGACGACTCAACGAACTCTGCATATCTTTCTCTGCATCTAGTGAAGTATCACAGTCCATCGCAGAGCTGGAAGTAGGCTAATCACGATGCATTCTCTTCCCCCTCAGCCCAGTAGCAGAAGTGCTCCATGCTTGAGTAGTTTATCACAAGCACAAAATAAATTTTCCAACAAAGTCTTCTAGTAATCGTCCAAATTCAGACAACCAGAAGCTCATCACTGTGTGCGGATACTGAGTAAAATCACAAGATTGTGTGTGGGATTATGATGATGATGAATACCTGTATGTGGGAGAAATGCTGCGTGACGATTGGAGCACTTGCAACACCTGCCACCAGGATTAAGCTGCCCAAGATCAATCCGTCTGATGGAGAAACCCCTGTCCACCATTGTATAGCTTCGAATATAGTAAAGCGACAAAGCCAGACTGATATGCCTACAACCGCAGCATTAGCCACTCCTTGCCATGGCTTCATCCTGAAGCCCCCCTTCACTCCACCCCTGCAAACAACGCGCATAAGACAATATCAAAATCCAAACCAGATGTTGAGAAGCAGTTCACAGTCCAATGAATAGAATGATACAGCAAATCAACCATGAAGTACGCTATCCTTGACTGAAGTAACAAAAGACCATCAATTTGGAACTCCAGCTCTCCTTAGAATCCAAAATAGCAAAAACAACATATTGAACTGCAATGCATTGGTGCTCTCAGAGCACGGAATCCCAAACGGTCATCGAAGAAGAAGCGTATGCTTGGAAATTATAGAAACCAACGAAAGAGAAAAGGATGAGAGTAAATACTTGTAAAGTAAGAGTGGAGGTGTAACTGCAAGAAGCAGCAAAGCAGCCGCCCATACGACATGCGGTGAACTCAGGAACAGCATTGAGAGCTTGGACAAATAGAGGCATATCATCAGCCAATAGGACACTGAGCTGATCCTCCTATCGGTTGATAAGCGATGCACCAGCACCAGCCCAAGCACTGTCGTAAAAACAACCATGTAACTTGGATACACCACATCATCATCCATTGAAAAATAGTAGATACTCGTAAAATTATACAACCGGTTCTCCAAATGACACACTATCAGAGCGTGAGCGACGAGTCCGACCTCGGATGCATATCGTGCTTTGTTCGGCAGCAGGGCAAGCCCTGGAACCCCCATTGCCACCACAGCACCGCCAATGATATACTTGCATACTAATTGAAGCGGAGCCCCTCCAAGCCAGATGTTCAAATACCAGAAATTGTGCACTACGAACCATACCAAGGGCACAACCGCAGCCATTACAAAGATCGCATAAGAAATGAGGTCCTTCTTCAAAAAGAACTGGGAGACAAAGTATGCAGCAGTCACTGGAGCAGGCAAGAACTGCACAGGACGAATTCGATACACATTAATGAAAAAGAGCAGGAACTTCTCTCGAACCATCTTCTTAGACCATATATAGGTGGGTCAATGAAGAAACCTCCTCACTTGTCTACACAAACTGCTTTCGTTACATATTTCACAATCAGCAGCACTCTCTCCTTCTCTTATTGAGCTTAAATCTTGTAAATGTCAATCATCGCTACACTTTATACTCCTTCAACGCGTTCTCCCCTATCTATGAAGTAGCATAACCCTTCATCAATAAAAATCTCAAAAGAGAGTTTCAAGCAAATGCAAGTCAACAGCAGAACCAGCAGAACCAGAAAAGGAATAAATACAACAATAAGATAAATGCAGGGTAAATCATACATGACGTGCTACCAATAAAAAGCCTTCAAGAAAGAGGGCATACCATCCAGGGCAAGCCGACTACGACTGAAGCCGAAAACGAAGCCGTCACCAGCACAGAAGTCAGTAGGACGGAGCTCACAGCATCGCCAATGAGTCCAACGAGATATGCCCCAAATCCCGCTGCCCCTCCCACAGCTGCGATGGTCACGAGAAAATAGTTCCAAGGAGACGGAATTTGAATATACTGCCCAAAGGAGTAGAACACAACCCTAACTTCCAGGCAGAGAACAACAACGAGCAAGGCGATGGCGCCATTCATCACCCGCACTTGCTGAAGCAATTGCTGATCTTTGTACAACCAATGAAGAGCTCCCCGAGTGGAAGCGTAGAGCTGAAACAGCAAGGGAACAAAGAACAGCAGCATAACATCGCAAACGGCATTTGCGGAAGAAAACAACCGGGCGTGATGGGAGCCAATGTGGAACAGCAAAGGCAGGAACATAATCGCCAGAGTATGAAACGAGCCCTCCAGCGAACCCTGAATCAGAGATTCCTCCGAAAATTGTCCTCCATACGACCTTTCACTCTTCACCCGAAAAGAAGAAGGCAATGGCAACGCGAACAGCCAGTAAAGCTCAAACAGGAACACCATGTAATAGTACGGCGCATGCGTCATCCCCACAGCCATCACCACCCCCCACGTCTGTATAGTGGACGCCGTGAACGGCATGCACGCGAACAACACGCGCTCCAACGCCAAAACCACATGAGGATGCTCCAGCTGCATCCAGCGAAACTGAATAGTAGCCCATAACCCTACTAGGAACATAAACTGGAACGCGACGAACAAGCAGCTCACATGGAGTACGAACGAGGACGACGAAGTTGTAAATTTCGACCCTGTGAACATCATCGCCAGCGCGGTGGCGAACAGGGAGCCCCAAATCCCAAACATCGCCCCTTGCTTCATCTGCAGCGAGTCCAAAATGTACGCCACCATCAAGCCCACGGTGAGAGTGGCCAGCACGGGCTTCCCTCCAATTCCAAGGAGGAAGATCGAGCACGGCACCATCGCCGCGGCCACGCGCCCGTTGTACTGAAACGAATTCGGAGTAAACCGAGGCTCCCCATAGACACCTCCTCGCCGCTGGGAGCTTTGACGGCTCATCCCGTTCTCCATTCCCGGGGCCACCATGCCGCCCCGGTACTCCATCGCTCGTCGACTTCCCCGATCCCCAAACTCCTTCACCTCCATCTCTCCATCATCGTGACTGCCAACACACAACCCTCAGTCAAAACCCTTCCAAGCCACAAGATCGTGCATTTAGGGTTTGAGCTGCACACAAACCAAAACAACAACTTCACTTCATTATACTCACCAGTCAGCCCTCAGAAGTAGGCACGCAGTAAATGAGCACTTCAAGGATGCTTAGTGTGGACGGTCTAGGCAGCGATGGTAAAAACTGTGCAACGAAACCTAATGCAGAGCAGTTCCCAAGACGAGCACCACTCCCTACGGCGATGGAGACAAGCTTGCTGTTGCCAAGCCAAGTCAAGTCAAGTCTGGGGAGAGAAAACAAAGACAGAGAGCGTGAATTTGGGTGCCTAAGTTTGGAACTGGCGGAGTTGATTCTGGGAGCCAGCCTCCTAAATCCATTTCAGTTGGATTTTTTTGAGTGCTGGGTAGGGTCCGTTGACCGTGGGATCCAGGTCCTAAACCCGGGAGAGTGGATCTTGGCGGAATGGAATCACAATATTACCGTCAGCAGAGATACTTTGATTGGCAAATTTTCGTGAAACCCTTGTCTACAATTTTCTTTTGATATGAGGTTATCAAGGGAACTAAATCCAATTGCGTGTGTCCGAGTAAGTAATTGAGCATTTTTCCTCCTTTTAAAAATTGCCTATTTTCTTATTGGATCTTGTTGAAAGTCAAAAGAATATATTAGATTTTCTTATTATGCATTTTTTGTACGATGTATGGATAAACTATGAGTTTTCAAAAGTGTGAGAAATAAGTGTATTCAAAAGCAATCCGAAGTTATCAAGAATAGAGGAAACTAATGTAGTTTAGGCAAGATTTGCCTTAGGGTTGCTTTTAGTATTGTTAGCAAATAGGCAATTGTGATAGAGGTCACAATTAAATGCAATTATCTTACACCTAAAATCATTTGAAGAAGCATTTGGACATGGTTCTTATTCTTAATGTAAAAAGGAGCAAAGCTTATCACTATAATAGTCGATAAACTAAAAAAAGATTCAATTGGTAGATTGATAGTTGCATTATTTATATCTATACAAATCTTAAAAGCCATCCATTGGACACTTCGAGTCCTTTGTGGTAGGATAAGGATAAATTGTCTAAGTTTTGTTGGATTCCATTAGGAAGCAAAAAGAAACTCAAGATTTTTTAGCGTTTATATTTTAGGGCTTTGTATAATTATAAATTTCAAAGTGTTCCATGAAGATAAGTATGCCCCAAATTGACCCGTAATTGTCATACATAGAAACTATATATTCTAGTTGATACATTGTAGGGATTGTATTTAGAAACCAATGACAATATGGATTGTTACCTTCACCATAAAATGCTACAAGAACCAAAAGTTGTTCATGAATGATCAATCAATTGTTTTGTATAGTGGAAAATAACAAATACTTTTCATCTATTTATTTGTGCAACAACAACTTTGTTCAATGTAAATATACAAGCTTGAGTTTAAGTCGGCCATGTTAATTTTTCCTATTGTAATGAAATAAAGTGTATTGTTTAACTTCTAAAGGACCAAACAATAATTTTTAACAATATAAATTTTTTGGATACTTCACCAAGTAAACAAATATTCATTTTTTTCTTTGAAATTTCCATACAATATGTGGTCAAGGAGTAGCCTTGAGGCGCAACAATTTTTGTAACTTCTAACTACATAGTTAAAAAAATCATTATATGATATCTAGTTCCGTTCTCAATTCATTTTTTTTTTAAATCTCTTTTTTTTAAAATAAATTTTAAAAATGATTTTTTAAATTTATATATGCATGGAAAGGTTTGAATCATTCCATTTTGATTAATGAAATGAAAGTTATGAGGAATTTTAGTTTGTAGGCAGTTATAGCATTTCTACTCTAAAATAAATTTTGAAGTCTTTTATTTAAATCAATATTAAATGTTTTTGGAAATAAAATAAAATTGTAGGATGTAGATTATTTTATTAAAAAATTACAACCATTAGAATTGGTATTTTTCAATTCCATAACTAAATTTTTTCTTTGGCAATTTAGTAAAATTATTACAAAGTTTAATACGGGCTTGAATTGATTTACTTGCTTGTTATTTGGTTGTGCCATGCTTATATACAAATGTCAAAAAGAATTTAATAGAGTATTTTGAACTTTCTTCAAATACCTCCATATGATCCCAATTTTCATTTACACTTTTTATTAGAGGTGTTTGTCAAATATTTTTATACATGAATGTGAATTTTTTTAAATAAGCCAAAAAAACCCTTCAGGCCTAAAGTGGATCTTTCATGATTTGGGACTAGTGATTCTAAATTCTATTTTGGGAGAGTTTTTTTTTAATGGAAGGCATGTTTATTATAAATATTTGAACTAATTTGCAATAATTTTTATTTTTAGGACTAAAATTATTCCAATAAATATGATTCGAATGGCAACTTAGGCACAATTATTAGAAAAATGATGTCAACCAATTGACAAAAGTAAATAATATTGTCTACAATGACGTTAGCATGTGAGCCTAGAAATGCAAGCCTATGCACCTTGAGCCTAGTTGTAAATAGGTACTCTACAACTATTGAAGGTGTCTATAACATACATACTTATAATATAAGTGACCTCTAGCAATAGAAGGTGCTTATAACATAGGTACCTATAACATAGACACATATAATATAAATATCATATAATCATGGAAGGTACCTGTGAGCCACCACATTGGCTCACAACGTAGAATTAGACAAAGTTAAAAAATTTGGATGAAATTATAGGTTAGGATTGATTAATTGGATGAATTTAAACTATAATTATAAACTAATGGATTTTCTAATAGATAAGAATAGGAATTCTATAACAAAGGCATGAACTTTAGGAATTGCAATTATGCAAAACTGATGTGGAAATTCTAGAGAAAATTAGGAATTTTAAATCAAAAAGACACTAAGTAACACATAAAAATTTAATTAAATAAGCAAATGGTTAGATGTGGAGAAATTAAAAATAAAATACTACATGAAGAAAGTTGTATAAAAATTGAATTGGAGATTAAAAACGCAAATACAAAACAAATTAGTAGAGTTAGAACAACTATTAGAACATTAACATTGTGGAAGGCACTCTAAAATATCCCTCCCCCCAGTAAACTAGTGAGACATATACTAAAGTAATATGTTTTACAGTAAACTAGTGCAATTTCCGCAATTTAGTGCAATTTTCAATAAAGTAGTGTGGGGATGAGATTTTAATGGATGAGTCTCAAAATTATTGGCTCTTAGGGTGGAATACTAGGGTTAGAAGCTTAGGATTGCTAGTGGATGAGCATGTGAGCCTGTGAACAAAAATATTTTTTGATTAAAAAATTGGGTAAGGAACCTATAACCATGGATTTAGTACAGTTAGAAGAGCCATAAAATTTAGGTCAATTTTAGAAATATAGAGGCACTTGCATGTGTTTCATTTAAATATTTTTAGAAAACTCAAAATTAGGTCAATTTTGTTACAAATCACATATTGCAAAAATGTAAAGGAAATGAAAATGCTTAAGATATAGGCATAAAACGCACAAATCCAAACATAATCAAAATAAACACATGATAGTTTGACTCATGAAATTTGTCAATCTCATAAGTCTAAGTGGTAGTGGACTCAATTGCGGAATCCTCGTTAGAAGATGACTTTGAAGTCTTTCTACCCTTGGATGCTGATCCATCAATGAAATCTAAGACATTTAAAGCATAATTATATTTTCTATGTTTGAGTTCAGAGCAACCATAATCTGCAAACACAAATGCTATTTGCTTGGCATACACCGAAAAATGAAAAGTCTTTTCTGGACTGAAGAGAAGACTTTGATTCTTCATCGTCACATCTTCTGAGATCAATCCTCGATGACTGCAAATACATATGATAGAATGTTAGAATTTCAAAATCTAAAAACTTCTTGCAAACTAAGAATAAAAGAATGTACAAATTTACTTATTGAATTTTGTCTTCCGTACAAACTTCTTTGCCACCACATGTACAAAATCAAGATCTTGTGATGCAACAATAGTCGATGGTGGTTTAGGTGTCACCACAGGAACAATAGCTCTCCTCATGGATTGGAGGAGGGCGTCAAAAATGTCTTTGTCTTCCTCCAAAGTCACAATGTGACGGCCTAAGGCACGACAAACAATAATGGATGCACCTCAAACAAACAAATTAAAAAAATTAGTTGAATGCCTTGTTATTGTGAACTTCAATCCAAATACCCCAAAATGGAACTCCATACTTACCTATAGATGTGGTGCAATCTAGAAACAAATCTTCTTCGACAGTTGTAGCTTCTAGAAAGGTCCGAAATAAGCGGGGATCCTTTTCGCATGCAACGCACCATGGGTTTAGAGCCATTCATTGCCATGCTGTCATAGAAAGTGAAATTCCACAACATGTTGTTTCCTACAAAGTCAATACCTACATCCTTCATTGTAGCCATGTGTTTGAAAGTGAACTGCAATGATCATTTCCTGCAAAGGTCCTTTACCATGATGGTGATTCTGAATCTCTGTGTTTACAAGCCACTCAAACAAATACATGCATCAAACATGAGTATAAAAATATGCATTACAAAGTGGCACTAAAATGTGAAAGAATTGAAAGAGGCCTACTATGGTTACAGTGTTGTCTATAGCCGACGTCAAGACACTAGAAGAAATCCATGTTTTTTTTACATGCCCAATATTTTTATGACGAATTTTTTTGGACATCTATTTTGACATCTAATTGTTTTTATATTGTTTATGATGTTCATTGGATGGTATTGTTGACATAAAAACAACTAGATGTCAAAATAGATGTCCAAGAGAATCTGTCATAAAAATATTGGGCATGTCAAAAAAAACATGGGTTTCTTCTAGTGAGAGGAGATGATTTATGCCCGTCAATTCCTTGATCTTTATCATGTTATACGTCTCACTTAGCTCAGCAATGTTGCCCTTTGAATCGGTGCATCATGAATGAAACACTATGAAGCAGCCATCATCGTGGAGAGGCCTCTCTGCAAAAGCGAATGCTGAATTCAAAGCCTCATTCTCCTTGTCCTTGTTCCACACAGGCACATCACCTTTTCGGGAAGACATTTCCAGCACGGGTAAATTCTCCGAGCAGTCAAATATGATGAGGTCCACTCCTGGCCTCCAATTAACTATATCGCTATCCATCCATGGCCTGCCCATTGCTAGCTACAAACACATAGTGCTTTAGGTAAGCAATAATCCACCAAATCAATATTCTGGACATCATTCATTTAATACAAGAATTTTTAAAATGGGAGTAAAAAGAATTACTTTTCTCAAAAACTCCATCACTTTTGTGTACCAATTTGGCGATGTGGGCCCCATGTTCTCCACAATGTCTTCAATAGAAATATTGAGGATTAAATCCTTGGTATTGTATGCATCATCTTCACAAAGGAAAAGTACCATGAGTGAGGACTTCTTCTGTCATATCCAAGAGCTCAGCCTTCCTCTTGACCCCACTTTGAGATCCCACTTGCATTTGCGAACTCTAATCCACCATGGAAGATGTTGGAATTGGGACAACACCCTCCTCTTTCTTTTTTCCTTTTTCCTTCCCCTTCTCTTCCTTCTCCTTCTCCGCCAACTTTGCCAATCGTTCCATTTCCCTTTTTTCCTTTGTGGTAAGAATGATTTGGACCCAAGCTTCTTTCTTTTTGTCATTAACGTCCCTCTTCGCAATGGCCCTCTTCTTTTGTCTGTTAGTCATGCCTGAAAACTCATCTACTTCTAAGTCGATGGCCCCTTTGCCTTCCAAAGATGCCCGCAACTGTAGCTCCTTTGGATGAGTGAAGGTCAATGCACAATCTAAGTACCACTCTCCAACACTGAGATGAGCTGTTGTCAAGTTATGCAATTGGCTTGGTATGTACATGCAGTCCATGGAATTACGGTCTAGAAATGCCAACAAGAACAAAGGAAGGTCTTTACCTGTAATAGCTCCTTTTGCTTTAAGCTCATACTTGAAGTAGCTGCATTGCAAAAACAATCATTTCTTGAAGGTAAGGGTTTAAATAAATTTGGTGACAAGAAAAATGTGTACATGGTCATATACATAAAAGATGTGATTGCAATCAAAATATTGTTCAATCAACTCCTTAATCAATTAGAAGAGTGACACATTCTAGTAGTACTATCCAATACACCTACACCAATTGTTTAGGATCTATTATCAAATATTGGAAACACAATGACAAGCAAAAACCTCAAGAAAATACAAAGATCCGATTGAGCTTCTACAATGACCTCAAATTACCCCTTATTATAGTCATTGCATTTGATAAAACAAATATTCCTTTTAAATCCCCCTGAAAAATCACTAAATTGAACCATGCATAAAAAAACTCATTAATACATACACATATGTGTGAAGGTGTTTTGCCATGTGCAGATATCGGAAGAAAACTCTTCAAACCACCAAATTAGATCCCTTGTAATTTATGAATGAATCACCTTTTTTGAAGTAATTTGCCCCTTTAAAATACGGTCCGAAGCTTGGTCCCAAATCTTCCTCCTCCATCCCTCAATGTAATCTGCTAAATAGACTGGCTATTGTGGGACTTTGTGATTGATCTAGATGTTGTCTTTTCTCACCACCATCTTGAAGTACTCAATTGCGGCATCTTTAATTTACAGTAAGACAAAACCCGTCACACTTCGAAATATAAAAATTCACTTTATATTTTTAGAATTCAAAGATGGAATATTGCATACCATAAATCCATATTCTGATAATTGGATCAAAATCAAAATCACTCATTCACCCCTGCATACCAAACACACTTTTTGAAAAATGGGCCCAAGTGCATTTCTAAAACGGGTCTTGTCGGAAAACTCCTAGTGTCACAAGATGGCATAGAAGAATTCTACCACTGGAAGAACTTAATCTTGTGATTGCATAACATGTTACAAGTAGCAACCATCTAGAGTTTTTCTAGTGTCATCTCTAGAATCTCATAAGAACTCCAATGCTTTTCAACCTACATCAAGAGTTCATATCAAACTATTTAAGCTATTCATATCAAACCAATTGTTCATATCAAACCTCAAATCAAGAGTAAGTATGCAATAAACACAAAAATTTATTTCTTGTATGTCAAGGTCACCTCTTGAAGGACCTAAGAGAAGCACTTAATTTTTTATATTAGCAATGAGCGATCAAAATCTACAATCCCTATTTTATAGGATAAAAATTTATTTAAATAGTTTGAAGAAATTATAGTAGATTATATTATGTTGGAAGTTTATATTGTGAATTTTTGAATTTTTTTTGAATTTGAAATAATTACTTACAAATTTTGTAAGAAAATAAATACACTGTATAGTTGAAAAATAATTTCGACTTCCTATTTTATATGGTAAATAATATTTTTTAAATCATTTTTAAATCTCCAATAAATGAAGGCTTGGTTAAAGTTTATGCATACCAAAGTTGGATACAATTATCATTCAAATGCAATCTTGATAAATATTTGAAGTGAAAATACAACCATTTTAGTGCAATCTTCAATTATGCATTTGAATATCTTGTTGAATTTAATTGAATCCAAATTATTTTCACATAAAAGATATACTGATTATGTAACAACATACAAAAATTTGGAGCTAAATCAAAATTTATTAAAAAGTAAATAAGAATAGAAAATTTACTTGATCGCACGTGATGTCCAAAGAATATATTGAGTGAATCCCCCGGGTTGAAGGAATCCCAATCCATTTGCAGGATTTGCAACCGCCACCAACTTGATCATTTCCACATACAGTTTAGCATTTTGCTCTTTTGCTCCAAGCCTCATGGCGTGAGCAACTACCACATCACTCTTCTCTTCAAAAGGCGTCATCTTGTTGTACCTTCTAACCGCTGCATCTACTGCTTGGGCAATCTCTTGCTACACATATCCAAGCCCATGTCAATTGCAAAACAATTGAAGCATCTAAAGTACAAAATGAACAAAAATAAATTTTAACCAAACAAACACAAAAGTTGCTACTCACTATAAATATGAATGACGTGAAGACCTCCACTGTCATGGAATACCATGTCTTTTTCATTGATTGAGATATACAATGTTTTGCTTTCAATGGCCTCAATAATTCCTTAAACTTTTCTAAAGGAAGCAGACTATATTTCTGCACTTGGTACAAAGTGAGTACCAAGTTCATCTTCACATGAAAGTCCTCTGTGGACCTGCACGTTAAATAAAAGAATTTGAAAAAACATTATTCTAAAGACAGTGTAAAAAAAATGCAATGTCGGTTGAAACATAATGACAACACTAAAATACAACATGACCTCAAAAAGAATGACACTACTGAAACACTTGTTGATGTCATGCATCATTTGCATGACCAATTTCGTCCTCTCCTTTGTGTCCAAAACAATGTTGTCTATCGTGCAATGAAAAGTAGGATTGGCTGACTCCACTCTTCTAATATAATTCATCCATGCTTGCAGCCGATGATTTCCCTCACAAACAAAGAACTTTAAGTTCTTCAAATATTTCAATGGAGGCACATAATCCAAGTACTCATTGAAAATATTGTTTTTGTTCCTCCAGATCAAATCCTAGCTGCTAATCTCTTCCTCCATGAACTCCAATGTCTCTTTGGCCTCATTAGTAGTAGAGACATAAAATACAATAGCTCCCTCACGATATCCGAATACAAATTTGGTCTCTAGCTTCTTCATATCTGATGAAAGCATAGGTCTCACCATGGGCATTATCATGAGGCAGCAAAAGGGAATTGGAAGACAAAAGACTTTCTCTGGCTTCATCCTCAATAAGGCAATTGTTGCCACTGAATCAACCTTTATCAGTCGTCGAAGCTCATCTTCCATCAGCTCCTTCTCCTTCTCCTCTTCGTCCTCTTCAATATTGTCCTCCATGAAATCTCCCCCATTTTGTACTCCAATCTCTAGTTGACTTGTGTTGTCAGTTCTTGGAGTCTCCATAATTTTTTCTTCTTGTGCCAAAGTCATAGGTGAAACTTCCATCTAGAAGTGAGATGAGAAGAAAACAATTAGATTATTGCAATGTAATACTCCTAAAGAGATACATAAAGGTAATACTAAAGTGTGTTATAGAAAAAAGGAATAATGAATTTTAATAATCATATGCCAAAGTCTTTAAAGTGTGCCTTGTGAAAAATTTGTATATTAAGCCTACGATATGATCACTATATGCATATACAAATTGAATGCTAGAAAATACAAAATATCTATAGCCTACTCAATCTATGTCTATAGAACACTCTATATCAAAGCCAAAATGAATAATAACCACCTCATGTCTGCCCACAATACCACTGGTAGCACAATCACAATATTCCTCATGCTTAGGACTACAGAAGGAATTTGACGATACTCTACTTTAAGAATACTCTATATTAGAACTCTTGGAAGAAAACACAGGCTATTGCTTACACTTAAGACTCTCTTTGCCACTGAAACGACTACCATAGGGTCTTCCTCATAGTCACAAGCCTCGTCACATGCGTCTAGAATGTCCCCAAAACTTACCAAGTTTGCATCTTCAAGTTCAACATCCATAAATCCACTAGACAACTCAACAATATCACCTGCTAGAGTCATTGATTCTAAAGGGCCTATTGATTGATGAATTAAGGTAGCTTCCAAACAAACATCTGCACTTGGAACCATTGAAGAGGAAGTTTCACCAATAATTCCTTCCAATGCAAGAACTTGAATGTGAATATACATATGTCAAAAACACAACCATCAAACATTTATGCTAATTTCACATCAAAATAATATAGAGGTTCAGAGGATCTAGAATCAATACATACATCAAAAAATCATAGCATTATCCCAAGCAAGAGAATAATTTTAAAAATACACACTCAAAGATGGAGTTCAAGAATGTGCATTACCATGGTAATGCACATTTTATCTATAATCATGGTTCCGTCAAGCCAATTTGATCAACAATATCAAATTTTAATATCAAGTAACAGCACAAATGCCACAAAAAAATATAGAGGAGCTTATTGGTGGATGAGCTTGTCAATATTTTGTAAATCATGATTTCTATGAATTTACCTCTATCTAACTCAACAATTGAGAAATATAAGAAATACTAGCCTTGGAATTCTTAGTAGTTTCAAAACATGTATTCTTATATCTAGGATACTTGATGATTGGAAATTCCATATTGCAACTTCATATTGGATGATGGAGCTTGGAATATCTAATTTAATTAAAAGTCGTAGAAGTTTGACATAGATAAATGATAAAGGACAACCAAAAAAAAGAAAAAAAGAAAAATTGTCCCATGTGGGTACCAAATTAAAGGATAGCACCAGCTACTTCTCTGAAGTTCGTTGGATCTGACAGACCCCAGAGGAATAGCTGGTACTATTCTTCAATCTGGTATCCAAGACCGCGCCGCACAATACTCGCCAAGATCACGCTATGTGATACTTATCAACACGCCATGAGATACCCGTGGGCTCTCCATGCAATACCCTTAAGCTTGCCATGTAGTAACGCCAAGATTAGATAGCTCAATAGGCCGAGATCAAACAACTACAATACACCAACACCACACCAAGATCACGGCGAGACATCACGAGAATGAATCATGCGTACAAACACCAAGGCTACATCAACTACTCCAACTACTATTGAAATTCCACCGAGATTTAACCGAGATTCACGTCCACGCTTCAGATGAATTTCAAGCAAGATTTAAGCGAGATTTAGTCAATTGAGATTCGCGTCCTCTATATCGACATTCTCTAACTATGTAAGGACATACACTACTTTTGTGATGAGATTACCTACCTTAGCAGAGCGATTCACGGCCTTTGTAGTAGCATTATTTTGAAATCAAACCATTTCAATGTGGGGCGATTCATCTTTCAGCAAGGCAAGGACCTCTGCATAGACCTCTTCATGGAAATGACCTATTTCAGAAGTGGTCCCTTCTAGGTACCACTTTGAGGGGTAGCACCAACTACCTCTGGGAGGTCCGTCAAATTCTATAGAAATCCTAGGAGTAGCTGGTGCTACCCCTCGAAGTGGTACCTAGAAGGAAAGAGAAATTTGTTTTTGTGTCCGAGAGTTTGTGAAGGATTGGAAAAGAAAGTTTCAGCTGCATGCGCATCACACCGTGGACGTTCTTATTAAGGTTAGAGTGTTGTGCTAAAACTGTTCTACAAGGATTTTGCTTGATTTTTGTCGGATTACGAGCTCACCACAACAAACAAAATCTTCTTGTCTCGCATTACCTCGTCCTCTTTATGAACCAAAGTTTGTAGCATCATGTGCGAGTACCAAGATTGATTTCTAATTTGTTATCCTTGACACACAAACCTTGACAAGTTGGACCAAAGAGTTTTCATTGTAATCTCAATTTATTATTAGAAGATGCTCAAAAGATCTTAATTGCACACCTGATTGGGTTTCTTCACATCATGTTTTCGCTGAGGTTGTGGCAGTGCAGGCGCCCTTGCTTGCTCCATCGTGCGATTGTGAGTGCTCTTTGTTGACATGGCTAGCTCTTGCAAGTTCAGCAACAAAGTGTGTTCGGCAACGAGCTTCTGGTGTTTAGGATCCACAAAAATGAGCAACCACGACTAATTTAACACCAAATTCAGCTTCCACCAAGCATTTCTTGACACAGATTTTTTGCCAAAACGTACCACGATCGAGCAACACGCAATACGTTCACCAACCGAACTAGACAAAAACACCACCGAGCAACACACTAAACATTCACAAGCATTATCCAAGTTTAGCATATGCCGTAGTGTTCCATTATTCCACCAATATGAATACCCTTTGTTCCTTGTTGCATGAACTGCAGCAAATCATATAACTCCAGCGTGTGGAGTCTTCACTACCATTGACTCATTCAAGTGTTCCAATTTTGCAAGATGAGGTTGCATGTAGTAATGATTGGATATCTTTGCTGCAAATTTCCAATAATTAGGTATCCTTGGACATCCATCAATCATGACCCATCAAATTGTTGCATATCCATCCTTCATGACAATGTCTTCTTGGAGAATCACTCTTGCCGTGTCTATAAGCGCTGTCATGCTGCAGATGCAGGCACTATGTAAAAATATATATATTTATGTTCTTTAGATGAGTTTGATATTTATAAAATAATGTAAAAAATGACATTGTTCGGAGTAGCTTCAAGGTGACGCTTCTTGCTATTGTGATAGACAAACTATAAAGAGAAGAGTTCACTTGTGAGCTTCTTCGTATTTGAAGTTATTATTCTTGGTTTCATTTAAGTTATACTATGTCGAACTGGAGGATTTTTTCTGAGTTTCAAGATGAAGAATCTCAATCGGAGCGTGAGTTTGAGTTTCCTTTATTGCAACTGCCAGACCAACATGCCATATTTAACTACTTCTGGACTTTGCAAAGTCCAGAAATAAAGAAGTGCTGAAATTCCATGATGTTTTCCTATGTACCTGGATATCTACCGATATATTATTGTTTTGTGTGCAAATATTTTGGAGGCGTTTACAGTGTAAGCAGTGCTTCATGTGCTATAATGTCAAGGAATTCTATGGCAATTGTTCCATCCTTCTTGGTGGTCTTATACGGAAGCCATCTTATAGAGAAGACGGCTAAGGCTGGTCCTCGTTTATCAGGAGATCACATGATGAATAAATGCTTGAAGCAAACAAGCCTCTAACAACCAAGTAGACAAACTATAAGTGTCTTTAATACATGTGTATACTATTTCAACTAAAATTCCATCACAACCGAGAAAAAAGATGAAGTCTGCACTCCATCAACATTGAGAAGACTATATTCTAATTTCCATGCACATGTAAATGACATCTACTATAATAACAAAGAAAACAGAACCCTATATTCAACTCTGGGGCGCGTAGTGATTTAATACCATGAACATACATATTCATCATGATATCATATGCTATTTCATGTCACAAACAACATCATTGAAGAAGATTGATGTACATCAACCTAACCTGCATAGACAACTTTTCCATAGAATTCAAGTTGTCACATCAATTATTGATTGGACAATGCGTCGTGAGATTTCACGATGATCGAGAAGGCCCCGATACAGTACTCTATCAAGGATCCACCTCGTTGGACCTGTTAAGATTTGCTAGAGCTGCCTCCCTACTAATCTTAGGAATCTTCCGTGACTTTGGATCCACTATCTTGGACCAATTAGAATACACTACACAACTAGCGTCCACCCACGTGGGGGCAGTGTTCTCAACAACCCATTTACCGTACCAACAATTCCGATATCGCAATTCCAATGTGCTTTCGGAGTTATCTAGTTGCCAATATTGGATCAAGAACTTACCGTTATTAACATCTCCTTCCACTTTGCATACAGTGGACAATGCTCTTTCTTGCCACACAGCACAAATGGCGGGATCCTCATGTCTCAAAAGTACCCATGAGCCCGGTCGTATATCAAGCCACGGATTGAAGCATTCCTTAGGCGCTTCATTAGCAGGACCGCAGTAAGGTTCAAGGATCTCTTCTTCCGGAACCACATCCAAGGGATTGACTCTGGACCCATGGCGATGAACTTCATCATGCGTGACCCTCCAATCATGCTGAGGCCAAAAGCCTTCCACCAATTCCGGGGGACAATCGGGTAGGGGTTCCTTCAGCACATCCACCACACGCTTCCAATAATCCACATATGGACCAAATGCTGATGCAAAACCCTCACATTTTGACATTCCGTTTTTCCAGTACTAAATGTATTTCTCAAGCCCTACCATAATGAAACCTTTGTTCAGTGTAGCTTTCCGCGCCGTAGCTCGAGCTTTCTCTTGATTCCCAGTCAAGATGGGAACCTCACTACCCCACAATGGCTTAAATGGAACGGGTTTCGGACACCCAAAAGGGAGCATCGGATGACCATTTCTGTCAATCTTCCAAAGTCGTTGAGAAGGTTTATGAGATGGCAACCACTGTGAATCAACTGCAGACTTCTTATATTTCATGACAGGAACCCCATCAGTGTCCACGTAGAACCTGAAAAGATGCATCTCGCCCAATCCAATCAATCTAGCCCCGCCACTACTTTGATAACCTTTCACAAAAGACTTGAAGTCCGCAACCTCTTGTATAAATTACGGCATGAATGACAGTTCCTGGGATTGCATGAAGGCTTTCATAAGGTCCGCAATAACAAAAGTATTCTTACTTTTCAAGGCCTTAGAGAGATGGCTGAAATATGCATCGATGTCTTCATGAGTGTCTCCAACTAGAAGGAAACCAACCTGAATTTCCTTAAACACACCTCGTGCAGTGAGCAATGACAAGAATGCCATAAGATACTGGTTCTTGTTATCCTTTGCAGAGTTGTCTAGCTGAAGGTACAACTTCTCAGGAAGGGGTCCGGACCCAAGACGAGCTATTGGTTCATTCAAGTTCAAGCTTTCTATACACCTAGATTTCCCTCGAAGTAGTGCCTCAAATATAGGATTTGCTGGTGGATAAGGAAAAAGATCACCTGTATCTCGAATCGGTGGACCCTCTAGTCGACGAAATAATTTGGCCAAGGAAGAAATTGTAAAGTTCGAGTCCGCTGGCCAAAACGCTGGGGCGTAATGTGCATAAGCACCGTCGCCATGACCATGAGCTACCATTCCAGTGACACTCAGGGAAGCTGCCCCAAACCTGCCGTGGCCTTCGTTGTGACACGCATTTTTGGTAGGGCTGTCTTGGATGTATCCATCTTGTCATGAATTATACAAAGAATGTCCCGAGGATTTTGCTTAGACTCCTCACGCCACGATGCATATAATCTACGGCACGAACCCTGGTGATTCAGATGTTCACTTCGTTGCTTCATAAACTCAACGAACTGGGGGCTCCCCTTGGGAGACTTCAGAAGAAACTGCTGAAGCTGATCGCAAAGAGTGCACTTCGCAAATGAACTACCAACAGGCTTAATATAGACATTGTTGAAATGCTCCTTCTTGATTCTACTAACAGTCGATTGGCTCACAGGTGGAAGTCCGTAGTCCGCATTTAACTGCAAAACCAACACTATGGGTGATGAGGATGGGTCAATCAGGTAGAAGAAGGAATTTATGAATTGCAGTTACACAATAAACAACGTGGGAACCCACGATGAATTACCACATCGTGGAACCTCTTCATGAATTACTGCACGGTGGAGGAATGAAAGGTAGTACCTCATTTGCATCAGCTTGGACACGTTTCCAATTATTCCCAACAGGAAGATATTTCAAAGTGTCAACTCGACCATTACCCATGCCACGCATTTGATGAGGCATTTGGTCGGCATTCTCATTGATGATGGCCTTCATTGTTCCGGTCACTTGCACAGTCTGAATCCTTGGACGCTTAACCTTCGTATTTCCTTGCGTCCTCAAAACCACGCCGATGATATATTTATCGATATAACTGTGGAATGTCGATTTTGGAATACCGTGAATTTTGTACCAAGCACACGCACACACTTCTGCTCCTTCTAGTGTGATGAATTTTCGCTTCTGGTCCCCAGCCACACTATGTAGTTGGCCTCCGACAGCAATCCCATATTCCCGACGGTCTTCGAAGGACTTCAAATAAAATTTCTGCCTAACCAACAAAGTTTGTTCCTGTCTGAAAAGTTGGCAACAACGACTGCCGCAGCACCTCTCCGAGCTGACCTTCCGAATCTCATCCTCTTGAGTTTTCCGATCGTACATTGATTCCTTCAATTCTAGAGAAGGCTTACGGACTACAAAACGATAGGGCGCTTTCTCTCTTCCACCTAGATATGCTCGAGGATCCTCATGGGCGGGACTGGCGGCAAAATGGTCTGCTGTCTCTTTCAACGACTGACCATTAGGAAACCAGCAGGCGCTAATTGGCCACCGAACATGCATCATAATAGTGTCCTTGTTCCCAACAAAAACATCCAAACCAGTCACGCCGACAAAGCCATCACCAACGGTTCCATTTTGAAAAAAATCATCTGATTTGTAGCAGTTTATACGACCTGCCGACAAAACCAATCCAAGTGAATCCTGAAGATGCACCTCCAGCCCAAACCAGGCTTCAAGAAGGATAAAAGGCCTTGGATCCATAGTGGGAATATCAGATACTTTCACTACGTCGGCGGATCTCCACAACACTGTCCGATCTATAACATCCTTCAATATCAAGAGACCCCTCTGGCAGGGATTGACAGGTAGGTTTTGAGCTTCAGGATTCACAAAATGAGGTCGAACTAAAACAAAAACCCACGGCACCGAAGGAACAACCACACCTAGCCATTGATCCTGTGGACGGACCTCTACAACATATCCTTCACCAACTTCATCATATCCAAGAATAGAGAGTTTGACAAAATCACCGTTGCTGAGAAGAACAGACCCGCCATCGGACTCATGTGATACAATGCCCATACAAGTTCCACCGCTGAACGGGATGATTGCATCTGCCACTGAATTATCACATACTAAATCCATTGTACCAAATAGCTGTATGCCGCTACTATACTGTGGGAGTGGACGATGATTGGTTAGTCTGTGAAAAATATCCACAAAAATTTAAGTAAGAAAAGAAGCAATCTGGAACCCCAAGCAATGACCATGGACCTACATAAGGATCCACAGCACAAAGAGTAAAAAAAAACCTACTTCATCCAGTTAGAGGATCCAATATATTGCTAATAATAGAAGTGATTCACAAGGAAAGGAAATGGACCAAAACCTACACAAATCCACGAGTTCACACAAACACTCATGAAGAAAATGGGGTTGCCACTTCGGGTGAGGCAAACAACTGTATCGTGAGAACTCATGATGTTCGCTATCTAGGATAATTAGGAGATCTGTGAATACAGAGTCATAACAACTAGGTCAATCATAATTAGGATGATTATTGTTGTGAAATGATCTAATCTCGTGCTGTCCAGTAAACTAGAAAATATATCAAAGAAACACAATATTACGGAAGGGTCAAACGCAAACTCTTGCATTTCCCGTCAACCGGCCACTTCCCATCGTGAGATCCCATGATACAGGAACCCCATAATCTCAGGATATAATATATGAGAGTTCTTATGATACACCACCATGAGGTCCCAGGATACACACATGGTGAGATCCCACGGTACTCATATATGTTGTGAGTTCCCCACACGAAGCACATCGTGAGCTCCCACGGTACTCATATATGTTGTGAGTTCCCCACACGAAGCACATCGTGAGCTCCCACGGTACTCATATATGTTGTGAGTTCCCCACACGAAGCACATCGTGAGCTCCCACGATACACACATCGTGAGATCCCACAGTACTCATATATGTTGTGAGTTCCCCACACGAAACACATTGTGAGTTCCCACGATACATACGTAGTGAGAGAGTTTAAAACACACATTTCGTGAAATTCCAGTATGTCTCCACCGTGGTATCCCGGATACTATTATAATGAAATCCATTAAGTACTTCCTGTAGTACGTTGACTTTGTATCGTAATTAGACTTCGTACATGTATGCTTCTGGAATACTATATCGTAGTTCTCCTCGCGAATTAATCTCCACCGTATTGGAATGGTGACCTTACGAATTCCTTGCAGGGCCATTCTTCCTCGCAAACTAGATTCGGCTGCTTGTCAATGACATGGGATCTATGACCTTCTTTGTTGAAATATCCAACCCCTGCGACTGGGATACCAAAGCATTCTGTAATCATCTACGATTGCTAATTCCGATAACTGTTTCTACTTCAATTGATGGATCGAATGAACCCCTCCACTAAGTACACAAGAAGGATTCAAGTATCATTTGGCCCATTCTTCAAATCGACCTCACAACATGGGTCTAAAGCAGGCCCCTTCTCTCTAATATTAGTTCACTCAAAATTTTGAAGGTACTTGCCGAGAAAATGACCCCCCCGGCCACTGAAGATACGTGGAACTCTAAACGGAAAAGCAATTGGAGGTGAAGATTTCAACCCGTTCTTCTAGGTCTTCTCATGGATCCCATACCTCTGCAAATGAAATGCACTGTTGCTGACCAAGTTCTCCACGCCAGAGTTGCCAACAGTACACCAAACAAACTACGGCGCACACGAAAAGCAAGAACTCCAACGCCTCCAATGCTTCGTGACTGCACATGTGCAAAAGAGAATTGGCTTCTTCATTTGCAGGTATGACAAGGTCTGGGCATGGTTCGGGACATCAATTTCCCGCCAGGATTTTCGGAGAGACAGGTAGTATTCCTTCTCAATGATTCACTGAATTCTTGGAATTCGTGCCTCACTGACTACAAGGAAGGGATACATGCGGTTCTTCAGTGCCTAGGTTGACTGCATTCTAGTGATTCTGCTGAGCAGATTGAAGGCGTGCGTGTGGCTGTTTAATTCGAATCCTTACTATATTCCATTGTTTAGTATCTTGACTAAAATATGGGACCGTTGAATGAGACAGTCTCCAAGGCTTCTTCAAATAGTTAATGCTGGTATGAGCGTAGCGAATCAACCATAATGGTCTAAGTTACCCAACACTCCGAATACTCTGAATTGCAATGTCACTGTAGCAGCGTACATCTGTGAATTTCATGAGGTGGGGAATTGTAGGCAGTGCGTGACCGCGTCCGTAGGGGGAAAATTTAAATTCAGAACATGGACAAAATCAGCGGGAAGAAAAATAACCGATCATTTATTACCATAAACCAATACCAGATTTTCCACTTTGGAATCTCTGAACGCGTACCATTATTGTAGTGACAGTCAGTAGTATCACCAACCCCCAACGGACTCACAAACTGACAATCGCCGTTTGGAAATTTGTTTCTCCGGTGTTCTAAAACAAATGAATTTCAATTTTCTTGTTTTGAATTTCTTCATTTCATTTTATTTTTTAAACAAATGGAAAGGAATTTCATTGCAACTTAATGCGATGCATTTGATATTTTCTAAATTCTCTCTTTGCTAAGATTTTGATACTAAAGCCTTCAACTGACAAAAACATTGTATTCTAGTTCTTCCTACCTTGGAATACTAAAATCATAAAAGTTTACAAGTAGGCTTACTAAAAATTACCTACAGGTGTGAAACCCTCAAATAATTAAAATTTACAACTGATAGCACATTTAAATTACGATAGCATGCTAAATAATCATTTCATAACACCATAAACTGATTTGTACGGCTGAAGATGATGAGGTCGGGTTCAGGGTCCCGAACAATGTCATGTTTTCTCGTGAGTTTCTGTATTTGTTAGTTTCAGCCATTCTTTTTCTAAAATGACAGTGAATCCTAAGTTTTTAGGATTCATGGCATCACAGGACTAGGGCATACGGTTCAATTCAAGGTGCAATACTAGATTGTAGGGTTGTGAAGATCCTAGGGTTCAGGGTTCATAATATTAGGTTTTAGGGTCATCATCTTAAGGTACAGGGTACACAATATCAGGGTAAAAGGTATTAGAAGGCCTTATTCATTATAATTGGATAATCGACAGATTTTGAGACTTTTGCCCTAAAACAATTATATGGATTTATCCTCGAGTCGAGGATAAGTTGAGATTGCAACCTTTTGGCAATGAAAGGTTTTTATACATAGTAATATTTTAAAGTCTCAAATTTCCAAATAGTCTCAAAATTGAATAGTTATGACTGTTTATCTTTGACTCGAGGATAAAATTGAGACTACCATTTGTCCAAATATAACAAATAAGGCCTTTTAGGACTCAAGATTGACGGTGGCAGGGCTAAGAATCCATGGTCTTAGGATTTAGGGTCCACGGTTAAAGGGTTTAAAGTGCACGGTCTTAGGATCTACGGTTCAGGGTTTAGGGTTTTAGGGTTTAGGGTCTACGATTTCAGGGTTTAGGGGTTTAGGGTTTAGGGTCCATGATTTCAGGGTTTAGGGATCCATGCTTTCAAGATTTAGGATCCATGGTCTTAGAGTTCAGGGTCCACGGTTTGAGGGCCCATGTTCCACGGTCTTAGGGATCAGGGTGCACGGTTTTAGGTTTTATAATCCACAGACTTAGGGTTTAGGGTCCACGATTTTAGGGTTTAAGGTCCACGGACTTAGGGTTCGGGGGGCACGATTTCAAGGTTTATGATCCACGTTCTTAGGGTTTAGGATCGCAATTTCAAAATTTAGGATTTGCGGTTTCAGGGTTCGGTTTGGATTCTACATTTTATGCATTATTCCTTGTAATTTTAGAGTTTGAAATTCACCCTTAACCCCCAAAGGACTTGATCTATTCTAAAATGGTCAAACTTCATACCTGAACTAAATTTAGCCTTTTAAATTGTGTTAAAAAAAATCTTATATTTTTAATACTTAAAAATCTGAATTGTATATCATTAGTAGAAGTTTCAATTTGTTTCATGAAAAATTGTAATTTTTATCATTTTTATTGTAAAAATTGAATATAAATAAGTAAAAATAGCAAAAAAAATCCAAAAGATTTGAAATTTTTACAAGAGGTACAACTAGAAATGGAGATTACTGTGAAAAAATTTCAATTGATTATTTTATTATTAACATCCAAAACAACCACAACATAGACCTTGAAGTCAGATTTGACTATTAAACCAAATTTATCTTTTTCTTTATTAATAGATGTGTAAAACTTTGATATTTTGTGCTAGTGTCAAAATTCGTTTTCTATTTAAATTTATTTTTTTCTTAAATTCAATGGACAAATCAAATTATTGTGATTTTTTAAAACTAAAGGTGGAAATCAAATTATATCAATTAGAATATATATTAGAATAAATAATCCGTAACTTTAACCATAAATTATGAGTAGAATGAGAAACATGATTTTATAATTTAAATTTAAAATGAAGTCAAAAAAAAGAAAATATGAATGAAAAACACACCATATTGTGTTCTTTGGATTCTAAAAGATGAAGCTTTCAATTGCAATAACTCTTTCAAATTTAGGCATTTTTGAAAATTTTAAAAGGGAATAAAAACAACAACTTGTCCAGCTTCATTTTCTTAGTTTAAATCAAAATAATTCCAAAAGTAATTATTTTAAAAGTTACAATCATAGTTGACCAAGGCGCATCCACTTTTTGGACGAGTGGACTTTTAAGGTCTGGTTAATATGTTAAGAGCATTGCCACCCGTTCACGGCCAAGTTCCCAGCCCGGCAGTTGGGCGGAGTTGGCCAAGAAAAGGTGGGCCACCGCAAGCCCGGGGAAAGACAAAAGGTGACCCGTCACAGCACAAATGCCTCTGCAAACGGCAGTTCCATGTCCCCGGAAGTTGTTGACTTTGTATGCTTACTGTCTTCCCAAGGAGATGTCAGACTTTAAATTTTGTCCAATTGCCAAGGTAATAAAAGGGAGTAACAAAGTTTCCTTGGTTGCTGTGAATTGTTTGTTTTTTGTTTGTTTTTTGAAACAGGGATTTCATTGCAAAAGAAAGCCAGGGAACAACACACCCCGCCACCCATATATTGTTTTTGATATCAATGGAAATTGTCCATATATTTCAAGGAAAAAAAAAAGGTAGGATAGAATACAATGAAGTACAAAGTTATAAACAATGCCGGTCTCTTTGAAATGGAATTTATTTCACTTGCTTCCAAAAAAGAAAAAGAAAAATGACAAGAAAGACTTGTAATTATAAAGAACTATAATTGACATTTCCTTGGAATAAATAAAAAATGACATTAGCTTGAAATGACTTTTTCATTTTTTTATAAAAGATTTCAGTTTAAGATTTTGTATTAAACCAAGATAATGTAAGTAGTAAAAATGTGCTCTAGGTTTGCTTGTGGTAGACCTTGAGGTAGACCTCAAGCACATATCAAGAACACTTCAAGCATTTTTTGTTATTTTAAAAAAAAATTGAGAATAATTTCTTAAATTTCTAAATTTTTTACCATTCCGGGGCAATAAAAATAGTGAAAATGTATTCTAAGTGTGCTTGAGGTCTACTTTATGATTTTTATTTATTTATTTAATAAAAGATTTCAGTTCAAGATTTTGTTCTAAATCAAGGTAATAAAAGTAGACAATGGAAATGTACTCGAGGTGTGCTTGAGGTCTATCTCAAGAACACCTCAAGCACAATTCTACAATTGTTTAATTTCAAAAAAATATATATATATATATCAAAGAAATCATATTAAAAGTAAAACTTAAAAGTGCTCATAGTGTGCTTGAGGTGTGCTTGAGGTCTACCTCAAGCACACCTCAAGCACACTATGAGCACTTTACATTTTCTTGAAATTAGAGAATTTTTTTTAATAGAAATTCAATTTACCAAATTTTAAAACTTTTTCAAATTCCTAAAATCTGTTACCTTTCATGTAAAGTCTGCCAACTTGCAACTAACTTGTGAGATTGACTTTGACCATGAACTTCGGCCGTGAACTTTGGCCGTGAATTAGTAGAGGGCATCCCTAGCCAAATGGAACCAGGGAGGAGCCGGGCTTGGGCCATCCCATTCTCCATGCCATTTGGGGGAATAATGGGTGGCGATGCTCTAATGGTTTACGCTCAAAGGTCCATCAATTTTTGGTAGTCTGGGAGGCAATCCATGCGTAATTACCGCCCTATTCTGGTAGTTTAGGGTGGAGTACTTCCGATTCAGAGGTGATTAGTAGCCATTAATTATAGCATTGTCCTCAATGCAATTTTAGACCCTTCTAAGTGGCCACAAGTTATTTAATACCCTTGGTGGATTTTGCAAGTACCCTTTGGTTGGAAACAAGAAGGTCTATATGATTGATCATTCAACATGGATGGAACATAATTAATTTTGTTGCTCTAAAATTCGTTGTAACTATGTTTTGAGTGATAAAGTTCTGATAAATAATGGAAACCTCATAATAAATTCTATTTGTGCACATGAAAATTTTTCCCACTACTAAAATCTCTCTTGTAAATACATGTATTTTCTTCAGTAGTTAAAAATGGGTTGCCTCCTTTAGTGTATCTTTGATGGCTTTACATCATGGTCCGTAGCTTGAAGGTTTAGGATTCTAGGTTTCAAGGATATTAACTATTGCAGTTACAAAGGGGCTCATTTTACATTTTGTAGGGTTTAGGGTTGAAGGGGTTTTATGGTTGACGTTCTTAAAGAATTCAACTTATTTTTAGCAAATAATTATGGTAGGGTTATAGCTGAGTTCAAAAGTTGTGAATGGAATGCTACAACTACGTAAAAAAACTTATATATATGAAGTTGTGAATGGAGTGCTACAACTACGCACAAAAACTTTTATATAAATATATATATATATATATATATATATATATATATATATATATATATATATATATATATATCAGCATTATTTTGTAGCTTTTGTATGTACAATTGATCATAAATATGAATTAATTTCTATTGTAAGTCCATATAATTTGATTGGAGGTACTTATTAAGTGTCTTTGTAAACAAAGACAAGTATGTTTATTTGAATATAATTACAGTTATGATGTATATACTTATTCGTATTTTCAATGTTTTATTTTCAAACTTGGGCATTGAATATATATTTGTCAATTAAGCACCCTATGAAGTATTCAATCAATCATTTCTTAAAATTAGATTTGGAAATTCCTTTAATATCCACCTTAGAGGTATTTGTATATGGAAGAGTTAGTATTTACTAAAAAACTGGTGAGTACTAAGATATGGCATAATTATACGAAATCCTATAATTACTAAAAAAAAAAATCATAATAATTTTGTTAACTTTTTTATAGTTGGAGGCTGCCAACATTATAGCATCAATGATTTCAAGGCTTTGATATGAGACTAATGCACTTCACGATCAACTTATTGACAATATGTTGTTTTAGTTTATGGAAAATAGGAGTTTAAATAAGTACATATAGTAGAGGCTGACAAAGGATGTTAGTACTAACTCACTTCTTCCATTATTATGTCAAAAAAATGATATTTGGTTGAAAAGGTCTAAATGAAGTGCACCAATGATGCAAGAGAAATTGCCTCATTTATTTAGTGTTTGTAATCAATAATAATAAAGTGTTAGTAGAATTCAATGGACTATGAAGTGTAAGAATTAACCCCCAAGTTTTATCTAATAAATTACTTTGATATGAATAGATATTAATATTTTTTTGAATTATATATTAATTCACTGATTAGGTGATTTTTTTGTCAAGTTTTTATATTAAAGTAACTATTCAGTCATTATTTATTTTTTCAGCTCTAAATAATTCAATATAAATTACGCAAGAAATTCACCTAGATAAGAAATTAATTATTAACACAATCATTCTTTTTTCCTTCATACAAATTATTTTCTTAAAATAATTATAGAATAAAATATGTTGTCTGAATATTATTTAGAATTTTAAATTCTCTTTTTTCTCCTTTACTTTTTAGTTCTTTTGGTTATAATTTTTATTCATTTGAAGGACATTCAATTGGTTTTCTATTTATTTTTTATTCACTTGAAGAACATTCAATTGGTTTTCTATTTTCTTTTTATTCACTTGAAGAACATTCAATTGGTTTTCTATTTATTTTTTTTCCTTAATTTTCTAATGAATCATTTTTTTACGGAGTAATTCTATCTTAATTCACTACCCTATCAATTGATTTTCTTTTTTTTTCCTTTTCTAATGAATTCTTTTTTTTATAGAATGCTATCTTAATTAACTTGAATGAATATTAACAAAATAATGAATTGTTTTCCCTTTTTTTTCCTTTTTTTATGAAGTCCTTTTTAATGGAATTCTATCTTGGTTAACTTTGTGAATTTACTTGAATATTAACAATTGATTTTCCATTTTTTATCCTTTCAATTATGAAGTTTTTAATTTTTTTTCGGAATTGTGACGATCTTAGTTCACTAGAATAGGCAGTCTTCTTATTCAGGAGCAATTAATCTAACTTACTACAATAATTTTTTTCACTTAGTATAGTAAGAAAGTGAAGGGCATGGTAATTACTGCCCGCAACCCAACACTTCTCATCAACGAAATTTTATTAGTCATCACTACGGCTTGCTTGAATGCTTTCTACTGTACATCCTCCGTCTCTCCCCAAAACACACGATACCCCGCCTTCCTCCTCTCCTCTCGCTCCTTCCATCGTACGTGTATTTGCTGTAGTTGCTGGAGGCGCATTTTTGCAATTGTTCACAAGTGCGTGCGCGTCGTGGACGGACTACACTCCACCGGGGAAGGAAGCGCTTGTGTCTACGATTAGGGGTCGCTTTCAGTGATTTGGTGGTGCCGAAGCCAAGCTTCAGTGCGGCTGTGTGATTTGTGGTTGAATCGGCGGATTGTGCTTCCAAAAAGCAACGTCGTATGTGTGATTGCCCTCCGCCGGTGATGGAAGAGCTTGCGCCTGTCATTGGAGCCAGCCAATTTTCAGTCGATGGTGCTTGGAGCTTGGAAGCTTCACTGTATTAGGCAGATTGCGCTTTTGGCAAGAGTAGGTCTGCATAGGACGAGTTGTGCGCCCGGAGGAGCTAGGTCGTAATAGGCTACGGGTTTTGCGGCGGGATGAGTTCTGCTTTTCTACGACTGAGTGACTGTGTGGCCGCAGTCTGAATTTTGGGACAGGTGCGTGCGTGACAGACTGAAACATTGCACTATCCACTGTTTTCTGGATACTTTGTGAGATGTGTTGAGGAACTATCACTGGTTTATTTGAGCCCAGCTATTGCGTTTGTCAAGTAGTTCGTGTGTACTTAGTTCGACGTGTGTGCTCAGTTGATTTCAGTGTCTGTCAAGTAGTTCGTGTGTGCTTAGTTCGTGTGACTGTGCTTAGTTGAATGATTTCTATGTAGGCTTCTAGTTAGAATGATTGAGTGTTAACTTTGGAGAGTGAACCTTACCTAGATTGAGTTGTGATTTAGGGTACTATTAGTGGTTGTATTGAATCGTCTGACTTCTCTAAATGATATCATTGTAGGATAGTTTCCCCTGGCCAACTTCTGTTGGCAATATCGGTGTAGGTTGTAGAATGATCTTGGTGAATGATTACTTTCTGAGTTTTATTTGAACTATTTGGTGACTGCCTTGTTTTTGCAGCTAAGGAATTTTGTGGCGTGTACTTCTTTCTGCTGGGAAAGCGCACAATGGCCGGAGAGTGTTCGGGAGCGGCAGAACCTGGCATAAGCCCATGGGATGACCCTTAAGTACAAATTCCTTGTCTTTGGGATTTATACTGCATCGTTATAGTTATTGGCTTGTCATGGTTTTTAGTAGAGTACAGGAATAGCGGAACGCTCACGGTATGAGGCACCACAAATCCGCTAAACCCCAAAAGACGAGCCTCATTGTCCATCACTGACTTTCCTACCATTGAGGAACTAAATATGTATGAAATTTGTTATACTTATTTTTCAGAGCTGAAATTACATGTCTTCTTTAATTCACAGAAAATTACGGAGTTTTTGATGAAAACTGTTTTTTATGAGAATTTTTGAAGATAAAGTGAAGAAAAATCACATGAAATGAAAAATTAGTCCAAAAATTCTGAAAATTTCACCATGTGTGTACATTATTGTGAAAAACATCATGGTATAAACTCAATTTCCTTTTCATTCTATAATTAGAATGTAAAAGACATTGAAAATACTTCCAAAGTTCAAATTGCCATAAATTAATTAAATATTTAATATTACGAATTTATTCAAAATTCCAGTTGGAATAGAAACCAAAGTACATGACATTCATTTTGTTAGATGAGCTCCAACTCAGAAAACATTGTTCTTGTGTAGAAATTTCAGATTTAGAGAAGGAGCAACAACTCCACTAAATACACTGAAATGGCATATTTTGTAAACCATTTTTTTTACTTCCTTCTGAATTACGTGAAAACAAACACTAAGTTAGTTAGACTAGAAACTCAATTGAATACTATTTGTAAGTCAATGTGAAAGGTGGCCAGAAAAATGAAGATAAAAAAACTATTTAGAATTTCTCTTGAGATCCCTGGACTGTTAGCCAAACGCAGAATGATGTTGGCGGTTTAGCCACACATTAAATCACAGAGAAGGCCACGGTAATGGGTGCCAGATCCTATGACCGCGGACTTGGATACCCATGCCCGTGGACCCAGAACCCTATGACCGTGGACCTAAACCGTAAGTCCATGGACCTATACCCTATAACAGCGGAACCGGATACCTCATGATATTCCGGGTGAATTAGAATGCCCATGATGGTTATATTTTACGATTAGTTTGCTGAGGCAGTTACGTAGTGAAATCTCACGATACAACTGATTTCCTATTAGCTTCTTGGGGCAGATACATAATGAGATCCCACGATACAAACAATTTTCGATCAGCTATTTTGGGCTCTTACATCGTGAGTTCCCACGATGCAAACGATTTCCGATTTTCTTTCAAGAGCTGATACATCGTGAGTTCCCACGATACAATCGATTCCCAGTCAAGGTCTGGGGTCAATTACATCGTCATTTTCCTCGTCACTAGCGACTTCCGATTTTCTTCTTGGGTCTGCTACATCATGTGATCCCACGATACAATAAATTTCCAATGAGCTTTTAGGGGCTGTTACATCGTGAGTTCCTACGATATTGTCGACTTCTGATTGCTCCTAGGATCTATTACATCGTGATTTCCCACGATATATATGATTTCGGTGTCGCTTCAGGCTGCTGTTATATCTTGAGATCCCAAAATACAGACGATTGTTGATCAGCAGCTAGGGACTGTAACATCGTGAGATCACACGATAAGGACGATTCTCGGATAGCTTTTAGGGGCTGCTACATCATGAGTTCCCATGATACCACCTATTTTTGATTACCAACGGGTTATCGTGGGTTCCCATGATATTCATTTTTGAGGACACGTTTCTCTGTAGCTGTTCACAGATACTAATTGGATCCTCCATCGTCCCTGTAGTGAAATGCAGATTAAAGAGGGCCCAGAGGACTTCACTCCGCGGAAGCTGGCTCCCTTTGTTGACAACTGGATTTATGATTTCAAGTATACGGGAGACCATTACCCCAAAGCTGTTTATCGCTGCCAGAAGAAACTTACGGCATGGGGTCTGGAATGGAAGAAAGGCGAGGATGGGATTGCTGTCATCATTCCAAAACTGAAGGACGGGAAAAAGGTGCACCAAACAGTTGGGCTGAACGTCCTCGACATGCAAGGACTAGATGTGCAAGCCGCGCTTCTAATTGTGGATGAGAAGTTACCGAAGTTGGGTCGCAACATGACATACGGGCTAGTTCTTGATCTCAACAAGCTGGACATGAATATGTGTAGAACATTGACAGAGATAGGATTAATGTACCAGTCGGACGAGAATGATGCGTGGACACCGCGAACATTGCATTCTCAATGGGAGCTCATTGAGGAGGCTTGCATTGACACTATCCCAGACACTCATTCTACACCCGCTAGAGATGCAATCATCATCGCCCCTTCGCCATCACCGTCGAAGAGGAGGGGAGTCAAGAGGAAGGCCATATCCGGAGCACCGGGAGATGCTGAGGAGAAGGAAGGGGCTGCTAGTGGTTTTGCTAAGAAAAAGGCGCCTCTTCAGATTCACCAGTGCGTGAAAATGGAAGAGGCGGAAATCAACAAGTTGGATAAGAGTCAGTTGAAGGCTATGAAGGCATTATATCATAACACCTTCAATCCCATGTACAAGTGGGGGAAGACGCCCATTCTTGACGCTAGCGGAAAAGCCATACGGGTGCACTTCGACTACTTGCACAAGAGTCCACCTGGTCGACTCGTCTACAGAGGCATTGAAGAAGCTCGGCTCCACGGAATAATGAACAAGCTTCGTGTGGATGCTGATTTTGTAACTGACAACAGATACATCACCGTCCTTCCATTGAAGCAAGGGCCGTATGGGCCGGATAAGAAGGCGAGTTACCTCGATGCATGCCCCAAGAAGGATATTTTCATGGAGAAAACATACTACTTCATAATCGGGGGTCAGCACACCGTGGAGGCCTACAGGACGTTAATATCCACTGGAGAAATCGCCGAATCTGAGAAGGCCAAAGCTTCAACCTTCGAAATTATACCTATCTGGGCACAATCTAAGGACTTCGACAATGTTATGCACTTGTCACGTGCTCTCAACCAGAATATTGCTGGATCCCAGAAGGAGCAGAGATTTCTGCAGCAACTTCAGAATGCCAGAATCAAATGGAGGGATATGGGAAGCCTTCAGCCTGCGACCATGGACAGGACCCACTCGCCAGAGTACCTAGTATGTCTTTGACCCTATATTTCATTTGTGCATTTAGTTCATGTAGGATGGATCATCATTGGTTACTGGGATGGTATTACCCTACTATGATAGATTACTGCAACCTTTCCATTGTGCTGGCATTGTGGGTTCCCACGATAGATCATTGGATGCAACCAATTTCACAACTCCCAAATTTTCGTCTTTATCTGACTCTATTTTACTCCCTATGCAGAGGTTTTATCCTATAATGTCGACCATATTCACGAGTATGAAGGGGGCAAGAAACTCAGGAGCCTAAGATTCCTCTAATCTTCCTTGAAGACGACGCGGATGTGATGTTGTGGACCGACATTGAAATGAAGTTCTTGAAGGGAGAGCTTCCGGATCATTCGGGGATAGGAGGCGGTAAAAGAGCGAGTATAAAGCGGAAGCCACTTACCCAAAGTGACTTCAAGACGCTTTATGGACTCCGTGCTGAGGACATCAGATTCCTCGCAAACTTAGTTCTTGATGGAAAACTTTGCGTGAAGAGCACAAAGTTGAAATCAAGCATTGTCTCTCTGTCTGCTGCCGGGGCCCAAATGAGGTTTCTTAGGGCGATGAAGAATGAATTGATGAACCACTATATGAAATTCCCTCTGCCTAGCAAGAAGCCTGAGTACATCCCCTACACTCCACAGGAATGGGATGATTTTGCTAGTGAAAGGAATATCGGGCTTTCTCAGATAGAGCTTTGGGTGGACAAGGCGATTTCCAGTACAGTGGGGAAGAAGTGGTTGGACGAACGCACGAAGGGCCTGAACAAGACATTCGATCCTGACGACTGCCCTGCTTTTGTCAAGGAGCTCTGGGAGTCTTACCTCAATACCACATCCGAGCTTGCAGTGTCCCAGGCCATGTCAAATGGTTTTTCTGAAAATTACCAATGCAAAATCATGGACGAGACGTTGTGGAATATTAGTTCAGTTATTATGCTTCCTGATGTAATCCAGTGGCGCGGCGAGAAGAAGTCGCACATTTACTTCTGGTTCCTTTTCGAGACTACATCCACTGGAACGCGCGCAAAGATTCTTGAAGATCGCAAGCTGAGGAGGCTCTTTGACGCCCTGGAAACACACGATGTTGCTGCCAAAATTGTTGTTGCCCGGTCTCTAGCTGTTCTTCTAACGGATGCCTAGGGGTTTAACATGATTGCTTGTCACCTGGAACAATGAAGGATGGAGGCAAAGCTGAGAGTTTGGGATTATCATGTCCTGAACTATATTGCTGGTATTGAAGACGGATTTCCTTCCTCTGTTGCCGGAGGATACAATGTCTTCGTTGTATTTTGCTTCGGCCATGACGCATGTGACAGCAGACAAGGCTCCTTCGACTTCTTCTTTCGTGGATCCAAAACGCTCCAGGCTTCATACAAGTCGGAGGACATGGGGGACGATTATTTGTACTGGAGCCGTAGTCATTTGCCGCGTCTGAAGATAAGCACGGCTCTTGGCATTTTTGGTGGGCTTATCGACGATGAGATGGTTGTGGTCAATGTGAATGGCGGCCCTGAGTTTACATTTTTGGGAATGGTACGTTGTTGATGTTCATCTTTTGTGTATTCTTATTGAAGTTTATTTTTATTCCTTTTTCTAGTGTTTCGTCTAACATAGTAGCACACTTACCAATTTTCTTGTCAGGGCCCAAAGTGGGGAGGCATCAAAGTTTTGGAGATCGTTAATTCTAGGGAGGCTCTGGAAGAAGCTGAAGTGCTGGCCAGATAGATCTGGGATCACTACCATCCTCACCCTAGAGTCCTTTTAGACGAGGAAGTAGGGGAGGACCCAATCGATAACCGTGCTTTGGAGGTAGATAATACTGTTGAAGATGTATCATCTGATTCTGAGGGGACAGACACAGATTCGAATCCATTTCTGAGTTCCCTCAGCAAGAAGACTAAGTCCCAGCGTCAGCATAGAGAGGTTCTTCCTGTTCCCGTTTTTCCACAGCATGAGATCCCATGATGCTGGGCTAGGGATAATGTCTTCGTGACCAATATTCAGGAAACAATTTGAGTACCGCTTTTTCCTTCTTATCTTATATTGAACTCGTTATTGAAGAGTCTACTCCGGTTATTTTCTGTATTCTCTACTGGAAAAAGAAATTTTGTAGATTTATTCACGGGATTTTTGGCAATAATTTCAAATTATAAACAGGTTTTCTCCTGAATGAATCATGTAACTTTTAATTAGTGCGGTTTATTCTGACCATTGTTCGTGTGAGGGAAATCAATTCTGAGTACTATTTGGTTGGTTTGAAGCAGGAGTGTTTGCCTTTACCTGAATTGCCGCCAAATAAATTGAAGGATCCAATTCCAGAAGCACTTACCGTTTCAAAAGTGCCAATGGAGAAGAGCCATGAGAAGGGAGAATTGCCAATCCGCAACAGCATCTTGTCCGTTGTAGGGAAGGGTTCGAAGAAGGGAAGAGGATCGGTGGAGAGATATAAGAAAACAAAGACGAAAGGGAGACCCAAGACCATTACGGATAATCCATTGGAGCAGGCTGTGAGCCCTCAAGTTAGCACTTGAAGCTCTGGATTTATTTTTCGCGATTTATTGTTAGTTTTTAGTGTTAATTCACGCAAAATAGCATGAATTAGTAGTTGAGAGGAGTTTGGTAGAAGTCCCTACCAGATTAGTGAGGAACCTTCCTAAATTCATGGAAAGCACAAAATACTATGCTTTTCTATGTTTATGTCTTAAGTTCAGTGTCTTAGAGTCCATATTAACGTATTAGAGAGATGGGAGGAAGTGAGAGTTAGCCAGTTCTAGTGTCTTGTCCATTTAACACTTGACATGTGAATACATGTGACATCCTGGCTAAAGTGCAAGAGTCTATATCAAGGTTTAGAAGTATCTCGATCCAATTCATGTAGAATATGGATTAGTTACATGAAGACCTATAAATGTTGAAGAATATGAATCAGAATGCAAAGTAGAAGAAAGGCGAGGTGATTGGAGCTTACAGAAAGGTGCTTTTAGGGTAAAAGCATGCCAAGAGATCAATAGCGGAGCTAATCATCCACAACAACCCCGGTACCAGAATAATTTCCCCTCCGGGCGGAAATTATTAAGGAATTGCTAAAATTAGCATCCTTATTGGAGGTTTGGTTTTGCCCTTGGCCTTTGGACACTTTCCAAAAGATTGCCCAAAAGTTTCGGGATTTTACAAAACTCCACGATGACTCCATGGGAAGTCAACCGCCTTTGAAACTGATGGTAATTTCTTAGAAATTACCCAGAGTGCGGTAAAATCTCACTAAAAATTAGATTAGAGTTTTATGTATTAAATGAGCGACCTGTCAAGTTTGAAGACTTTCTGATAGTCAGAAGTACCCGAATCGGCATCGACATCAAATTTAACAAGAATTTACAACACGACGGCGAGTTGACCGGCGAGCCAGGAGCTAGCGGTGTCCGAATGTCACAAACAAGGAATGTTTTCTTACTACCACGAACCTTCCATGCAACCCTAGCCAATTAGTTTTCTCGGGAAACTCAAATTCCATTAGTTGGGATTTTGACTTTTCTCTAGAATTACCGTTAGTGGTTTTTACAAATATTTACAGCTTGGAAGAAGGGGGTAGGGGGTTCTCTAGACTAATTGGGGTCTTCTGAACGCGATGGCGCAATCGGTTTTCAAATTGGAGTTTTTCCCTAAAAGATAGATAGGGTCAGCTCTTAGTTTGACTTTTTTAGAGTAATTTGTAGTAATTCGAGGTTAATTAACAAAATATCTTGGTGAAAATCGAAGATTGGATTTAGTTAAGATGTCAAATCTTTCCTTTAAAAGCCAATTTAGATTAAACTAAGAATATTTGGATTTGACCTAGGATTAAATTGCAAAATATCTAGGTTAATTAGGGTTATTTTCATAAAATCTTTGGGGACAATCAAGGATTTGATTTAGGCAAGATTTCAAGGCTAATTAAAGCCTTCAAGGAACTTGCTTGAGAACCTTCCTTCCTATTAAACAAAGATTAAATGCAAAATATCTCATAGTAGTTTAGACTTTAGTTAGATAGTTAATTAAACGTTTTTTAACTGACAACTTACCGGGGAGGGCTTGGCTCGAGTATAAAAGGCCTCCCCCCGAGGTTGTCGGAACCCTCATTCTTATACCCTCACTCTCATTTTCTTTTCTCTTTGGTACTGACACGTTGTCAGACCAAACCTTATTTCCATTTCCTTATTGTTGCTCTGTTATGCTACCAACACGTTGTTGGAGCACTTTAAGCCAAAAATTGGCTAATTCCTTCTATTTCTTTGCATTTTCCGCTAATTCTCTTGTGTTTTGAAGGACTAGAGGGTCCCTTCAAAATCTATTGCTTTCTTTTGAATTTGGAGGTTGTAAGCCCCAAAACTTTGATTCTTTGCTTAAGATTACTTGAATACTAATCCATTGTAGCACGTGAACGCATTTGGTACTAAATACTTAAAGCGGCGAGGCTTGACCTTGCCAAAAGTATTTTAGACTAATTTCCTACTCAAAGTTCGTTGTATAACGGAATTTGAGGTTTAATTGCTAATGTTCGGTTAAACACTTTCATGTGTACCTCCTTTAGAATCTAACTTTCGAAATACTTAAATTGGCTTAAAAAAGCTCCGTTTGTCCTGGGGTTGCTCCCGCACGGCGAAGCTTTGACTTTTTGAACCCTGGAAACGGATACTTGAAACTTAAAATTGTTTGATTTGACCTGGGGTTGCCCCCGCACGGCAAAGCTTTGACTTTTTGAAAGTTAAGATTTGCCATTTAAAACTCAGATTTACCTCATACGGCGAAGCGTTGACTTGGAATCTCAAAATAAGGTTCTTTTGAACCTTATTTAAAGTCCAAAAGTTGTTGTTTCATTTCTCTTTTGCATGGGCACATGGTGAAGGTATTTTCGCCTCCAAGTGGCCATTTTGTTGCCTTTAATTTGACAATTGTTGCTTTGTTTTTTCCTTTAATTTGCTAGATTCTAGTTTTATTTTGAAGAAGTCATAGAGTTCATTATTATTGTTGTTTCGTAATTTCAGTTTGAGAATTAATTCGCCTTTTATTTAGTCCTAATCTAGTGTTATTTTCTTTTTCAGTATTTGATCCATATAGTCACAAATTCAATATCTGAAATTTCCAAATTTTCAGTCTTAATTGGATTATTTCTGAAAATTTCAGTCTATTAAATTTCAGTTTAAAGACCATATAGTTCAAGGCAGCTGGGGAACGACTGCGGGAACGACTACGGGAACGACTACGGGAACGACTGCGGGAACGACTGCAGGAACGACTGCGGGAACGACTGGGCGGTTCTCAGACAAGGGGACAGGTACCAACGGCCGGTTCTTGAGAAAGGAGGGTATCGGAAGGTGAGTGCAACCAGCACAACCAGTTCGAAAGTGAAGCTTGGACGATCATTCAGTTGGGAAAGATTCTGAAAAGAGTCTAACAAGTACTGGAGTCCAAAGTCTGATTATTCAAACAACATTGCGGTAAGCAATATCATACAACATCTCTTGAATTTATAAAATCTAAGTGATCATACAAAACTTGTAATTTCAATTACAAGAAGGGTAGGCCGTTGCTCGCCACCCCAACCTTTGATTTTTAAAACTAAAATTGAACACCGAGAATTTGAACTAACGCTCACGGTTCTTGAACCTCTCAAATTCTCTCTCCGCCATCGCCAAGAATTCAAACAACAACAACATCATAAGAAGTGGAAGAAAGCGAGATCATAAGAAGGTTAACAAGGAAGGACGAAGAATAAAGGAGTTAAGGTTAGTATCTTACTATTGAATTTTGGAATTGTTTTGATTATTCTATTCTTTTCGTTAGTATCTTACTATTGAAAGTTGGATTGTTTTGATTATTCTATTCTTTTCATTAGTATCTTACTATTGAAATTTGGATTGTTTTGATTATTCTATTCTTTTCGTTAGCATCTTACTATTGACGTTAGATTGTTTGGATTGCAAAATTCCTTTTACTATTCATCGATAGATTTGTTTTGATTATTTTAGCTTATTTTATTAGATTACTATTCATTCGGTTGATTTTAGTTATTAATTAGGATTCCAAAGACAAATTAGTTGCTGTTTTGTTGTTTGAGTTTTGTTTTATTAGGCCTAATAAGCCAAATAGATACAAACAAACACCAACTAATATCTTGGAATATTTAACAAAATAACTATTAAACAATTGGCAATCGAATAAACTACTATTCATTGAAACTTGGGAAAAATGAATTAAATTTATTATTAATTTCCTAAAATCAAAGGATTAGTTTTAAATTGCCAAAACTAACAAACTTGGACTTTTTAGATAGGTTTAGAAACAATAATACTAAGATTTCTTCCAAATACATGAAAGGCAATGGAGAATTTCGAGGAGACGATTATGATGGTGTTTTGCGATGATGGGACGATCGACATTCTCGATACTGAGGTATGAATTTCCAAACTTTTCTTTTGTTTTCTCTTTTGCTTTCATTCTTTAAAAATTAGATTAGAAAACTAAAATTAACAAAATTAGAAATCCGATAGCTAGTTAAAATTTAAAATCATTGGAAAACCTTAAAAAACTTAACTATAATCGTGAAAGTAATAATTAAATTAACTTTGAGTGAATTTGGAAACCGAAATAATAATTTCATCCAAAGGAATTTCAAAAGAAATCTAACATAATTTAAGAATCTAGGAAATATTAGAATAATTGGGGAGATTAAACCCTAATTTATCCCTTAAATTCTACATAAAACTTATTTGAAACCGAATTCCATCCAACTAAGGGGAATTTTCATTCATTCATAAGTTTTTACCTAGAAGTCCAAAATTCTTACTTTTTACCATTATAAGAAATAATTTATCACTTTACCCATAAAAAACCATAAAACTATAGAAAATCACTAAATTTAGAATAATAACTTAGAATTAGACTTAATTAAAGAACAATTAGGAATATTCTCAAGGAACAACTAGGGGATCTTTGGAAACCATAATCTTTTAGAGAATCTTTTGAAGATTCCAAATCCACCTTTTACTTTTAAAATTACTTTAATTTGAAAAGATAAAAGTGTGGATGAAGATTTGACCTAAATTTGGATGAAAATTCCGAAAATAGGTTAAAATTAGGTTTTTCTCAAAATTCCATTAGTTAACTTAATCAACCTTTTAACTCTGAAATTTAGATTTATTTCACATTATTTTGCTATTTTTAGTTGACGGATGAAGTTTTTAGGATAGAATTAGGGCCGGATTTCATCCACGCATAACGTTTGCTAGGAATATCAGAATCCAGCTTGCTTTACCATTTCGGAAAGGGCAAATTGTATTCTTTGATTTACATTAGATAGAATTTTAGTTAGCTAGAAGTTTAATCGCATTCAATCAACCTTTAACAACCTTTATTTCTTAACTATTAGTGTGTTTTGAAGCATTTAAATTAGGTAAAATCAACATAACAAAGTGTCCATTGCTTGGAAGGCCAAAGAACACTACGTTTAATTTCATCCCCTAGAAATTACTTTTCATGCCGCTAGAATCCGTGTGCACGTTTTACCTCTGAAGGGGGGAGATTAAAACACTCACACAGGTTAAGGATTTTTTCAAGGAAACTTCAGAGTCCGACACAGCAATTCTTGTGAGTTCTGGGTCTGAAGACTCTCCTAAAGAACCCGTTATTCGCAACCAAAGATGCCGGAAGAAATCAGTAGTGTCCTCTCCCAGAGTTCAGACACCTGAAGAGGCTGTTACTGCAAGGACATTAGTTTCATGTTCATCGGGTCCGCTATTAGAGGGCATACAATGCCGCCCAATCCAAGCTGTCCCAGGCTTATGATTGGGGCTCCTGTATGCGAGGTTTTGCCTCCGCAGACTGGAGGCTCCCCTCGCTTGGTGAATGAGTCAATACCAGCGGACTTAGGCCTCATTGTATCGTGTGATCCCATGATAGCAGTCGTGGATTTGCCGTCTCTTCCCCCGCCGACCATGACTGACGAGATTCGGCAGGATACTCTTACTGATATTTCCCCGCTTAGCCCATTGCCAGTTAAGCGAAGGGTGACTTTCAGAATTCTTGCAGTTTTAAAACCTCATGTTCGTGCTGGAGTATCGGATTCTGTGAATATTGCTACTGATGTTTCGCATGAAGTCATCGGAGTTGCGAAGGTCAGTTTTCCGGATTGGATGAGGGTTCTTTGTCATTTGCCTAGTGTGTGTTTACCTAGCCGGGGTAATCCGGACGATAAAAAATCAAAACATTTTGAAGCAGTTAGGCTTGCGCACCGTTTTACTTACAATGACATTTTTGACTGGGTTCAGGGACAGGTTGTGCCGGTGGGGGAGAATGCTGAGTCTGAACTTGGAGTTCCTTCTGATGTGGAGGCCGTCAAGGATAAGGGTTTAGGGGCCATTGAGAGCGGCGCTAATCGTCCTTGAGGTTGCATCCTTGGGTTTCATGGTGCTCGACATCTCGCCGTTTGAAATGAATTAGTCTAACTAGATGCTGTCCCATCTGCAGATCGTTGGGAGCCCCGGGTGCCAACAGCTATGAAATCCAAAAAGGTACCCTGTCGACGGTATACAGTGATCCTTGACCTGAATGGAGTTCTTATTTTCAGGTCATTTTCTGGTTATAAACGGTCTTCAAGGAGTAGACCAAGTTGTGTAGACTTCTTTGATTGGTTGCAATTGAAGGCGGACATTGCTTTCTGGAGCAGTGTTTCACCATTGAATCTGAAGTCCTTATTGGGTTCGCTTCTTGAGTCCACTTCTCTTGGTCCCGATGACGTCAGGGCTTTTTCTCAGGATGAGTGCACAGTGTCGTCTTGTAGGAATCTGGATAACCCAGAGAAGCCCTTTTTCTTGAAGGATTTGTCATATTTCTCCAGCCTTGTGGGATTGGACTCTGTCAATAATGTTATTTTAGTCGATGACAGTCCAGAGAAGAATCTGTTGAACAATTCCTACAATGCAATCCACCCGCAATCCTGGGCTGGTGATATGCGGGACTCCTTCCTCCTCAGTGGTCTTAAGCCTTGGCTTCATGGGCTTTTTGCTTCCAACGTACTTGTCGCAGATTATGTGAAGGCGAATCCACTTCCCGGTGGTCAATATTCCATAGACCCATTGTCGTCTGTGGGTAATATGATTTTGAAGGGTGTTGCTTTTGAGACTTAGTAATCCATTAGCAGGTGTGGATATCGTGAGTTCTCATGATATTTTTTTGGAAGTGTTCATTTATTTCCGGTAGACATGAGCATTTACTTCCTCTAGTATCCCAGAACTGTTTGTAAATACTGTAAATCAACTTTATTATTGTAATTATTATGATCATGTACAGGTTACTCTCAGTAATAAAAGCACTTTGTAAGCTTGTTTCCTAATTCCCTTGTCCAATTTCTGTGGAATGGCAAATGTTTAATTGAAATTGAACACATGTTTGATACTTAATAGTCTCCTCGTCCGGGCATATTTTGGGACCTCATAATACTTATAATTATTGAATCTAGATTTTCAAAGGTGATTAGTCACTTTTTGACTTAGTAATTGCTATATTTTTCTTCAGTGACCTAAAATTACATCCAAACCTGCTTGAATTATTATAAGTGTTCCTTCCTCCCAATGGTTACTGACAAATTAGATTTATCTTCGCCCATAATTATTATTTCTATGATTCTTTATTCATAGTCATTACAGGTTATGATCTTCCCTATTGATCATTCTACATTTTATTACTGCTTAAGATACATAATCCCTGGAGCAAATACGTAATTCTTTTTCTCAAGTAGGCCATTTCTGTTTGATTGTAGATCTCTAGGGTATCGGTAATGTACACTTCTCTTCAGATTAACATACATCGCTTTGAAATTTTGATATGTTGGCTGGTTCTTATATGTTATTGTGTCTTGTATGTCTGGATTGTGTCAGTCCATAAGGTACGTGAGATCTCACGATGATAGGTGGTCGTCTTCTCCACTGGCGGTTTGACTGAGTTTTGAGTTGGTATTGGCAGATGCCGATGCTTATTGTACTCACAAGTGATTTGTGCGTGGAGGGCTTTCCAGCGGATCTCCTTCACAGTATCCCCATAGCGAATGGCTTCCTCGACTTTTTCCGATACTTGTACGAACTAGTCACTTAGGCTTGTATTCTTGCATGCACACTTCCACTTTGACTGAGCTTCTTCGACGTATTTTCCCATAAGAGATTCGAAAGGGTTTTCTTTTTACTGCTGATGTTAACAAACCTAACAAGAACGAGCCCTACCCCCATAGTGGGGAGATGTTGAAGCATCTCTTAGGTAGTCCTTGTTTGCGCGGGCTTCTTTGGAATCAACAACTTGCAATGCTTCAATTAGATCCTCTAAACTGGCAACATCCGCATATAATAGGACCTTGGATATGTGTAAAGGATGATGTAGATCCTTTGAAATTGAAACGTCCCTACTATGTAGGACCAGAGTTAGAACTTAAGGGGGAACGCTTCCGTGATGAACAATAGATTAGGGTACTACAGTCAATGCAAAGAGCATGTTTGTATTTTTCAATATCAAGGTTAGTAAAATGGGATGAACCAACCTTCATTCTATATTCAAATCTGAATTCACTGTACCATATGTTTGTAATGTCACTTGTCTTCTCATTTTGTGATCTTGTAATGTTGTGGTTGGGGGATTATATCGTGAGGTTTCTCGCTCTCTAATTTTGGCGCACTCAATAGTACTAGTTATAATTATTTGAGCACTGAGAATCGCAAGTTTGTTGTATTCTTCTTTCTACTACATCCTGAAATCTCACAATGATTAATATCACTCACGGCATACAAAGAGATGCCCACCTTACCGAATGCTTCTAATTGCATTAGCAACTGTCATTTTGTATGTCTGGGTGAAAGCACACTACGGTTGTCCAAAATCGTAGTCACGGCAGAATTTCTGCACAGGATGAAAGTTTAGAGTCAATTTTACTATGGTTTTGGTTGGTTTTTTGGAAAAAAAAAAATAAGGCAAAGTCTTACATCTCGTGCACATTGAAAATTGCATAGCAAAAGAGTGACTTTCATCTATTAATTCAATGTATAAAGTACAAACATAAAATGTTTGTACTGTCACAGATTCAGCTTTAGCATTATTGTACTTATTGTGTCAAGTTTAGGAGTTCATTCTTGCAATGCAAAGAACTACATTCAATGTTCTAATGTTTACATACAATGTTTTGGCATTTCACTAGGGTTTGGGGAATTTTATAAGAAAATATCCTTACAAATGTGTGATTTTGGTACAAGGTCCAAATTTTGACTTTAAAGTGTGTATTTTCATTTTAAATTTTAGAATCTATAAAAAGACCTTTTTATTGAGATGGGCCAATATTTCATTTTGGTATACATGATGTTTTGGTTACAATTTTCTCTATCGGAGATTTATTAGTTGAAACGTTCTGGCAGCCTCTAGGGTTTGCCCATTGTACACAGAACGTACTGTACATACTTATTGTACAGCGGGGACCAATAGTTGTCTGCCACATATCATCTAAATCGGGATTCACTGCAACATCCCGGTTATACGGTGTGCTTTTGCATCGACATTCTCTCTTGCACATTCGAAAAAATGCAGCGCTATCTTAATGTTGTCTAATCTTGTCTAATCTTGTCTACTATCCATCATGTGTCTAGTTGTTTTGAATTTGCAGCACTTCACACGGAAGTTGAAGAAAGTGGACCAACCTCACAGCTCCGCTTACAATTTGCGCATTTGTGGGAGAGGAGCGAGGAGGGACGCTGAACGCACCGAGGTCAATTTCCACGAGATCAATTTTCGCAAAGGTACAGAACTGCCCAAGTTCCACAAAGGTCGATTTCCTCGGTGGTCGATTTCCGTGAGGTCTTTGTTTTGAGATTAGAACGACTGTAGATCTTGTTTATGGTACGAATCTGGATTTAGATTAGAACGACTACCTTTAGAACATGAATCGGTCTCGATATTTCTTTAGCGGTTGATTTACAAAACATCTCCTTCACGGCATTCAGTGGCTGCAATTACCGTACAGTATAAACAATGTTGTAGTATAACGTCTACGTTGTTAGATTCAACAGCATTGTTTACGGAGTTCATTGGGTACAATCAAAGTACAATATGCACAATATTTTAATATAGCCTTTACGTTGTTACTTGTTAGATACAACATGCCTCCTTCACAGAGTTCATTAGGTACAATCATTGTGCAATATGTACAATGTTTCAATACAACATTTCCGTGGTTAGGTACACAATGGTTTTTGTACAGTTTCGAGAGTTTGCATTGTCCTGGGGTACATAGTTTTCCTTGGAACGAGACGAGAGAGTTCACTAGTACATTCATTGTACAATACATACATTGTTTAAGTACATTTTGTACGTTTTAGATACACTTTGTAAGAGTTCGTGGACATAATTGTTTAAAACGATTGTTTTTTATTCTTTTTTGTAGTCGTTGAAGACGATGGCGTCCGACGACGAGTGGGTGGTTCGGAGCCGACTTTTTCAAGGGGAAGATGAGCATTGCAGCATTAGTGTTTTTAGCAACGAGGACTTCATTGACGATATTCTCGCTACCTCGCCAGGGGCCGACGATATTGTAGACGCAAAGGTGGAGCAGAGTCCTTTGGATAAGGAATTAGAGAAGTTGGCTTCTTTAAAGAAGCATCCTCCTCCTCGAGCTGTTACTACGGAGGAGTTTGAGACCAAGTATGGCTTACCCAAACACGGTAAAAACCCACATAAACTTAGAATTCCACACGATCTTGTTGAGAAAGATGTGAGCAATGTTTTTGGACCAGCAAAGGGGAGAAATGGAAGATATGGGTACGGTTATGCGGAATGCAAGGATGAAGAAGTTCTTCATCGTATTCTTCAAATTTTGCCACTTGTGTATTTACGAGATCTTCCAAGGTCCAAGGTGATAGCAAAGCAATTTGCTAGGGGAATCATCATGGAGAAGCGCAAAAAAAAACTCGTAAGTTGGGCAGAGTTTGCAGGAACTTCCAATAAAAATCAACGGAGCAAATGGTTCAAGAAGATTACGTTGTGTTTGGCGGCCATTGCCAACATCACCGGCTCTAACAAGAAGGAAATATACAAGGCAGAAGGCATCGACGACCTTTTCAATGACCCTACAACAGAACTTCAAAAGACTCAGTACAGGATGGACAGTGCTGTATGAGACAATATACAGAGCGTACAAAACTGTACAGAAAGTGAAAAAGACATCACATACCTCATCGACTTGACGAAGTTGGTAGGATTACAGTTGCATGCTGTAACAGAAGACTATGTCATTGTTGGAAAAGAGAGAACTGAGTTGCAATCCAAGGCCTCACAAGAAGAAGGAGTACTGCGGAGAACTAAAGACAAAGTTCTGAAGCTAGAGCATGAAGCGGAGGCCGTGGAGGTTGCCTCGGATAAATTGGAAGCATACAATGAGATGGTAAAGGACGCTCTGATTGATTATGATGCAGCTGTACTGGAATTGGAACAATGTAATTTGAGGTACAAAAATCTTGAAGCTAGGGAGAAGTGTTTGAAGAGGCAATTTGATGCCTTGTCATCCCAAATTGCTAAAATGAAGAGAGGTGAAGTTGGAGTGGATTTGAGACCACGGCCTTTGTGCTCTCAATTTGAGCCCAAGACCGTTTCCAATTTTGACAGCATTTCTTTAACAGCCTGTGCACTTTGTTTCAGCGGATTTCCCCGCAAAGACATTATAGTGTGCACATGCGGCCACTTATATCATCCATGGTGCGCGGGGGTCTGGTTTGGAGTTTCTAGCCACTGCGCAGATACATCTTGCGGTACAACAGTGCATCCCTCTTGGTTTACTAGTTTCGGATTTGGCAAATTACATGCAACTCTTCAACAACTGGTACAATCTTCGAAGTTAGAGGAGGAGCAAGAGAGGCTCCTCGCAACCTTGACATCGACAATTTTGGAATCCCATCTACATATTGGTATGCAATTCTGCCCTGTTGAATACAGCCTTATGCAATTAGTCACAAATTTTATACTATTCAGTACAAACAGTAAATAATTATATATTGATACCTGACAATCTAATGTCAAGTACAAACCTCTGTACAATTGGTATGCAACAGTAGAAAAACATCCACATAACGGTACAAACTACGAAGCGGGTTGTCTATTGATTTTCGATCTCCATCTATTGATTTACAATCTCACTAAGTTACCTGTGTTTTTTTGTGGTTCAGATCCAGAGAAACTATACCAAGAGCAATTGAAAAAATACATGGTGTCCACACGGACTCGAGTTTTAGACGACTCTAAAACCTTGATTGATACAGAAAGCACAGATCCCGTGTTGAGCCTCAGTGGGACCGTCGGGACCGATGGCTCGACTGGTGGGACTAATTTGTTGCAAAGTTTGGGTGACGGCAGTGCCGCTGATAGGGGTAAGTCTGTCGAACGTTCCCACCTACCGTCTATAAATGAAGTTGTAGATCCTATTAAGAACAGTCTAGAGGTTCTAGTGGAAATTCAGCCTGATGCTATCACAGAGCCTCTTGCTATTTTTTCTAGTATCTCTTGCAAGATAGGAGTTGAGGCAGAGCTACAAGAGCGTATTAGAAAGTTGAAAGAAGAAGATGCAGAATTTGAAAGAATAGAAAAGTTAAGACAAGAAGCTGCAGACTTAGAGCGTCGAAAAAAAATAAGAGAGCAAGCATCCATCTTAGATGGGGTGACTAGGGGGGTGGTAAAGGTGCCTCAGCCCCCACCACTGCCTCCACTTGACAATGACATTGCAATATCCAAGCGGAAAACGAGAAGTGAGATCGCTGCGGAGGAAGCAGCGAAAGAGGTAGAGGAAGCGAAGAAGAAACCGAAGAAAACCAAGAAAAGCCACAGAGTTACTCCACTTGGCTAGAGTTAGGGATGCATTCGGTACGTATTGTACATTTTAGTACGTCATCAACGTAATGTTGTATGCTGGGCCACTTGTATGAACGAGCGAGTGAAAGGCCTCATTGTATTCCAACTCTGAAATAGCAGCATTGTATTCCGTATCTGAAATTGCAGCATTCTATTCCGAGTCAACAGGGTTTATTTGGAATAGTAGAATCAATTGTGCCCTCACAACGTTGGTGCATTTTTGGAGGGATTGTCTTGGCTAGGCTGGAATTGTCTCACAGTAGCAACAAATTGACCAAAAATTTAAAAAATTTATGGTGTGCATTCCGATAATTTTGCCCAATAGTTTTGCATATAAACTGCATCTCGACGGTTTTTACTTAGTGTATCGGCTTAGGTAGACATTGAAAATTAGTTATTGAGTATATTGTTACACAGTTGCATTAGGTTTTTAGGCTTCATTTAATGAAATATTGTACAGCTGCAGCAATGCAGCTACATTGGTATATATCCATATCTTTGTAACCAAATATTCTTGCAAATGTGTCTTCTGGATTGGAAGCTTCAGTTGACTTTAGGAATGCATAAAGGAATACAGTGTGTACATGTTGTATGTAGGGGACCAATGAACGTCCACCACGTCCTGCCTAAATCAGGATTCACCTGCAATTACATCCAGGTTATCGGGGGTGCTTTTTCAGGTACATTCACTTTTGCAAAATTCAAAAAAAGGCGGAACTCTTTTCTTGTCATTTATCCAAGGAAAAGATTGGAATCCGATGTGCAATGACAGGCAGAGAACATGTGTACATTAATATTAGCTCCTACAGGTATATTTATAGTTCTATGTTCTCTTTTATAAGGAAAACAACAACCTTCTCTTAATATTGTCATCTAAAGGTCTTAGGTCTTAGGTCCTAGGTCTTAGGTCTTAGGGTTAGGGTTTAGGATTAGGGTTTAGGATTTTAGAATTCAGTATTTAGGGTATTACAAAAAAAAAATACACAGTATATTTTAATATTGTTGGATCTTTCTATTGTAAGAATAAAAATGCCCATTATTATTTCATATTATTGTTAAATTTTATCCTTTATAAGAATAAGAAACACCTTCCCTTACATTACTATGGTTTAATACTTCTTAAACAACAAAAACGAGAATATTTATATGTATCTTATTATGGTCAAGTATTTATTTTGTAAGAATATCTATTATTTTTATTACTACATGCTTGAATATTTTTTATCCAAGAATTAGAATATGCATATGCATCCTTCTTATGTTTGAGTATTTATTTCGTAAGAATATCCATTATTTTTATTACTACATGATTGAATATTTTTTTTCAAGAACTAGAATATGCATATATATCCTTTTTATGGTTGAGTATTTAATTTGTAAAAATACCCATTACAACGTTAGTTCATCGATGCTCTAAATTCTTTTGGTAAGTCCTTGATTGAATCCCAAAACAGTAAAAGTCAACACTAGGTGTATTTCAAATAGTGTGGATTCCTATTTTGTTAATCTGTGGATGCTCTAAATTCCCTTGGTAAGTCCTTGATTGAATCCCCAAAAACAAAACCCATTCAACACTAGGTGTATTTCAAATATTGTGGATTCCTATTCTGTTAGTCCGTGCATGCTTTAAATTCTTTTGGTAAATCCTTGGATGAATCCAAGAAAAAAAAAACCATCCAGCACTAGGTGTATCTCGATTATTATGGATTCCTATTTTGTTAGTCCGTGGATGCTTTAAATTCTTTTGGTAAGTCCTTGGATGAATAAAAAAAAAAAAAAAATCCAACACTAGGTGTATCTCGATTATTGTGGATTCCTATTTTGTTAGTCCGTGGATGCTCTAAATTCCTTTGGTAAGTCCTTGATTGAATCCCCAAGAAATAAAATTCAACACTAGGTGTATTTCAAATATTGCGGATTCCTATTTTGTTAATCCGTAGATGATCTAAATTCTTTTGGTAAATCTTTGATTGAATCCCCCAAAACAAAACCCATTCAACACTAGGTGTATTTCAAATATTGTGGATTCCTATTCTGTTAGTCCGTGCATGCTTTAAATTCTTTTGGTAAATCCTTGGATGAATAAAAAAAAAAAAAAAATCCAACACTAGGTGTATCTCGATTATTGTGGATTCCTATTTTGTTAGTCCGTGGATGCTCTAAATTCCTTTGGTAAGTCCTTGATTGAATCCCCAAGAAATAAAATTCAACACTAGGTGTATTTCAAATATTGCGGATTCCTATTTTGTTAATCCGTAGATGATCTAAATTCTTTTGGTAAATCTTTGATTGAATCCCCCAAAACAAAACCCATTCAACACTAGGTGTATTTCAAATATTGTGGATTCCTATTTTGTTAGTCCGTGGATGCTTTAAATTCTTTTGGTAAGTCTTTGGATGAATAAGAAAAAAGAAAAAACATCCAACACTAGGTGTACCTCAAATATTGTGGATTCTTGTTTTGTTAATCCGTGGATGCTCTAAATTCTTTTAGTAAGTCCTTGATTGAATCCCCCCCAAAAATTAAAATTCAACACTAGGTGTATTTCAAATATTGTGGATTCCTATTTCGTTAATCCGTGGATGATCTAAATTCTTTTGGTAAATCTTTAATTGAATCCCCCAAAACAAAACCCATTCAACACTAGGTGTATTTCAAATATTGTGGATTCCTATTTTGTTAGTCCGTGGATGCTTTAAATTCTTTTGGTAAGTCCTTGGATGAATGAAAAAAAAAAAAAAATCCAACACTAGGTGTATCTCAAATATTGTGGATTCCTATTTTGTTAGTCCGTGGATGCTCTAAATTCCTTTGGTAAGTCCTTGATTGAATCCCCAAAATATAAAATTCAACACTAGGTGTATTTCAAATAGTGTGGATTCCTATTTTGTTAGTCCGTGGGTGGTCTAAATTCTTTTAGTAAGTCCTTGATTGAATCCCCCCAAAACAAAACTCATTCAATTATACTAGGTGTATTTCAAATATTGTGGATTCCTATTTTGTTAGTCCGTGGATGCTTTAAATTCTTTTGGTAAGTCCTTGGATGAATAAAAAAAAAACAAAAAAAAAACACTAGGTGTACCTGGACTATTGTGAATTCCTATTTTGTTAGTCCGTGAATGACCTAAACTCTTTTGGTACCTCCTTGATTGAATCCCCCCCAAAAGAAAATCCAACACTAGGTGTATTTCAAATAGTGTGGATTCCTATTTTGTTAATCCGTGGATGCTCTAAATTCTTTTAGTAAGTCCTTGATTGAATCCCCCAAAACAAAACTCATTCAATTATACTAGGTGTATTTCAAATATTGTGGATTCCTATTTTGTTAGTCCGTGGATGCTTTAAATTCCTTTGGTAAGTCCTTGATTGAATCCCCAAAATATAAAATTCAACACTAGGTGTATTTCAAATAGTGTAGATTCCTATTTTGTTAATCCGTGGATGCTCTAAATTCTTTTCGTAAGTCCTTGATTGAATCCCTTCAAAACAAAACTCATTCAATTATACTAGGTGTATTTCAAATATTGTGGATTCCTATATTGTTAGTCCGTGGATGATTTAAATTCTTTTCGTAAGTCCTTGGATGAATAAAAAAAAACAAAAAAAACAAACACTATGTGTACCTCGATTATAGTGGATTCCTATTTTGTTAGTCCGTGGATGATCTAAATTCCTTTGGTAAGTCCTTGATTGAATCCCCAAAAAATAAAATTCAACACTAGGTGTATTTCAAATAGTGTGGATTCCTATTTATTTAGTCCGTGGATGCTCTAAATTCCTTTGGTAAGTCCTTGATTGAATCCCCAAGAAATAAAATTCAACACTAGGTGTATTTCAAATATTGCGGATTCCTATTTTGTTAATCCGTAGATGATCTAAATTCTTTTGGTAAATCTTTGATTGAATCCCCCAAAACAAAACCCATTCAACACTAGGTATATTTCAAATATTGTGGATTCCTATTTTGTTAGTCCGTGGATGCTTTAAATTCTTTTGGTAAGTCTTTGGATGAATAAGAAAAAAGAAAAAACATCCAACACTAGGTGTACCTCAAATATTGTGGATTCTTGTTTTGTTAATCCGTGGATGCTCTAAATTCTTTTAGTAAGTCCTTGATTGAATCCCCCCCAAAAATTAAAATTCAACACTAGGTGTATTTCAAATATTGTGGATTCCTATTTCGTTAATCCGTGGATGATCTAAATTCTTTTGGTAAATCTTTAATTGAATCCCCCAAAACAAAACCCATTCAACACTAGGTGTATTTCAAATATTGTGGATTCCTATTTTGTTAGTCCGTGGATGCTTTAAATTCTTTTGGTAAGTCCTTGGATGAATGAAAAAAAAAAAAAAATCCAACACTAGGTGTATCTCAAATATTGTGGATTCCTATTTTGTTAGTCCGTGGATGCTCTAAATTCCTTTGGTAAGTCCTTGATTGAATCCCCAAAATATAAAATTCAACACTAGGTGTATTTCAAATAGTGTGGATTCCTATTTTGTTAGTCCGTGGGTGGTCTAAATTCTTTTAGTAAGTCCTTGATTGAATCCCCCCAAAACAAAACTCATTCAATTATACTAGGTGTATTTCAAATATTGTGGATTCCTATTTTGTTAGTCCGTGGATGCTTTAAATTCTTTTGGTAAGTCCTTGGATGAATAAAAAAAAAACAAAAAAAAAACACTAGGTGTACCTGGACTATTGTGAATTCCTATTTTGTTAGTCCGTGAATGACCTAAACTCTTTTGGTACCTCCTTGATTGAATCCCCCCCAAACGAAAATCCAACACTAGGTGTATTTCAAATAGTGTGGATTCCTATTTTGTTAATCCGTGGATGCTCTAAATTCTTTTAGTAAGTCCTTGATTGAATCCCCCAAAACAAAACTCATTCAATTATACTAGGTGTATTTCAAATATTGTGGATTCCTATTTTGTTAGTCCGTGGATGCTTTAAATTCCTTTGGTAAGTCCTTGATTGAATCCCCAAAATATAAAATTCAACACTAGGTGTATTTCAAATAGTGTAGATTCCTATTTTGTTAATCCGTGGATGCTCTAAATTCTTTTCGTAAGTCCTTGATTGAATCCCTTCAAAACAAAACTCATTCAATTATACTAGGTGTATTTCAAATATTGTGGATTCCTATATTGTTAGTCCGTGGATGATTTAAATTCTTTTCGTAAGTCCTTGGATGAATAAAAAAAAACAAAAAAAACAAACACTATGTGTACCTCGATTATAGTGGATTCCTATTTTGTTAGTCCGTGGATGATCTAAATTCCTTTGGTAAGTCCTTGATTGAATCCCCAAAAAATAAAATTCAACACTAGGTGTATTTCAAATAGTGTGGATTCCTATTTATTTAGTCCGTGGATGATCTAAATTCTTTTGGTAAGTCCTTGATTGAATCCCTCCAAAACAAAACTCATTCAACTATACTAGGTGTATTTCAAATATTGTGGATTTTTATTTTGTTAGTCCGTGGATGCTTTAAATTCTTTTGGTAAGTCCTTGGATGAATAAAAATAAAAAAAATAATCCAACACTAGGTGTATCTCGATTATTGTGGATTCCTATTTTGCTAGTCCGTGGATGCTCTAAATTCCTTTGGTAAGTCCTTGATTGAATCCCCAAAATCTAAAATTCAACACTAGGTGTATTTCAAATAGTGTGGATTCCTATTCTGTTAATCCGTGGATGCTCTAAATTCTTTTAGTAAGTCCTTGATTGAACCCCCCCAAAACAGAACCCATTCAATTATACTAGGTGTATATCAAATATTGTGGATTCCTATATTGTTAGTCCGTGGATGCTTTAAATTCTTATGGTAAGTCCTTGATTGAATCCCGAAAAATAAAATTCAACACTAAGTGTATTTCAAATAGTGTGGATTCCTATTTTGTTAATCCGTAGATGATCTAAATTCTTTTGGTAAATCATTGATTGAATCCCCAAAAAATAAAACCATTCAACACTAGGTGTATTTCAAATAGTGTGGATTCCTATTCTGTTAGTCCGTGCATGCTTTAAATTCTTTTAGTAAATCCTTGGATGAATAACAAAAAAAAAACTAAAAAAACACTAGGTGTACCTCGATTATTGTGGATTCTTATTTTGTTAGTCCGTGGATACTCTGAATTCTTATGGTAAGTCCTTGATTGAATCTCCCCCAAAAGAAAATCCAACACTAGGTGTATTTCAAATATTGTGAAATCCTCTTTTGTTAATCCGTGGATGCTCTAAATTCTTTTAGTAAGTCCTTGATTGAATCCCCCCCAAAAGGAAATTCAACACTAGGTGTATTTCAAATATTGTCGATTCCTCTTTTGTTAATCCGTGGATGCTCTAAATTCTTTTCGTAAGTCCTTGATTGAATCCCCCCAAAACAAAACCCATTCAATTATACTACGTGTATTTCAAATATTGTAGATTCTTATTTTGTTAGTCCGTGGATGCTTTAAATTCTTTTGGTAAGTCCTTGGATGTATTCAAAAAAACAGAAACATCCAAGACTAGGTGTACTTCGAATATTGTGGATTCCTATTTTGTTAGTCTGTGGATGCTCTAAATTCCTTTGGTAAGCCCTTGATTGAATCCCCCCAAAATAAAATTCAACACTAGGTGTATTTCAAATAGTGTGGATTCCTATTTTGTAAGTCCGTGGATGCTCTAAATTCTTTTAGTAAGTCCTTGATTGAATCCCCCCAAAACAAAACTCATTCAATTATACTAGGTGTATTTCAAATATTGTGGATTCCTATTTTGTTAGTCCCTGGATGCTTTAAATTCTTTTGGTAAGTCCTTGGATGAATTAAAAAAAAAAAAAAACATCCAACACTAGGTGTATCTCGATTATTGTGGATTCCTATTTTGTTAGTCTGTGGATGCTCTAAATTCCTTTGGTAAGCCCTTGATTGAATCCCCCAAAAATAAAATTCAACACTAGGTGTATTTCAAATAGTGTGAATTCCTATTTTGTTAGTCCGTGGATGATCTAAATTCTTTTGGTAAATCTTTGATTGAATCCCCAAAAACAAAACCCATTTTACACTAGGTGAATTTCAAATATTGTGGATTCTTATTTTGTTAGTCCGTGGATGCTTTAAATTCTTTTGGTAAGTCCTTGGATGAATCCAAAAAGGAAGAAACATCCAACACTAGGTGTACCTCGAATATTGTGGATTCCTATTTTGTTAGTCTGTGGATGCTCTAAATTCCTTTGGTAAGCCCTTGATTGAATCCCCAGAAAATAAAATTCAACACTAGGTGTATTTCAAATAGTGTGGATTCCTATTTTGTTAGTCCGTGGATGATCTAAATTCTTTTGGTAAATCTTTGATTGAATCTCCAAAAACAAAACCCATTCAATTATACTAGGTGTATTTCAAATATTGTGGATTCCTATTTTGTTAGTCCGTGGATGCTTTAAATTCTTTTGGTAAGTCATTGGATGAATAAAAAAATAAAAAAAAATCCAACACTAAGTGTATCTCGATTATTGTGGATATCTATTTTGTTAGTCCATGGACGCTCTAAATTCCTTTGGTAAGTCCTTGATTGAATCCCCAAAAAATAAAATTCAACACTAGGTGTATTTCAAATAGTGTGGATTCCTATTTTGTTAGTCCGTGGATGATCTAAATTCCTTTAATAAATCTTTGATTGAATCCCCCAAAACAAAACCCATTCAACACTAGGTGTATTTCAAATACTGTGGATTCCTATTTTGTTAGTCTGTGGATGCTCTAAATTCCTTTGGTAAGCCCTTGATTGAATCCCCCAAAAATAAAATTCAACACTAGGTGTATTTCAAATAGTGTGAATTCCTATTTTGTTAGTCCGTGGATGATCTAAATTCTTTTGGTAAATCTTTGATTGAATCCCCAAAAACAAAACCCATTTTACACTAGGTGAATTTTAAATACTATGGATTCCTATTTTGTTAGTCCGTGGATGCATTAAATTCTTTTGGTAAGTCCTTGGATGAATAAAAAAAAAAAAAAACATCCAACGCTAGGTGAACCTCGAATATTGTGGATTCCTATTTTGTTAGTCCGTGGATGCTCTCAATTTTTTTGGTAAGTCCTTGATTGAATCCCCAAAAAATAAAATCCAACATTAGGTGTATTTCAAATATTGTGGATTCCTATTTTGTTAATCCGTGGATAATCTAAATTCTTTTGGTAAATCTTTGATTGAATCTCCAAAAACAAAACCCATTCAATTATACTAGGTGTATTTCAAATATTGTGGATTCCTATTTTGTTAGTCCGTGGATGCTTTAAATTCTTTTGGTAAGTCATTGGATGAATAAAAAAATAAAAAAAAATCCAACACTAAGTGTATCTCGATTATTGTGGATATCTATTTTGTTAGTCCATGGATGCTCTAAATTCCTTTGGTAAGTCCTGGATTGAATCCCCAAAAAATAAAATTCAACACTAGGTGTATTTCAAATACTGTGGATTCCTATTTTGTTAGTCCGTGGATGATCTAAATTCTTTTGGTAAATCTTTGATTGAATCCCCCAAAACAAAACCCATTCTACACTAGGTGTATTTTATATATTGTGCATTCCTATTTTGTTTGTCCATGGATGCATTAAATTCTTTTGGTAAGTCCTTGGATGAATAAAAAAAAAAAAAAACATCGAACACTTGGTGTACCTCGAATATTGTGGATTCCTCTTTTGTTAGTCCGTGGATGCTCTAAATTCCTTTGGTAAGTCCTTGATTGAATCCCCTCCAAAACAAAATCCAACACTAGGTGTATTTCAAATATTGTGGATTTTTATTTTGTTAGTCCGTGGATGCTCTAAATTCCTTTGGTAAGTCCTTGGATGAATAAAAATAAAAAAAATAATCCAACACTAGGTGTATCTCGATTATTGTGGATTCCTATTTTGCTAGTCCGTGGATGCTCTAAATTCCTTTGAGAAGTCCTTGATTGAATCCCCAAAATCTAAAATTCAACACTAGGTGTATTTCAAATAGTGTGGATTCCTATTTTGTTAGTCTGTGGATGATCTAAATTCTTTTAGTAAGTCCTTGATTGAATCCCCCCAAAACAAAACCCATTCAATTATACTAGGTGTATTTCAAATATTGTGGAGTCTTATTTTGTTAGTCCGTGGATGCTTTAAATTCTTTTGGTAAGTCCTTGGATGAATCCAAAAAGGAAGAAACATCCAACACTAGGTGTACCTCGAATATTGTGGATTCCTATTTTGTTAGTCTGTGGATGCTCTAAATTCCTTTGGTAAGCCCTTGATTGAATCCCCAGAACATAAAATTCAACACTAGGTGTATTTCAAATAGTGTGGATTCCTATTTTGTTAGTCCGTGGATGCTTTAAATTCTTTTGGTAAGTCCTTGGATGAATCCAAAAAGGAAGAAACATCCAACACTAGGTGTACCTCGAATATTGTGGATTCCTATTTTGTTAGTCTGTGGATGCTCTAAATTCCTTTGATAAGCCCTTGATTGAATCCCCAGAAAATAAAATTCAACACTAGGTGTATTTCAAATACTGTGGATTCCTATTTTGTTAGTCCGTGGATGATCTAAATTCTTTTGGTAAATCTTTGATTAAATCCCCCAAAACAAAACCCATCCAACACTAGGTGTATTTCAAATACTGTGGATTCCTATTTTGTTAGTCCGTGGATGCTTTAAATTCCTTTGGTAAGTCCTTGGATGAATAAAAAATAAAATAAAAATCCAACACTAGGTGTACCTCGAATATTGTGGATTCGTATTTTGTTAATCCGTGGATGCTCTAAATTCCTTTGGTAAGCCCTTGCTTGAATCCCCAAAAAATAAAACTCAACATTAGGTGTAATTCAAATACTGTGGATTCCTATTTTGTTAGTCCGTGGATGCTCTAAATTCCTTTGGTAAGTCCTTGATTGAATCCCCTCCAAAACAAAATCCAACACTAGGTGTATTTCAAATATTGTGGATTTTTATTTTGTTAGTCCGTGGATGCTCTAAATTCCTTTGGTAAGTCCTTGGATGAATAAAAATAAAAAAAATAATCCAACACTAGGTGTATCTCGATTATTGTGGATTCCTATTTTGCTAGTCCGTGGATGCTCTAAATTCCTTTGAGAAGTCCTTGATTGAATCCCCAAAATCTAAAATTCAACACTAGGTGTATTTCAAATAGTGTGGATTCCTATTTTGTTAGTCTGTGGATGATCTAAATTCTTTTAGTAAGTCCTTGATTGAATCCCCCCAAAACAAAACCCATTCAATTATACTAGGTGTATTTCAAATATTGTGGAGTCTTATTTTGTTAGTCCGTGGATGCTTTAAATTCTTTTGGTAAGTCCTTGGATGAATCCAAAAAGGAAGAAACATCCAACACTAGGTGTACCTCGAATATTGTGGATTCCTATTTTGTTAGTCTGTGGATGCTCTAAATTCCTTTGGTAAGCCCTTGATTGAATCCCCAGAACATAAAATTCAACACTAGGTGTATTTCAAATAGTGTGGATTCCTATTTTGTTAGTCCGTGGATGCTTTAAATTCTTTTGGTAAGTCCTTGGATGAATCCAAAAAGGAAGAAACATCCAACACTAGGTGTACCTCGAATATTGTGGATTCCTATTTTGTTAGTCTGTGGATGCTCTAAATTCCTTTGATAAGCCCTTGATTGAATCCCCAGAAAATAAAATTCAACACTAGGTGTATTTCAAATACTGTGGATTCCTATTTTGTTAGTCCGTGGATGATCTAAATTCTTTTGGTAAATCTTTGATTAAATCCCCCAAAACAAAACCCATCCAACACTAGGTGTATTTCAAATACTGTGGATTCCTATTTTGTTAGTCTGTGGATGCTCTAAATTCCTTTGGTAAGCCCTTGCTTGAATCCCCAAAAAATAAAACTCAACATTAGGTGTAATTCAAATACTGTGGATTCCTATTTTGTTAGTCCGTGGATGCTCTAAATTCCTTTGGTAAGTCCTTGATTGAATACCCCCAAAAGAAAATCCAACACTAGGTGTATTTCAAATATTGTGGATTCTTATTTTGTTAGTCCGTGGATACTCTAAATTGTTATGGTACGTCCTTGATTGAATCCCCCCCAAAAGAAAATCCAACACTAGGTGTATTTCAAATATTGTGAAATCCTCTTTTGCTAATCCGTGGATGCTTTAAATTCTTTTAGTAAGTCCTTGATTGACCCCCCCAAAACAAAATCCATTAAATTCTACTAGGTGTATTTCAAATATTGTGGATTCCTATATTGTTAGTCCGTGGATGCTCTAAATTCTTGTCGAAAGTCATTGGATGAATGCAAAAAAAACAAAACATCCAACACTAGGTGTACCTCGAATACTATAGATTCCAATTTTGTTAGTCTGTGGATGCTCTAAATTCCTTTCGTCAGTCCTTGACTGAATCCTCATAAAATAAAATTCAACACTAGGTGTATTTCAAATACTGTATATTCCTATTTTGGTAATCCGTGGATGATCTAAATTCTTTTGGTAAATCTTTGATTGAATCCCCCAAAACCAGACCCATTCAACACTAGGTGTATTTCAAATATTGTGGATTTTTATTTTGTTAGTCCGTGGATGCTTTAAATTCTTTTGGTAAGTCCTTGGATGAATAAAAATAAAAAAATAATCCAACACTAGGTGTATCTCGATTATTGTGGATTCCTATTTTGTTAGTCCGTGGATGCTCTAAATTCCTTTGGTAAGTCCTTGATTGAATCCCCAAAAAATAAAATCCAACACTAGGTGTATTTCAAATAGTGTGGATTCCAATTTTGTTAATCTGTGGATAATCTAAATTCTTTTGGTAAATCTTTGATTGAATCCCCAAAAACAAAACCCATTCAATTATACTAGGTGTATTTCAAATATTGTGGATTTTTATTTTGTTAGTCCGTGGATGCTTTAAATTCTTTTGGTAAGTCTTTGATTGAATCCCCCAAAACAAAACCAATTCAACACTAGTTGTATTTCAAATATTGTGGATTCCTATTTTGTTAGTCCGTGGATGCTTTAAATTCTTTTGGTAAATCTTTGATTGAATCCCCCAAAACAAAACCCATTCAACACTAGGTGTATTTCAAATATTGTAGATTCCTATTTTGTTAGTCCGTGGATGCTTTAAATTCCTTTGGTAAGTCCTTGATTGAATCCCCAAAATATAAAATTCAACACTAGGTGTATTTCAAATAGTGTAGATTCCTATTTTGTTAATCCGTGGATGCTCTAAATTCTTTTCTTAAGTCCTTGATTGAATCCCTTCAAAACAAAACTCATTCAATTATACTAGGTGTATTTCAAATATTGTGGATTCCTATATTGTTAGTCCGTGGATGCTTTAAATTCTTTTCGTAAGTCCTTGGATGAATAAAAAAAAACAAAAAAAACAAACACTATGTGTACCTCGATTATAGTGGATTCCTATTTGGTTAGTCCGTGGATGATCTAAATTCCTTTGGTAAGTCCTTGATTGAATCCCCAAAAAATAAAATTCAACACTAGGTGTATTTCAAATAGTGTAGATTCCAATTTTGTTAGTCCGTGGATGATCTAAATTCTTTTAGTAAGTCCTTGATTGAATCCCTCCAAAACAAAACTCATTCAACTATACTAGGTGTATTTCAAATATTGTGGATTCCTATATTGTTAGTCCGTGGATGCTTTAAATTCTTTTGGTAAGTCCTTGGATGAATAAAAAAAACCAAAAAAAAAACCCACTAGGTGTACCTCGATTATTGTGGATTCCTATTTTGCTAGTCCGTGGATGCTCTAAATTCCTTTGGTAAGTCCTTAATTGAATCCCCAAAAAATAAAATTCAACACTAGGTGTATTTCAAATAGTGTGGATTCCAATTTTGTTAGTCCAAGGATGATCTAAATTCTTTTGGTAAATCTTTGATTGAATCCCCCAAAACAAAACCAATTCAACACTAGTTGTATTTCAAATATTGTGGATTCCTATTTTGTTAGTCCGTGGATGCTTTAAATTCTTTTGGTAAATCTTTGATTGAATCCCCCAAAACAAAACCAATTCAACACTAGTTGTATTTCAAATATTGTGGATTCCTATTTTGTTAGTCCGTGGATGCTTTAAATTCTTTTGATAAATCTTTGATTGAATCCCCCAAAACAAAACCCATTCAACACTAGGTGTATTTCAAATATTGTAGATTCCTATTTTGTTAGTCCGTGGATGCTTTAAATTCTTTTGGTTAGTCCTTGGATGAATAAAAAAAACACAAAAAAAAAAACACTATGTGTACCTCGATTATTGTGGATTCCTATTTTGTTAGTCCGTAGATGCTCTAAATTCCTTTGGTAAGTCCTTGATTGAATCCCCAAAAAATAAACTTTATCACTAGGTGTATTTCAAATAGTGTGGATTCCTATTTTGTTAGTCCGTGGATGCTTTAAATACTTTTGGTAAATCTTTGATTGAATCCCGCAAAACAAAACCCATTCAACACTAGGTGTATTTCAAATATTGTGGATTCCTATTTTGTTAGTCCGTGGATGCTTTAAATTCCTTTGGTAAGTCCTTGATTGAATCCCCAAAATATAAAATTCAACACTAGGTGTATTTCAAATAGTGTAGATTCCAATTTTGTTAGTCCGTGGATGATCTAAATTCTTTTAGTAAGTCCTTGATTGAATCCCTCCAAAACAAAACTCATTCAACTATACTAGGTGTATTTCAAATATTGTGGATTTTTATTTTGTTAGTCCGTGGATGCTTAAAATTCTTTTGGTAAGTCCTTGGATGAATAAAAATAAAAAAAATAATCCAACACTAGGTGTATCTCGATTATTGTGGATTCCTATTTTGCTAGTCCGTGGATGCTCTAAATTCCTTTGAGAAGTCCTTGATTGAATCCCCAAAATCTAAAATTCAACACTAGGTGTATTTCAAATAGTGTGGATTCCTATTTTGTTAGTCCGTGGATGATCTAAATTCTTTTAGTAAGTCCTTCATTGAATCCCCCCAAAACAAAACCCATTCAATTATACTAGGTGTATTTCAAATAGTGTGGATTTTTATTTTGTTAGTCCGTGGATGCTTTAAATTCTTTTGGTAAGTCCTTGGATGAATAAAAATAAAAATAATAATCCAACACTAGGTGTATCTCGATTATTGTGGATTCCTATTTTGCTAGTCCGTGGATGCTCTAAATTCCTTTGGTAAGTCCTTGATTGAATCCCCAAAATCTAAAATTCAACACTAGGTGTATTTCAAATAGTGTGGATTCCTATTTTGTTAGTCTGTGGATGATCTAAATTCTTTTAGTAAGTCCTTGATTGAATCCCTCCAAAACAAAACTCATTCAACTATACTAGGAGTATTTCAAATAGTGTGGATTCTTATTTTGTTAGTCCGTGGATGCTTTAAATTCTTTTGGTAAGTCCTTGGATGAATAAAAATAAAAAAAATAATCCAACACTATGTGTACCTCGATTATTGTGGATTCCTATTTTGCTAGTCCGTGGATGCTCTAAATTCCTTTGGTAAGTCCTTGATTGAATCCCCAAAATCTAAAATTCAACACTAGGTGTATTTCAAATAGTGTGGATTCCTATTTTGTTAGTCTATGGATGATCTAAATTCTTTTAGTAAGTCCTTGATTGAATCCCCCCAAAACAAAACCCATTCAATTATACTAGGTGTATTTCAAATATTGTGGATTCCTATATTGTTAGTCCGTGGATGCTTTAAATTCTTTTGGTAAGTCCTTGGATGAATAAAAAAAAAAAAAAAAAAAACCCACTATGTGTACCTCGATTATTGTGGATTCCTATTTTGTTAGTCCGTAGATGCTCTAAATTCCTTTGGTAAGTCCTTGATTGAATCCCCAAAAAATAAAATTTATCACTAGGTGTATTTCAAATAGTGTGGATTCCTATTTTGTTAGTCCGTGGATGCTTTAAATTCTTTTGGTAAATCTTTGATTGAATCCCCCAAAACAAAACCCATTCAACACTAGGTGTATTTCAAATATTGTGGATTCCTATTTTGTTAGTCCGTGGATGCTTTAAATTCTTTTGGTAAGTCCTTGGATGAATAAAAAAAAAACAAAAAAAACACACTATGTGTACCTCGATTATAGTGGATTCCTATTTTGTTAGTCCGTGGATGATCTAAATTCTTTTGGTAAATCTTTGATTGAATCCCCCAAAACAAAACCAATTCAACACTATTTGTATTTCAAATATTGTGGATTCCTATTTTGTTAGTCCGTGGATGCTTTAAATTCTTTTGGTAAATCTTTGATTGAATCCCCCAAAACAAAACCCATTCAACACTAGGTGTATTTCAAATATTGTGGATTCCTATTTTGTTAGTCCGTGGATGCTTTAAATTCCTTTGGTAAGTCCTTGATTGAATCCCCAAAATCTAAAATTCAACACTAGGTGTATTTCAAATAGTGTGGATTCCTATTTTGTTAGTCTGTGGATGATCTAAATTCTTTTAGTAAGTCCTTGATTGAATCCCCCCAAAACAAAACCCATTCAATTATATTAGGTGTATTTCAAATATTGTGGATTCCTATATTGTTAGTCCGTGGATGCTTTAAATTCTTTTGGTAAGTCCTTGGATGAATAAAAAAAAAAAAAAAAAAAACCCACTATGTGTACCTCGATTATTGTGGACTCCTATTTTGTTAGTCCGTAGATGCTCTAAATTCCATTGGTAAGTCCTTGATTGAATCCCCAAAAAATAAAATTCAACACTAGGTGTATTTCAAATAGTGTGGATTCTTATTTTGTTAGTCCGTGGATGATCTAAATTCTTTTGGTAAGTCCTTGATTGAATCCCTCCACAACAAAACTCATTCAACTATACTAGGTGTATTTCAAATATTGTGGATTTTTATTTTGTTAGTCCGTGGATGCTTTAAATTCTTTTGGTAAGTCCTTGGATGAATAAAAATAAAAAAAATAATCCAACACTAGGTGTACCTCGAATATTGTAGATTCCTATTTTGTTAGTCCGTGGATGCTCTAAATTCCTTTGGGAAGTCCTTGATTGAATCCCCAAAATCTAAAATTCAACACTAGGTGTATTTCAAATAGTGTGGATTCCTATTTTGTTAGTCTGTGGATGATCTAAATTCTTTTAGTAAGTCCTTGATTGAATCCCCCCAAAACAAAACCCATTCAATTATACTAGGTGTATTTCAAATATTGTGGAGTCTTATTTTGTTAATCCGTGGATGCTTTAAATTCTTTTGGTAAGTCCCTGGATGAATCCAAAAAGGAAGAAACATCCAACACTAGGTGTACCTCGAATATTTTGGATTCCTATTTTGTTAGTCTGTGGATGCTCTAAATTCCTTTGGTAAGCCCTTGATTGAATCCCCAAAAAATAAAATTTATCACTAGGTGTATTTCAAATAGTGTGGATTCCTATTTTGTTAGTCCGTGGATGCTCTAAATTTTTTTAGTAAGTCCTTGATTGAATCCCCCCAAAATAAAACCCATTCAATTATACTAGGTGTATTTCAAATATTTTGGATTCCTATTTTGTTAGTCCGTGGATGCTTTAAATTCCTTTGGTAAGTCCTTGATTGAATCCCCAAAATATAAAATTCAACACTAGGTGTATTTCAAATAGTGTAGATTCCTATTTTGTTAATCCGTGGATGCTCTAAATTCTTTTCGTAAGTCCTTGATTGAATCCCTTCAAAACAAAACTCATTCAATTATACTAGGTGTATTTCAAATATTGTGGATTCCTATATTGTTAGTCCGTGGATGCTTTAAATTCTTTTCGTAAGTCCTTGGATGAATAAAAAAAAACAAAAAAAACAAACATTATGTGTACCTCGATTATAGTGGATTCCTATTTTGTTAGTCCGTGGATGATCTAAATTCCTTTGGTAAGTCCTTGATTGAATCCCCAAAAAATAAAATTCAACACTAGGTGTATTTCAAATAGTGTAGATTCCAATTTTGTTAGTCCGTGGATGATCTAAATTCTTTTAGTAAGTCCTTGATTGAATCCCTCCAAAACAAAACTCATTCAACTATACTAGGTGTATTTCAAATATTGTGGATTCCTATATTGTTAGTCCGTGGATGCTTTAAATTCTTTTGGTAAGTCCTTGGATGAATAAAAAAAACCAAAAAAAAAACCCACTAGGTGTACCTCGATTATTGTGGATTCCTATTTTGCTAGTCCGTGGATGCTCTAAATTCCTTTGGTAAGTCCTTAATTGAATCCCCAAAAAATAAAATTCAACACTAGGTGTATTTCAAATAGTGTGGATTCCAATTTTGTTAGTCCAAGGATGATCTAAATTCTTTTGGTAAATCTTTGATTGAATCCCCCAAAACAAAACCAATTCAACACTAGTTGTATTTCAAATATTGTGGATTCCTATTTTGTTAGTCCGTGGATGCTTTAAATTCTTTTGGTAAATCTTTGATTGAATCCCCCAAAACAAAACCAATTCAACACTAGTTGTATTTCAAATATTGTGGATTCCTATTTTGTTAGTCCGTGGATGCTTTAAATTCTTTTGATAAATCTTTGATTGAATCCCCCAAAACAAAACCCATTCAACACTAGGTGTATTTCAAATATTGTAGATTCCTATTTTGTTAGTCCGTGGATGCTTTAAATTCTTTTGGTTAGTCCTTGGATGAATAAAAAAAACACAAAAAAAAAAACACTATGTGTACCTCGATTATTGTGGATTCCTATTTTGTTAGTCCGTAGATGCTCTAAATTCCTTTGGTAAGTCCTTGATTGAATCCCCAAAAAATAAACTTTATCACTAGGTGTATTTCAAATAGTGTGGATTCCTATTTTGTTAGTCCGTGGATGCTTTAAATACTTTTGGTAAATCTTTGATTGAATCCCGCAAAACAAAACCCATTCAACAGTAGGTGTATTTCAAATATTGTGGATTCCTATTTTGTTAGTCCGTGGATGCTTTAAATTCCTTTGGTAAGTCCTTGATTGAATCCCCAAAATATAAAATTCAACACTAGGTGTATTTCAAATAGTGTAGATTCCAATTTTGTTAGTCCGTGGATGATCTAAATTCTTTTAGTAAGTCCTTGATTGAATCCCTCCAAAACAAAACTCATTCAACTATACTAGGTGTATTTCAAATATTGTGGATTCCTATATTGTTAGTCCGTGGATGCTTTAAATTCTTTTCGTAAGTCCTTGGATGAATAAAAAAAAACAAAAAAAACAAACATTATGTGACCTCGATTATAGTGGATTCCTATTTTGTTAGTCCGTGGATGATCTAAATTCCTTTGGTAAGTCCTTGATTGAATCCCCAAAATCTAAAATTCAACACTAGGTGTATTTCAAATATTGTGGATTCCTATTTTGTTAGTCTATGGATGATCTAAATTCTTTTAGTAAGTCCTTGATTGAATCCCCCCAAAACAAAACCCATTCAATTATACTAGGTGTATTTCAAATATTGTGGATTCCTATATTGTTAGTCCGTGGATGCTTTAAATTCTTTTCGTAAGTCCTTGGATGAATAAAAAAAAAAACAAAAAAAACCCACTATGTGTACCTCGATTATTGTGGATTCCTATTTTGTTAGTCCGTAGATGCTCTAAATTCCTTTGGTAAGTCCTTGATTGAATCCCCAAAAAATAAAATTTATCACTAGGTGTATTTCAAATAGTGTGGATTCCTATTTTGTTAGTCCGTGGATGCTTTAAATTCTTTTGGTAAATCTTTGATTGAATCCCCCAAAACAAAACCCATTCAACACTAGGTGTATTTCAAATATTGTGGATTCCTATTTTGTTAGTCCGTGGATGCTTTAAATTCTTTTGGTAAGTCCTTGGATGAATAAAAAAAAAGAAAAAAAAAACACACTATGTGTACCTCGATTATAGTGGATTCCTATTTTGTTAGTCCGTGGATGATCTAAATTCTTTTGGTAAATCTTTGATTGAATCCCCCAAAACAAAACCAATTCAACACTATTTGTATTTCAAATATTGTGGATTCCTATTTTGTTAGTCCGTGGATGCTTTAAATTCTTTTGGTAAATCTTTGATTGAATCCCCCAAAACAAAACGCATTCAACACTAGGTGTATTTCAAATATTGTGGATTCCTATTTTGTTAGTCCGTGGATGCTTTAAATTCCTTTGGTAAGTCCTTGATTGAATCCCCAAAATCTAAAATTCAACACTAGGTGTATTTCAAATAGTGTGGATTCCTATTTTGTTAGTCTGTGGATGATCTAAATTCTTTTAGTAAGTCCTTGATTGAATCCCCCCAAAACAAAACCCATTCAATTATATTAGGTGTATTTCAAATATTGTGGATTCCTATATTGTTAGTCCGTGGATGCTTTAAATTCTTTTGGTAAGTCCTTGGATGAATAAAAATAAAAAAAATAATCCAACACTAGGTGTACCTCGAATATTGTAGATTCCTATTTTGTTAGTCCGTGGATGCTCTAAATTCCTTTGGGAAGTCCTTGATTGAATCCCCAAAATCTAAAATTCAACACTAGGTGTATTTCAAATAGTGTGGATTCCTATTTTGTTAGTCTGTGGATGATCTAAATTCTTTTAGTAAGTCCTTGATTGAATCCCCCCAAAACAAAACCCATTCAATTATACTAGGTGTATTTCAAATATTGTGGAGTCTTATTTTGTTAATCCGTGGATGCTTTAAATTCTTTTGGTAAGTCCCTGGATGAATCCAAAAAGGAAGAAACATCCAACACTAGGTGTACCTCGAATATTTTGGATTCCTATTTTGTTAGTCTGTGGATGCTCTAAATTCCTTTGGTAAGCCCTTGATTGAATCCCCAAAAAATAAAATTTATCACTAGGTGTATTTCAAATAGTGTGGATTCCTATTTTGTTAGTCCGTGGATGCTTTAAATTCTTTTGGTAAATCTTTGATTGAATCCCCCAAAACAAAACCCATTCAACACTAGGTGTATTTCAAATATTGTAGATTCCTATTTTGTTAGTCCGTGGATGCTTTAAATTCTTTTGGTAAGTCCTTGGATGAATAAAAAAAAAACAAAAAAAACCCCACTATGTGTACCTCGATTATTGTGGATTCCTATTTTGTTAGTCCGTAGATGCTCTAAATTCCTTTGGTAAGTCCTTGATTGAATCCCCAAAAAATAAAATTCAACACTAGGTGTCTTTCAAATAGTGTGGATTCTTATTTTGTTAGTCCGTGGATGATCTAAATTCTTTTGGTAAGTCCTTGATTGAATCCCTCCACAACAAAACTCATTCAACACTAGGTGTATTTCAAATATTGTAGATTCCTATTTTGTTAGTCCGTGGATGCTTTAAATTCTTTTGGTTAGTCCTTGGATGAATAAAAAAACAACAAAAAAAAAAACACTATGTGTACCTCGATTATTGTGGATTCCTATTTTGTTAGTCCGTAGATGCTCTAAATTCCTTTGGTAAGTCCTTGATTGAATCCCCAAAAAATAAACTTTATCACTAGGTGTATTTCAAATAGTGTGGATTCCTATTTTGTTAGTCCGTGGATGCTTTAAATTCTTTTGGTAAATCTTTGATTGAATCCCGCAAAACAAAACCCATTCAACACTAGGTGTATTTCAAATATTGTGGATTCCTATTTTGTTAGTCCGTGGATGCTTTAAATTCCTTTGGTAAGTCCTTGATTGAATTCCCAAAATATAAAATTCAACACTAGGTGTATTTCAAATAGTGTAGATTCCTATTTTGTTAATCCGTGGATGCTCTAAATTCTTTTCGTAAGTCCTTGATTGAATCCCTTCAAAACAAAACTCATTCAATTATACTAGGTGTATTTCAAATATTGTGGATTCCTATATTGTTAGTCCGTGGATGCTTTAAATTCTTTTCGTAAGTCCTTGGATGAATAAAAAAAAACAAAAAAAACAAACACTATGTGTACCTCGATTATAGTGGATTCCTATTTTGTTAGTCCGTAGATGCTCTAAATTCCTTTGGTAAGTCCTTGATTGAATCCCCAAAAAATAAACTTTATCACTAGGTGTATTTCAAATAGTGTGGATTCCTATTTTGTTAGTCCGTGGATGCTTTAAATTCTTTTGGTAAATCTTTGATTGAATCCCGCAAAACAAAACCCATTCAACACTAGGTGTATTTCAAATATTGTGGATTCCTATTTTGTTAGTCCGTGGATGCTTTAAATTCCTTTGGTAAGTCCTTGATTGAATCCCCAAAATATAAAATTCAACACTAGGTGTATTTCAAATAGTGTAGATTCCTATTTTGTTAATCCGTGGATGCTCTAAATTCTTTTCTTAAGTCCTTGATTGAATCCCTTCAAAACAAAACTCATTCAATTATACTAGGCGTATTTCAAATATTGTGGATTCCTATATTGTTAGTCCGTGGATGCTTTAAATTCTTTTCGTAAGTCCTTGGATGAATAAAAAAAAACAAAAAAAACAAACACTATGTGTACCTCGATTATAGTGGATTCCTATTTTGTTAGTCCGTGGATGATCTAAATTCCTTTGGTAAGTCCTTGATTGAATCCCCAAAAAATAGAATTCAACACTAGGTGTATTTCAAATAGTGTGGATTCTTATTTTGTTAGTCCGTGGATGATCTAAATTCTTTTGGTAAGTCCTTGATTGAATCCCTCCAAAACAAAACTCATTCAATTATACTAGGTGTATTTCAAATATTGTGGATTTTTATTTTGTTAGTCCGTGGATGCTTAAAATTCTTTTGGTAAGTCCTTGGATGAATAAAAATAAAAAAAATAATCCAACACTAGGTGTATCTCGATTATTGTGGATTCCTATTTTGTTAGTCCGTGGATGATCTAAATTCCTTTGGTAAGTCCTTGATTGAATCCCCAAAAAATAAAATTCAACACTAGGTGTATTTCAAATAGTGTGGATTCTTATTTTGTTAGTCCGTGGATGATCTAAATTCTTTTGGTAAGTCCTTGATTGAATCCCTCCAAAACAAAACTCATTCAACTATACTAGGTGTATTTCAAATATTGTGGATTTTTATTTTGTTAGTCCGTGGATGCTTTAAATTCTTTTGGTAAGTCCTTGGATGAATAAAAATAAAAAAAATAATCCAACACTAGGTGTATCTCGATTATTATGGATTCCTATTTTGCTAGTCCGTGGATGCTCTAAATTCCTTTGGTAAGTCCTTGATTGAATCCCCAAAATCTAAAATTCAACACTAAGTGTATTTCAAATAGTGTGGATTCCTATTTTGTTAGTCCGTGGATGCTTTAAATTCTTTTGGTAAATCTTTGATTGAATCCCCCAAAACAAAACCCATTCAACACTAGGTGTATTTCAAATATTGTGGATTTTTATTTTGTTAGTCCGTGGATGCTTTAAATTCTTTTGGTAAGTCCTTGGATGAATAAAAAAACAAAAAACAAAAACATACTATGTGTACCTCGATTATAGTGGATTCCTATTTTGTTAGTCCGTGGATGATCTAAATTCTTTTGGTAAATCTTTGATTGAATCCCCCAAAACAAAACCCATTCAACACTAGGTGTATTTCAAATATTGTGGATTCCTATTTTGTTAGTCCGTGGATGCTTTAAATTCCTTTAGTAAGTCCTTGATTGAATCCCCAGAATATAAAATTCAACACTAGGTGTATTTCAAATAGTGTAGATTCCTATTTTGTTAATCCGTGGATGCTCTAAATTCTTTTCGTAAGTCCTTGATTGAATCCCTTCAAAACAAAACTCATTCAATTATACTAGGTGTATTTCAAATATTGTGGATTCCTATATTGTTAGTCCGTGGATGCTTTAAATTCCTTTGGTAAGTCCTTGATTGAATTCCCAAAATATAAAATTCAACACTAGGTGTATTTCAAATAGTGTAGATTCCTATTTTGTTAATCCGTGGATGCTCTAAATTCTTTTCGTAAGTCCTTGATTGAATCCCTTCAAAACAAAACTCATTCAATTATACTAGGTGTATTTCAAATATTGTGGATTCCTATATTGTTAGTCCGTGGATGCTTTAAATTCTTTTCGTAAGTCCTTGGATGAATAAAAAAAAACAAAAAAAACAAACACTATGTGTACCTCGATTATAGTGGATTCCTATTTTGTTAGTCCGTGGATGATCTAAATTCCTTTGGTAAGTCCTTGATTGAATCCCCAAAAAATAGAATTCAACACTAGGTGTATTTCAAATAGTGTGGATTCTTATTTTGTTAGTCCGTGGATGATCTAAATTCTTTTGGTAAGTCCTTGATTGAATCCCTCCAAAACAAAACTCATTCAATTATACTAGGTGTATTTCAAATATTGTGGATTTTTATTTTGTTAGTCCGTGGATGCTTAAAATTCTTTTGGTAAGTCCTTGGATGAATAAAAATAAAAAAAATAATCCAACACTAGGTGTATCTCGATTATTGTGGATTCCTATTTTGTTAGTCCGTGGATGATCTAAATTCCTTTGGTAAGTCCTTGATTGAATCCCCAAAAAATAGAATTCAACACTAGGTGTATTTCAAATAGTGTGGATTCTTATTTTGTTAGTCCGTGGATGATCTAAATTCTTTTGGTAAGTCCTTGATTGAATCCCTCCAAAACAAAACTCATTCAACTATACTAGGTGTATTTCAAATATTGTGGATTTTTATTTTGTTAGTCCGTGGATGCTTAAAATTCTTTTGGTAAGTCCTTGGATGAATAAAAATAAAAAAAATAATCCAACACTAGGTGTATCTCGATTATTGTGGATTCCTATTTTGTTAGTCCGTGGATGATCTAAATTCCTTTGGTAAGTCCTTGATTGAATCCCCAAAAAATAAAATTCAACACTAGGTGTATTTCAAATAGTGTGGATTCTTATTTTGTTAGTCCGTGGATGATCTAAATTCTTTTGGTAAGTCCTTGATTGAATCCCTCCAAAACAAAACTCATTCAACTATACTAGGTGTATTTCAAATATTGTGGATTTTTATTTTGTTAGTCCGTGGATGCTTTAAATTCTTTTGGTAAGTCCTTGGATGAATAAAAATAAAAAAAATAATCCAACACTAGGTGTATCTCGATTATTATGGATTCCTATTTTGCTAGTCCGTGGATGCTCTAAATTCCTTTGGTAAGTCCTTGATTGAATCCCCAAAATCTAAAATTCAACACTAAGTGTATTTCAAATAGTGTGGATTCCTATTTTGTTAGTCCGTGGATGCTTTAAATTCTTTTGGTAAATCTTTGATTGAATCCCCCAAAACAAAACCCATTCAACACTAGGTGTATTTCAAATATTGTGGATTTTTATTTTGTTAGTCCGTGGATGCTTTAAATTCTTTTGGTAAGTCCTTGGATGAATAAAAAAACAAAAAACAAAAACATACTATGTGTACCTCGATTATAGTGGATTCCTATTTTGTTAGTCCGTGGATGATCTAAATTCTTTTGGTAAATCTTTGATTGAATCCCCCAAAACAAAACCCATTCAACACTAGGTGTATTTCAAATATTGTGGATTCCTATTTTGTTAGTCCGTGGATGCTTTAAATTCCTTTAGTAAGTCCTTGATTGAATCCCCAAAATATAAAATTCAACACTAGGTGTATTTCAAATAGTGTAGATTCCTATTTTGTTAATCCGTGGATGCTCTAAATTCTTTTCGTAAGTCCTTGATTGAATCCCTTCAAAACAAAACTCATTCAATTATACTAGGTGTATTTCAAATATTGTGGATTCCTATATTGTTAGTCTGTGGATGCTTTAAATTCTTTTGGTAAGTCCTTGGATGAATAAAATTAAAAAAAGTAATCCAACACTAGGTGTACCTCGAATATTGTAGATTCCTATTTTGCTAGTCCGTGGATGCTCTAAATTCCTTTGGTAAGTCCTTGATTGAATCCCCAAAATCTAAAATTCAAGACTAGGTGTATTTCAAATAGTGTGGATTCCTATTTTGTTAGTCCGTGGATGATCTAAATTCCTTTGGTAAGTCCTTGATTGAATCCCCAAAAAATAAAATTCAACACTAGGTGTATTTCAAATAGTGTGGATTCTTATTTTGTTAGTCCGTGGATGCTTTAAATTCTTTTGGTAAGTCCTTGGATGAATAAAAATAAAAAAAATAATCCAACACTAGGTGTATCTCGATTATTGTGGATTCCTATTTTGCTAGTCCGTGGATGCTCTAAATTCCTTCGGTAAGTCCTTGATTGAATCCCCAAAATCTAAAATTCAACACTAGGTGTATTTCAAATAGTGTGGATTCCTATTTTGTTAGTCTGTGGATGATCTAAATTCTTTTTGTAAGTCCTTGATTGAATCCCCCCAAAACAAAACCCATTCAATTATACTAGGTGTATTTCAAATATTGTGGATTCCTATATTGTTAGTCCGTGGATGCTTTAAATTCTTTTGGTAAGTCCTTGGATGAATAAAAAAAAACAAAAAAAAAACCCACTATGTGTACCTCGATTATTGTGGATTCCTATTTTGTTAGTCCGTAGATGCTCTAAATTCCTTTGGTAAGTCCTTGATTGAATCCCCAAAAAATAAAATTTATCACTAGGTGTATTTCAAATAGTGTGGATTCTTATTTTGTTAGTCCGTGGATGCTTTAAATTCTTTTGGTAAATCTTTGATTGAATCCCCCAAAACAAAACCCATTCAACACTAGGTGTATTTCAAATATTTTGGATTCCTATTTTGTTAGTCCGTGGATGCTTTAAATTCTTTTGGTAAGTCCTTGGATGAATAAAAAAAAAACAAAAAAAAACACACTATGTGTACCCCGATTATAGTGGATTCCTATTTTGTTAGTCCGTGGATGATCTAAATTCTTTTGGTAAATCTTTGATTGAATCCCCCAAAACAAAACCAATTCAACACTAGTTGTATTTCAAATACTGTGGATTCCTATTTTGTTAATCCGTGGATGCTCTAAATTCTTTTCGTAAGTCCTTGATTGAATCCCTTCAAAACAAAACTCATTCAATTATACTAGGTGTATTTCAAATATTGTGGATTCCTATATTGTTAGTCCGTGGATGCTTTAAATTCCTTTAGTAAGTCCTTGATTGAATCCCCAAAATATAAAATTCAACACTAGGTGTATTTCAAATAGTGTAGATTCCTATTTTGTTAATCCGTGGATGCTCTAAATTCTTTTCGTAAGTCCTTGATTGAATCCCTTCAAAACAAAACTCATTCAATTATACTAGGTGTATTTCAAATATTGTGGATTCCTATATTGTTAGTCTGTGGATGCTTTAAATTCTTTTGGTAAGTCCTTGGATGAATAAAATTAAAAAAAGTAATCCAACACTAGGTGTACCTCGAATATTGTAGATTCCTATTTTGCTAGTCCGTGGATGCTCTAAATTCCTTTGGTAAGTCCTTGATTGAATCCCCAAAATCTAAAATTCAAGACTAGGTGTATTTCAAATAGTGTGGATTCCTATTTTGTTAGTCTGTGGATGATCTAAATTCTTTTAGTAAGTCCTTGATTGAATCCCCCCAAAACAAAACCCATTCAATTATACTAGGTGTATTTCAAATATTGTGGAGTCTTATTTTGTTAGTCCGTGGATGCTTTAAATTCTTTCGGTAAGTCCTTGGATGAATCCAAAAAGGAAGAAACATCCAACACTAGGTGTACCTCGAATATTGTGGATTCCTATTTTGTTAGTCTGTGGATGCCCTAAATTCCTTTGGTAAGCCCTTGATTGAATCCCCAGAAAATAAAATTCAACACTAGGTGTATTTCAAATAGTGTGGATTCCTATTTTGTTAGTCCGTGGATGCTTTAAATTCTTTTGGTAAGTCCTTGGATGAATCCAAAAAGGAAGAAACATCCAACACTAGGTGTACCTCGAATATTGTGGATTCCTATTTTGTTAGTCCGTGGATGCTTTAAATTCTTTTGGTAAATCTTTGATTGAATCCCCCAAAACAAAACCAATTCAACACTAGTTGTATTTCAAATATTGTGGACTCCTATTTTGTTAGTCCGTGGATGCTTTAAATTCTTTTGGTAAATCATTGATTGAGTCACCCAAAACAAAACTCATTCAACACTAGGTGTATTTCAAATATTGTAGATTCCTATTTTTTTAGTCCGTGGATGCTTTAAATTCTATTGGTAAGTCCTTGGATGAATAAAAAAAACAAAAAAAAAACACACTATGTGTACCTCGATTATTGTGGATTCCTATTTTAATAGTCCGTGGATGCTCTAAATTCCTTTGGTAAGTCCTTGATTGAATCCCCAAAAAATAAAATTTATCACTAGGTGTATTTCAAATAGTGTGGATTCCTATTTTGTTAGTCCGTGGATGATCTAAATTCTTTTGGTAAATCTTTGATTGAATCCCCCAAAACAAAACCCATTCAACACTAGGTGTATTTCAAATACTCTGGATTCCTATTTTGTTAATCCGTGGATGCTCTAAATTTTTTTAGTAAGTCCTTGATTGAATCCCCCCAAAATAAAACCCATTCAATTATACTAGGTGTATTTCAAATATTTTGGATTCCTATTTTGTTAGTCCGTGGATGCTTTAAATTCCTTTAGTAAGTCCTTGATTGAATCCCCAAAATATAAAATTCAACACTAGGTGTATTTCAAATAGTGTAGATTCCTATTTTGTTAATCCGTGGATGCTCTAAATTCTTTTCGTAAGTCCTTGATTGAATCCCTTCAAAACAAAACTCATTCAATTATACTAGGTGTATTTCAAATATTGTGGATTCCTATATTGTTAGTCCGTGGATGCTTTAAATTCTTTTCGTAAGTCCTTGGATGAATAAAAAAAAACAAAAAAAACAAACACTATGTGTACCTCGATTATAGTGGATTCCTATTTTGTTAGTCCGTGGATGATCTAAATTCCTTTGGTAAGTCCTTGATTGAATCCCCAAAATCTAAAATTCAAGACTAGGTGTTTTTCAAATAGTGTGGATTCCTATTTTGTTAGTCCGTGGATGATCTAAATTCTTTTAGTAAGTCCTTGATTGAATCCCCCCAAAACAAAACCCATTCAATTATACTAGGTGTATTTCAAATATTGTGGAGTCTTATTTTGTTAGTCCGTGGATGCTTTAAACTCTTTTGGTAAGTCCTTGGATGAATCCAAAAAGGAAGAAACATCCAACACTAGGTGTACCTCGAATATTTTGGATTCCTATTTTGTTAGTCTGTGGATGCTCTAAATTCCTTTGGTAAGCCCTTGATTGAATCCCTAGAAAATAAAATTCAACACTAGGTGTATTTCAAATAGTGTGGATTCCTATTTTGTTAGTCCGTGGATGATCTAAATTCCTTTGGTAAGTCCTTGATTGAATCCCCAAAATATAAAATTCAACACTAGGTGTATTTCAAATAGTGTAGATTCCTATTTTGTTAATCCGTGGATGCTCTAAATTCTTTTCGTAAGTCCTTGATTGAATCCCTTCAAAACAAAACTCATTCAATTATACTAGGTGTATTTCAAATATTGTGGATTCCTATATTGTTAGTCCGAGGATGCTTTAAATTCTTTTCGTAAGTCCTTGGATGAATAAAAAAAAACAAAAAAAACAAACACTATGTGTACCTCGATTATAGTGGATTCCTATTTTGTTAGTCCGTGGATGATCTAAATTCCTTTGGTAAGTCCTTGATTGAATCCCCAAAAAATAAAATTCAACACTAGGTGTTTGTCAAATAGTGTGGATTCCTATTTTGTTAGTCCGTGGATGATCTAAATTCTTTTGGTAAGTCCTTGATTGAATCCCTCCAAAACAAAACTCATTCAACTATACTAGGTGTATTTCAAATATTGTGGATTTTTATTTTGTTAGTCCGTGGATGCTTTAAATTCTTTTGGTAAGTCCTTGGATGAATAAAAATAAAAAAAATAATCCAACACTAGGTGTATCTCGATTATTGTGGATTCCTATTTTGTTAGTCCGTGGATGCGCTAAATTCCTTTGGTAAGTCCTTGATTGAATCCCCAAAATCTAAAATTCAACACTAGGTGTATTTCAAATAGTGTGGATTCCTATTTTGTTAGTCTGTGGATGATCTAAATTCTTTTAGTAAGTCCTTGATTGAATCCCCCCAAAACAAAACCCATTCAATTATACTAGGTGTATTTCAAATATTGTGGAGTCTTATTTTGTTAGTCCGTGGATGCTTTAAACTCTTTTGGTAAGTCCTTGGATGAATCCAAAAAGGAAGAAACATCCAACACTAGGTGTACCTCGAATATTTTGGATTCCTATTTTGTTAGTCTGTGGATGCTCTAAATTCCTTTGGTAAGCCCTTGATTGAATCCCTAGAAAATAAAATTCAACACTAGGTGTATTTCAAATAGTGTGGATTCCTATTTTGTTAGTCCGTGGATGCTTTAAATTCCTTTGGTAAGTCCTTGATTGAATCCCCAAAATATAAAATTCAACACTAGGTGTATTTCAAATAGTGTAGATTCCTATTTTGTTAATCCGTGGATGCTCTAAATTCTTTTCGTAAGTCCGTGATTGAATCCCTTCAAAACAAAACTCATTCAATTATACTAGGTGTATTTCAAATATTGTGGATTCCTATATTGTTAGTCCGTGGATGCTTTAAATTCTTTTCGTAAGTCCTTGGATGAATAAAAAAAAACAAAAAAAACAAACACTATGTGTACCTCGATTATAGTGGATTCCTATTTTGTTAGTCCGTGGATGATCTAAATTCCTTTGGTAAGTCCTTGATTGAATCCCCAAAATCTAAAATTCAAGACTAGGTGTTTTTCAAATAGTGTGGATTCCTATTTTGTTAGTCCGTGGATGATCTAAATTCTTTTAGTAAGTCCTTGATTGAATCCCCCCAAAACAAAACCCATTCAATTATACTAGGTGTATTTCAAATATTGTGGAGTCTTATTTTGTTAGTCCGTGGATGCTTTAAACTCTTTTGGTAAGTCCTTGGATGAATCCAAAAAGGAAGAAACATCCAACACTAGGTGTACCTCGAATATTTTGGATTCCTATTTTGTTAGTCTGTGGATGCTCTAAATTCCTTTGGTAAGCCCTTGATTGAATCCCTAGAAAATAAAATTCAACACTAGGTGTATTTCAAATAGTGTGGATTCCTATTTTGTTAGTCCGTGGATGATCTAAATTCCTTTGGTAAGTCCTTGATTGAATCCCCAAAATATAAAATTCAACACTAGGTGTATTTCAAATAGTGTAGATTCCTATTTTGTTAATCCGTGGATGCTCTAAATTCTTTTCGTAAGTCCTTGATTGAATCCCTTCAAAACAAAACTCATTCAATTATACTAGGTGTATTTCAAATATTTTGGATTCCTATATTGTTAGTCCGTGGATGCTTTAAATTCTTTTCGTAAGTCCTTGGATGAATAAAAAAAAACAAAAAAAACAAACACTATGTGTACCTCGATTATAGTGGATTCCTATTTTGTTAGTCCGTGGATGATCTAAATTCCTTTGGTAAGTCCTTGATTGAATCCCCAAAATCTAAAATTCAAGACTAGGTGTTTTTCAAATAGTGTGGATTCCTATTTTGTTAGTCTGTGGATGATCTAAATTCTTTTAGTAAGTCCTTGATTGAATCCCCCCAAAACAAAACCCATTCAATTATACTAGGTGTATTTCAAATATTGTGGAGTCTTATTTTGTTAGTCCGTGGATGCTTTAAACTCTTTTGGTAAGTCCTTGGATGAATCCAAAAAGGAAGAAACATCCAACACTAGGTGTACCTCGAATATTTTGGATTCCTATTTTGTTAGTCTGTGGATGCTCTAAATTCCTTTGGTAAGCCCTTGATTGAATCCCTAGAAAATAAAATTCAACACTAGGTGTATTTCAAATAGTGTGGATTCCTATTTTGTTAGTCCGTGGATGATCTAAATTCCTTTGGTAAGTCCTTGATTGAATCCCCCCAAAACAAAACCCATTCAATTATACTAGGTGTATTTCAAATATTGTGGAGTCTTATTTTGTTAGTCCGTGGATGCTTTAAACTCTTTTGGTAAGTCCTTGGATGAATCCAAAAAGGAAGAAACATCCAACACTATGTGTACCTCGATTATAGTGGATTCCTATTTTGTTAGTCCGTGGATGATCTAAATTCCTTTGGTAAGTCCTTGTTGAATCCCCAAAAAATAAAATTCAACACTAGGTGTATTTCAAATAGTGTGGATTCCTATTTTGTTAGTCCGTGGATGCTCTAAATTTTTTTAGTAAGTCCTTGATAGAATCCCCCCAAAATAAAACCCATTCAATTATACTAGGTGTATTTCAAATATTGTGGATTCCTATTTTGTTAGTCCGTGGATGCTTTAAATTCCTTTGGTAAGTCCTCGATTGAATCCCCAAAATATAAAATTCAACACTAGGTGTATTTCAAATAGTGTAGATTCCTATTTTGTTAATCCGTGGATGCTCTAAATTCTTTTCGTAAGTCCTTGATTGAATCCCTTCAAAACAAAACTCATTCAATTATACTAGGTGTATTTCAAATATTGTGGATTCCTATATTGTTAGTCCGAGGATGCTTTAAATTCTTTTCGTAAGTCCTTGGATGAATAAAAAAAAACAAAAAAAACAAACACTATGTGTACCTCGATTATAGTGGATTCCTATTTTGTTAGTCCGTGGATGATCTAAATTCCTTTGGTAAGTCCTTGATTGAATCCCCAAAAAATAAAATTCAACACTAGGTGTTTTTCAAATAGTGTGGATTCCTATTTTGTTAGTCCGTGGATGATCTAAATTCTTTTGGTAAGTCCTTGATTGAATCCCTCCAAAACAAAACTCATTCAACTATACTAGGTGTATTTCAAATATTGTGGATTTTTATTTTGTTAGTCCGTGGATGCTTTAAATTCTTTTGGAAAGTCCTTGGATGAATAAAAATAAAAAAAATAATCCAACACTAGGTGTATCTCGATTATTGTGGATTCCTATTTTGCTAGTCCGTGGATGCGCTAAATTCCTTTGGTAAGTCCTTGATTGAATCCCCAAAATCTAAAATTCAACACTAGGTGTATTTCAAATAATGTGGATTCCTATTTTGTTAGTCTGTGGATGATCTAAATTCTTTTAGTAAGTCCTTGATTGAATCCCCCCAAAACAAAACCCATTCAATTATACTAGGTGTATTTCAAATATTGTGGAGTCTTATTTTGTTAGTCCGTGGATGCTATAAACTCTTTTGGTAAGTCCTTGGATGAATCCAAAAAGGAAGAAACATCCAACACTATGTGTACCTCGATTATAGTGGATTCCTATTTTGTTAGTCCGTGGATGATCTAAATTCCTTTGGTAAGTCCTTGTTGAATCCCCAAAAAATAAAATTCAACACTAGGTGTATTTCAAATAGTGTGGATTCCTATTTTGTTAGTCCGTGGATGATCTAAATTCTTTTGGTAAGTCCTTGATTGAATCCCCCCAAAACAAAACTCATTCAACTATACTAGGTGTATTTCAAATATTGTGGATTTTTATTTTGTTAGTCCGTGGATGCTTTAAATTCTTTTGGTAAGTCCTTGGATGAATAAAAAAAGAAAAATAATCCAACATTAGGTGTATCTCGATTATTGTGGATTCCTATTTTGTTAATCCGTGGATGCTCTAAATTTTTTTAGTAAGTCCTTGCTTGAATCCCCCCCAAAAGATAATTCAACACTAGGTGTATTTCAAATATTGTGGATTCCTATTTTGTTAGTCCGTGGATGCTTTAAATTCTTTTGGTAAGTCCTGGGATAAATCCAAAAAAAAAAACCCATCCAACACTAGGTGTACCTCGAATACTGTGGATTCCTATTTTTTTAGTCCGTGGATGCTCTAAATTCCTTTGGTAAGTCCTTGATTGAATCCCCCCCAAAAGAAAATTCAATACTAGGTGTAATTCAAATATTGTGGATTCCTATTTTGTTAGTCCGTGGTTGCTTAAATTCTTTTGGTAAGTCCTTGGATAAATCCAAAAAAACAACAACATCCAACACTAGGTGTACCTCGAATATTGTGGATTCCTATTTTTTTAGTCCGTGGATGCTCTAAATTCCTTTGGTAAGTCCTTGATTGAATCCCCAAAAAATAAAATTCAACACTAGGTGTATTTCAAATACTGTGGATTCCTATTTTGTTAATCCGTGGATGATCTAAATTCTTTTGGTAAATCTTTGATTGAATCCCCAAAAACAAAACCCATTCTACACTAGGTGTATTTCAAATATTGTGGATTCCTGTTTTGTTAGTCCGTGGATGCTTTAAATTCTTTTGGTAAGTCCTTGGATGAATAAAAAAAAAAAAATATATCCAACATTAGGTGTACCTCGATTATTGTGGATTCTTAATTTGTTAGTCCGTGGATGCTCTAAATTCCTTTGGTAAGTCCTTGATTGAATCCCCAAAATCTAAAATTCAAGACTAGGTGTTTTTCAAATAGTGTGGATTCCTATTTTGTTAGTCCGTGGATGATCTAAATTCTTTTAGTAAGTCCTTGATTGAATCCCCCCAAAACAAAACCCATTCAATTATACTAGGTGTATTTCAAATATTGTGGAGTCTTATTTTGTTAGTCCGTGGATGCTTTAAACTCTTTTGGTAAGTCCTTGGATGAATCCAAAAAGGAAGAAACATCCAACACTAGGTGTACCTCGAATATTTTGGATTCCTATTTTGTTAGTCTGTGGATGCTCTAAATTCCTTTGGTAAGCCCTTGATTGAATCCCTAGAAAATAAAATTCAACACTAGGTGTATTTCAAATAGTGTGGATTCCTATTTTGTTAGTCCGTGGATGATCTAAATTCCTTTGGTAAGTCCTTGATTGAATCCCCCCAAAACAAAACCCATTCAATTATACTAGGTGTATTTCAAATATTGTGGAGTCTTATTTTGTTAGTCCGTGGATGCTTTAAACTCTTTTGGTAAGTCCTTGGATGAATCCAAAAAGGAAGAAACATCCAACACTATGTGTACCTCGATTATAGTGGATTCCTATTTTGTTAGTCCGTGGATGATCTAAATTCCTTTGGTAAGTCCTTGTTGAATCCCCAAAAAATAAAATTCAACACTAGGTGTATTTCAAATAGTGTGGATTCCTATTTTGTTAGTCCGTGGATGCTCTAAATTTTTTTAGTAAGTCCTTGATAGAATCCCCCCAAAATAAAACCCATTCAATTATACTAGGTGTATTTCAAATATTGTGGATTCCTATTTTGTTAGTCCGTGGATGCTTTAAATTCCTTTGGTAAGTCCTCGATTGAATCCCCAAAATATAAAATTCAACACTAGGTGTATTTCAAATAGTGTAGATTCCTATTTTGTTAATCCGTGGATGCTCTAAATTCTTTTCGTAAGTCCTTGATTGAATCCCTTCAAAACAAAACTCATTCAATTATACTAGGTGTATTTCAAATATTGTGGATTCCTATATTGTTAGTCCGAGGATGCTTTAAATTCTTTTCGTAAGTCCTTGGATGAATAAAAAAAAACAAAAAAAACAAACACTATGTGTACCTCGATTATAGTGGATTCCTATTTTGTTAGTCCGTGGATGATCTAAATTCCTTTGGTAAGTCCTTGATTGAATCCCCAAAAAATAAAATTCAACACTAGGTGTTTTTCAAATAGTGTGGATTCCTATTTTGTTAGTCCGTGGATGATCTAAATTCTTTTGGTAAGTCCTTGATTGAATCCCTCCAAAACAAAACTCATTCAACTATACTAGGTGTATTTCAAATATTGTGGATTTTTATTTTGTTAGTCCGTGGATGCTTTAAATTCTTTTGGAAAGTCCTTGGATGAATAAAAATAAAAAAAATAATCCAACACTAGGTGTATCTCGATTATTGTGGATTCCTATTTTGCTAGTCCGTGGATGCGCTAAATTCCTTTGGTAAGTCCTTGATTGAATCCCCAAAATCTAAAATTCAACACTAGGTGTATTTCAAATAATGTGGATTCCTATTTTGTTAGTCTGTGGATGATCTAAATTCTTTTAGTAAGTCCTTGATTGAATCCCCCCAAAACAAAACCCATTCAATTATACTAGGTGTATTTCAAATATTGTGGAGTCTTATTTTGTTAGTCCGTGGATGCTATAAACTCTTTTGGTAAGTCCTTGGATGAATCCAAAAAGGAAGAAACATCCAACACTATGTGTACCTCGATTATAGTGGATTCCTATTTTGTTAGTCCGTGGATGATCTAAATTCCTTTGGTAAGTCCTTGTTGAATCCCCAAAAAATAAAATTCAACACTAGGTGTATTTCAAATAGTGTGGATTCCTATTTTGTTAGTCCGTGGATGATCTAAATTCTTTTGGTAAGTCCTTGATTGAATCCCCCCAAAACAAAACTCATTCAACTATACTAGGTGTATTTCAAATATTGTGGATTTTTATTTTGTTAGTCCGTGGATGCTTTAAATTCTTTTGGTAAGTCCTTGGATGAATAAAAAAAGAAAAATAATCCAACATTAGGTGTATCTCGATTATTGTGGATTCCTATTTTGTTAATCCGTGGATGCTCTAAATTTTTTTAGTAAGTCCTTGCTTGAATCCCCCCCAAAAGATAATTCAACACTAGGTGTATTTCAAATATTGTGGATTCCTATTTTGTTAGTCCGTGGATGCTTTAAATTCTTTTGGTAAGTCCTGGGATAAATCCAAAAAAAAAAACCCATCCAACACTAGGTGTACCTCGAATACTGTGGATTCCTATTTTTTTAGTCCGTGGATGCTCTAAATTCCTTTGGTAAGTCCTTGATTGAATCCCCCCCAAAAGAAAATTCAATACTAGGTGTAATTCAAATATTGTGGATTCCTATTTTGTTAGTCCGTGGTTGCTTAAATTCTTTTGGTAAGTCCTTGGATAAATCCAAAAAAACAACAACATCCAACACTAGGTGTACCTCGAATATTGTGGATTCCTATTTTTTTAGTCCGTGGATGCTCTAAATTCCTTTGGTAAGTCCTTGATTGAATCCCCAAAAAATAAAATTCAACACTAGGTGTATTTCAAATACTGTGGATTCCTATTTTGTTAATCCGTGGATGATCTAAATTCTTTTGGTAAATCTTTGATTGAATCCCCAAAAACAAAACCCATTCTACACTAGGTGTATTTCAAATATTGTGGATTCCTGTTTTGTTAGTCCGTGGATGCTTTAAATTCTTTTGGTAAGTCCTTGGATGAATAAAAAAAAAAAAAAATATCCAACATTAGGTGTACCTCGATTATTGTGGATTCTTAATTTGTTAGTCCGTGGATGCTCTAAATTCCTTGGTAAGTCCTTCATTGAATCCCAAAAATATAAAATTCAACACTAGGTGTATTTCAAATAGTGTGGATTCCTATTTTGTTAGTCCGTGGATGCTTTAAATTCTTTTCGTAAGTCCTTGGATGAATAAAAAAAGAAAAATAATCCAACATTAGGTGTATCTCGATTATTGTGGATTCCTATTTTGCTAGTCCGTGGATGATCTAAATTCCTTTGGTAAGTCCTTGATTGAATCCCCTATAATCTAAAATTCAAGACTAGGTGTATTTAAAATAGTGTGGATTCCTATTTTGTTAGTCTGTGGATGATCTAAATTCTTTTAGTAAGTCCTTGATTGAATCCCCCCAAAACAAAACCCATTCAATTATACTAGGTGTATTTCAAATATTGTGGAGTCTTATTTTGTTAGTCCGTGGATGCTTTAAATTCTTTTGGTAAGTCCTTGGATGAATAAAAATAAAAAAAATAATCCAACACTAGGTGTATCTCGACTATTGTGGATTCCTATTTTGCTAGTCCGTGGATGCTCTAAATTCCTTTGGTAAGTCCTTGATTGAATCCCCAAAATCTAAAATTCAAGACTAGGTGTATTTCAAATAGTGTGGATTCCTATTTTGTTAGTCTGTGGATGATCTAAATTCTTTTAGTAAGTCCTTGATTGAATCCCCCCAAAACAAAACCCATTCAATTATACTAGGTGTATTTCAAATATTGTGGAGTCTTATTTTGTTAGTCCGTGGATGCTTTAAATTCTTTTGGTAAGTCCTTGGATGAATCCAAAAAGGAAGAAACATCCAACACTAGGTGTACCTCGAATATTGTGGATTCCTATTTTGTTAGTCTGTAGATGCTCTAAATTCCTTTGGTAAGCCCTTGATTGAATCCCTAGAAAATAAAATTCAACACTAGGTGTATTTCAAATAGTGTGGATTCCTATTTTGTTAGTCCGTGGATGCTTTAAATTCTTTTGGTAAGTCCTTGGATGAATCCAAAAAGGATGAAACATCCAACACTAGGTGTACCTCGAATATTGTGGATTCCTATTTTGTTAGTCCGTGGATGCTTTAAATTCTTTTGGTAAATCTTTGATTGAATCCCCCAAAACAAAACCAATTCAACACTAGTTGTATTTCAAATATTGTGGACTCCTATTTTGTTAGTCCGTGGATGCTTTAAATTCTTTTGGTAAATCTTTGATTGAGTCCCCCAAAACAAAACCCATTCAACACTAGGTGTATTTCAAATATTGTAGATTCCTATTTTGTTAGTCCGTGGATGCTTTAAATTCCTTTGGTAAGTCCTTGATTGAATCCCCAAAATATAAAATTCAACACTAGGTGTATTTCAAATTGTGTAGATTCCTATTTTGTTAATCCGTGGATGCTCTAAATTCTTTTCGTAAGTCCTTGATTGAATCCCTTCAAAACAAAACTTATTCAATTATACTAGGTGTATTTCAAATATTGTGGATTCCTATATTGTTAGTCCGTGGATGCTTTAAATTCTTTTCGTAAGTCCTTGGATGAATAAAAAAAAACAAAAAAAACAAACACTATGTGTACCTCGATTATAGTGGATTCCTATTTTGTTAGTCCGTGGATGATCTAAATTCCTTTGGTAAGTCCTTGATTGAATCCCCAAAAAATAAAATTCAACACTAGGTGTATTTCAAATAGTGTGGATTCCTATTTTGTTAGTCCGTGGATGCTCTAAATTCTTTTGGTACCTCCTTGCTTGAATCCCCGCCAGAAGAAAATCCAGCACTAGGTGTAATTCAAATACTGTGGATTCCTATTTTGTTAATCCGTGGATGCTCTAAATTTTTTTAGTAAGTCCTTGATAGAATCCCCCCAAAATAAAACCCATTCAATTATACTAGGTGTATTTCAAATATTGTGGATTCCTATTTTGTTAGTCCGTGGATGCTTTAAATTCCTTTGGTAAGTCCTCGATTGAATCCCCAAAATATAAAATTCAACACTAGGTGTATTTCAAATAGTGTAGATTCCTATTTTGTTAATCCGTGGATGCTCTAAATTCTTTTCGTAAGTCCTTGATTGAATCCCTTCAAAACAAAACTCATTCAATTATACTAGGTGTATTTCAAATATTGTGGATTCCTATATTGTTAGTCCGAGGATGCTTTAAATTCTTTTCGTAAGTCCTTGGATGAATAAAAAAAAACAAAAAAAACAAACACTATGTGTACCTCGATTATAGTGGATTCCTATTTTGTTAGTCCGTGGATGATCTAAATTCCTTTGGTAAGTCCTTGATTGAATCCCCAAAAAATAAAATTCAACACTAGGTGTTTTTCAAATAGTGTGGATTCCTATTTTGTTAGTCCGTGGATGATCTAAATTCTTTTAGTAAGTCCTTGATTGAATCCCCCCAAAACAAAACCCATTCAATTATACTAGGTGTATTTCAAATATTGTGGACTCTTATTTTGTTAGTCCGTGGATGCTTTAAACTCTTTTGGTAAGTCCTTGGATGAATCCAAAAAGGAAGAAACATCCAACACTAGGTGTACCTCGAATATTTTGGATTCCTATTTTGTTAGTCTGTGGATGCTCTAAATTCCTTTGGTAAGCCCTTGATTGAATCCCTAGAAAATAAAATTCAACACTAGGTGTATTTGAAATAGTGTGGATTCCTATTTTGTTAGTCCGTGGATGATCTAAATTCCTTTGGTAAGTCCTTGATTGAATCCCCAAAATATAAAATTCAACACTAGGTGTATTTCAAATAGTGTAGATTCCTATTTTGTTAATCCGTGGATGCTCTAAATTCTTTTCGTAAGTCCGTGATTGAATCCCTTCAAAACAAAACTCATTCAATTATACTAGGTGTATTTCAAATATTGTGGATTCCTATATTGTTAGTCCGTGGATGCTTTAAATTCTTTTCGTAAGTCCTTGGATGAATAAAAAAAAACAAAAAAAACAAACACTATGTGTACCTCGATTATAGTGGATTCCTATTTTGTTAGTCCGTGGATGATCTAAATTCCTTTGGTAAGTCCTTGATTGAATCCCCAAAAAATAAAATTCAAGACTAGGTGTATTTCAAATAGTGTGGATTCCTATTTTGTTAGTCCGTGGATGATCTAAATTCTTTTGGTAAGTCCTTGATTGAATCCCCGCAAACAAAACTCACTCAATTATACTAGGTGTATTTCAAATATTGTGGATTTTTATTTTGTTAGTCCGTGGATGCTTTAAATTCTTTTGGTAAGTCCTTGGATGAATAAAAATAAAAAAAATAATCCAACACTAGGTGTATCTCGATTATTGTGGATTCCTATTTTGCTAGTCCGTGGATGCTCTAAATTCCTTTGGTAAGTCCTTGATTGAATCCCCAAAATCTAAAATTCAACACTAGGTGTATTTCAAATAGTGTGGATTCCTATTTTGTTAGTCCGTGGATGATCTAAATTCTTTTGGTAAATCTTTGATTGAATCCTCCAAAACAAAACCAATTCAACACTAGTTGTATTTCAAATATAGTGGATTCCTATTTTGTTAGTCCGTGGATGCTTTAAATTCTTTTAGTAAATCTTTGATTGAATCCCCCAAAACAAAACCAATTCAATACTAGGTGTATTTCAAATATTGTGGATTCTTATTTTGTTAGTCCGTGGATACTCTAAATTGTTTTTGTAAATCTTTGATTGAATCCCGAAAAACCAGACCCATTCAACACTAGGTGTATTTCAAATATTGTGGATTCCTATTTTGTTAGTCCGTGGATGCTTTAAATTCTTTTCGTAAGTCCTTGGATGAATAAAATTAAAAAAAATAATCCAACACTAGGTGTATCTCAATTATTGTGGATTCCTATTTTGTTAGTCCGTAGATGCTCTAAATTCCTTTGGTAAGTCCTTGATTGAATCCCCAAAATATAAAATCCAACACTAGGTGTACTTCAAATAGTGTGGATTCCTATTTTGTTAGTCCGTGGATGATCTAAATTCTTTTGGTAAATCTTTGATTGAATCCCCGAAAACAAAACCCATTCAACACTAGGTGTATTTCAAATATTGTGTATTCCTATTTTGTTAGTCCGTGCATGTTTTAAATTCTCTTGGTAAGTCCTTGGATGAATAAATAAAAACATTATGTGTACCTCGATTATTGTGGATTCCTATTTTGTTAGTCCGTGGATGCTCTAAATTCCTTTGGTAAGTCCTTGATTGAATCCCCAAAAAATAAAATCCAACACTAGGTGTATTTCAAATAGTGTGGATTCCTATTTTGTTAGTCCGTGGATGATCTAAATTCTTTTGGTAAATCTTTGATTGAATCCCCGAAAACAAAACCAATTCAACACTAGGTGCATTTCAAATAGTGTGGATTCCTATTTTGTTAGTCCGTGGATGATCTAAATTCTTTTGGTAAATCTTTGATTGAATCCCCAAAAACAAAACCAATTCAACACTAGGTGTATTTCAAATATTGTGGATTCCTATTTTGTTAGTCCGTGGATGCTTTAAATTCTTTTCGTAAGTCCTTGGATGAATAAAAAAAAACAAAAAACAAAATCACTATGTGTATCTCGATTATTGTGGATTCCTATTTTGTTAGTCCGTGGATGGTCTAAATTCTTTTAGTAAGTCCTTGATTGAATCCCCCCCAAAAGAAAATTCAATACTAGGTGTATTTCAAATATTGTGGATTCCTATTTTGTTAGTCCGTGGATGCTTTAAATTCCTTTGGTAAGTCTTTGATTGAATCCCCAAAATATAAAATTCAACACTGGGTGTATTTCAAATATTGTGGATTCCTATTTTGTTAGTCCGTGGTTGCTTTAAATTCTTTTGGTAAGTCCTTGGATAAATCCAAAAAAACAACAACATCCAACACTAGGTGTACCTCGAATATTGTGGATTCCTATTTTTTTAGTCCGTGGATGCTCTAAATTCCTTTGGTAAGTCCTTGATTGAATCCCCAAAAAATAAAATTCAACACTAGGTGTATTTCAAATATTGTGGATTCCTATTTTGTTAATCCGTGGATGATCTAAATTCTTTTGGTAAATCTTTGATTGAATCCCCAAAAACAAAACCCATTCTACACTAGGTGTATTTCAAATATTGTGGATTCCTATTTTGTTAGTCCCTGGATGCTTTAAATTCTTTTGGTAAGTCTTTGGATGAATAAAAAAAAACAAGAAACAAAAACACTGTGTGTACCTCGATTATTGTGGATTCCTATTTTGTTAGTCCGTGGATGCTTTAAATTCTTTTGGTAAGTCCTTGGATGAATAAAAAAAGAAAAATAATCCAACACTAGGTGTATCTCGATTATTGTGGATTCCTATTTTATTAGTCCGTGGATGCTCTAAATTCCTTTGGTAAGTCCTTGATTGAATCCCCAAAAAATAAAATTCAACACTAGGTGTATTTCAAATAGTGTGGATTTTAATTTTGTTAGTTCGTGGATGATCTAAATTCTTTTGGTAAATCTTTGATTGAATCCCCCAAAACAAACCCATTCAACACTAGTTGTATTTCAAATACTGTGGATTCCTATTTTGTTAGTCCGTGGATGCTCTAAATTCCTTTGGTAAGTCCTTGATTAAATCCCCAAAATATAAAATTCTACACTAGGTGTACCTCGAATATTGTGGATTCCTATTTTGTTAGTCCGTGGATGCTCTAAATTCCTTTGGTAAGTCCTTGATTGAATCCCCAAAAAATAAAATTCAACACTAGGTGTATTTCAAATATTGTGGATTCCTATTTTGTTAGTCCGTGGATGATCTAAATTCTTTTGATAAGTCCTTGGATGAATAAAAAAAGAAAAATAATCCAATACTAGGTGTATCTCGATTATTGTGGATTCCTATTTTGTTAGTCCGTGGATGCTCTAAATTCCTTTGGTAAGTCCTTGATTGAATCCCCAAAAAATAAAATTCAACACTAGGTGTATTTCAAATAGTGTGGATTCCTATTTTGTTAGTCCGTGGATGATCTAAATTCTTTTGGTAAATCTTTGATTGAATAACTGAAAACAAAACCCATTCAACACTAGTTGTATTTCAAATATTGTGGATTCCTATTTTGTTAGTATGTGGATGCTTTAAATTCTTTTGGTAAGTCCTTGGATGAATAAAAAAAAAAAAAAATATCCAACATTAGGTGTACCTCGATTATTGTGGATTCTTAATTTGTTAGTCCGTGGATGCTCTAAATTCCTTGGTAAGTCCTTCATTGAATCCCAAAAATATAAAATTCAACACTAGGTGTATTTCAAATAGTGTGGATTCCTATTTTGTTAGTCCGTGGATGCTTTAAATTCTTTTGGTAAGTCTTTGGATGAATAAAAAAAGAAAAATAATCCAACATTAGGTGTATCTCGATTATTGTGGATTCCTATTTTGTTAATCCGTGGATGCTCTAAATTTTTTTAGTAAGTCCTTGCTTGAATCCCCCCCAAAAGATAATTCAACACTAGGTGTATTTCAAATATTGTGGATTCCTATTTTGTTAATCCGTGGATGCTCTAAATTCTTTTAGTAAGTCCTTGATTGAATCCCCCCAAAATAAAACCTATTCAATTATACTAGGTGTATTTCAAATATTGTGGATTCCTATTTTGTTAGTCCGTGGATGCTTTAAATTCTTTTGGTAAGTCCTGGGATAAATCCAAAAAAACAACAACATCCAACACTAGGTGTACCTCGAATATTGTGGATTCCTATTTTTTTAGTCCGTGGATGCTCTAAATTCCTTTGGTAAGTCCTTCATTGAATCCCAAAAATATAAAATTCAACACTAGGTGTATTTCAAATAGTGTGGATTCCTATTTTGTTAGTCCGTGGATGCTTTAAATTCTTTTCGTAAGTCCTTGGATGAATAAAAAAAGAAAAATAATCCAACATTAGGTGTATCTCGATTATTGTGGATTCCTATTTTGCTAGTCCGTGGATGCGCTAAATTCCTTTGGTAAGTCCTTGATTGAATCCCCTAAAATCTAAAATTCAAGACTAGGTGTATTTCAAATAGTGTGGATTCCTATTTTGTTAGTCTGTGGATGATCTAAATTCTTTTAGTAAGTCCTTGATTGAATCCCCCCAAAACAAAACCCATTCAATTATACTAGGTGTATTTCAAATATTGTGGAGTCTTATTTTGTTAGTCCGTGGATGCTTTAAATTCTTTTGGTAAGTCCTTGGATGAATAAAAATAAAAAAAATAATCCAACACTAGGTGTATCTCGACTATTGTGGATTCCTATTTTGCTAGTCCGTGGATGCTCTAAATTCCTTTGGTAAGTCCTTGATTGAATCCCCAAAATCTAAAATTCAAGACTAGGTGTATTTCAAATAGTGTGGATTCCTATTTTGTTAGTCTGTGGATGATCTAAATTCTTTTAGTAAGTCCTTGATTGAATCCCCCCAAAACAAAACTCATTCAATTATACTAGGTGTATTTCAAATATTGTGGATTTTTATTTTGTTAGTCCGTGGATGCTTTAAATTCTTTTGGTAAGTCCTTGGATGAATAAAAAAAGAAAAATAATCCAACATTAGGTGTATCTCGATTATTGTGGATTCCTATTTTGTTAATCCGTGGATGCTCTAAATTTTTTTAGTAAGTCCTTGCTTGAATCCCCCCCAAAAGATAATTCAACACTAGGTGTATTTCAAATATTGTGGATTCCTATTTTGTTAATCCGTGGATGCTCTAAATTCTTTTAGTAAGTCCTTGATTGAATCCCCCCAAAATAAAACCTATTCAATTATACTAGGTGTATTTCAAATATTGTGGATTCCTATTTTGTTAGTCCGTGGATGCTTTAAATTCTTTTGGTAAGTCCTGGGATAAATCCAAAAAAAAAAACCCATCCAACACTAGGTGTACCTCGAATACTGTGGATTCCTATTTTTTTAGTCCGTGGATGCTCTAAATTCCTTTGGTAAGTCCTTGATTGAATCCCCCCCAAAAGAAAATTCAATACTAGGTGTAATTCAAATATTGTGGATTCCTATTTTGTTAGTCCGTGGTTGCTTTAAATTCTTTTGGTAAGTCCTTGGATAAATCCAAAAAAACAACAACATCCAACACTAGGTGTACCTCGAATATTGTGGATTCCTATTTTTTTAGTCCGTGGATGCTCTAAATTCCTTTGGTAAGTCCTTGATTGAATCCCCAAAAAATAAAATTCAACACTAGGTGTATTTCAAATACTGTGGATTCCTATTTTGTTAATCCGTGGATGATCTAAATTCTTTTGGTAAATCTTTGATTGAATCCCCAAAAACAAAACCCATTCTACACTAGGTGTATTTCAAATATTGTGGATTCCTGTTTTGTTAGTCCGTGGATGCTTTAAATTCTTTTGGTAAGTCCTTGGATGAATAAAAAAAAAAAAAAAATATCCAACATTAGGTGTACCTCGATTATTGTGGATTCCTAATTTGTTAGTCCGTGGATGCTCTAAATTCCTTGGTAAGTCCTTCATTGAATCCCAAAAATATAAAATTCAACACTAGGTGTATTTCAAATAGTGTGGATTCCTATTTTGTTAGTCCGTGGATGCTTTAAATTCTTTTCGTAAGTCCTTGGATGAATAAAAAAAGAAAAATAATCCAACATTAGGTGTATCTCGATTATTGTGGATTCCTATTTTGCTAGTCCGTGGATGCTCTAAATTCCTTTGGTAAGTCCTTGATTGAATCCCCTAAAATCTAAAATTCAAGACTAGGTGTATTTCAAATAGTGTGGATTCCTATTTTGTTAGTCTGTGGATGATCTAAATTCTTTTAGTAAGTCCTTGATTGAATCCCCCCAAAACAAAACCCATTCAATTATACTAGGTGTATTTCAAATATTGTGGAGTCTTATTTTGTTAGTCCGTGGATGCTTTAAATTCTTTTGGTAAGTCCTTGGATGAATAAAAATAAAAAAAATAATCCAACACTAGGTGTATCTCGACTATTGTGGATTCCTATTTTGCTAGTCCGTGGATGCTCTAAATTCCTTTGGTAAGTCCTTGATTGAATCCCCAAAATCTAAAATTCAAGACTAGGTGTATTTCAAATAGTGTGGATTCCTATTTTGTTAGTCTGTGGATGATCTAAATTCTTTTAGTAAGTCCTTGATTGAATCCCCCCAAAACAAAACCCATTCAATTATACTAGGTGTATTTCAAATATTGTGGAGTCTTATTTTGTTAGTTCGTGGATGCTTTAAATTCTTTTGGTAAGTCCTTGGATGAATCCAAAAAGGAAGAAACATCCAACACTAGGTGTACCTCGAATATTGTGGATTCCTATTTTGTTAGTCTGTGGATGCTCTAAATTCCTTTGGTAAGCCCTTGATTGAATCCCCAGAAAATAAAATTCAACACTAGGTGTATTTCAAATAGTGTGGATTCCTATTTTGTTAGTCCGTGGATGCTTTAAATTCTTTTGGTAAGTCCTTGGATGAATCCAAAAAGGATGAAACATCCAACACTAGGTGTACCTCGAATATTGTGGATTCCTATTTTGTTAGTCCGTGGATGCTTTAAATTCTTTTGGTAAATCTTTGATTGAATCCCCCAAAACAAAACCAATTCAACACTAGTTGTATTTCAAATATTGTGGACTCCTATTTTGTTAGTCCGTGGATGCTTTAAATTCTTTTGGTAAATCTTTGATTGAGTCCCCCAAAACAAAACCCATTCAACACTAGGTGTATTTCAAATATTGTAGATTCCTATTTTGTTAGTCCGTGGATGCTTTAAATTCCTTTGGTAAGTCCTTGATTGAATCCCCAAAATATAAAATTCAACACTAGGTGTATTTCAAATAGTGTAGATTCCTATTTTGTTAATCCGTGGATGCTCTAAATTCTTTTCGTAAGTCCTTGATTGAATCCCTTCAAAACAAAACTCATTCAATTATACTAGGTGTATTTCAAATATTGTGGATTCCTATATTGTTAGTCCGTGGATGCTTTAAATTCTTTTCGTAAGTCCTTGGATGAATAAAAAAAAACAAAAAAAGCAAACACTATGTGTACCTCGATTATAGTGGATTCCTATTTTGTTAGTCCGTGGATGATCTAAATTCCTTTGGTAAGTCCTTGATTGAATCCCCAAAAAATAAAATTCAACACTAGGTGTATTTCAAATAGTGTGGATTCCTATTTTGTTAGTCCGTGGATGCTTTAAATTCTTTTGGTACCTCCTTGCTTGAATCCCCGCCAGAAGAAAATCCAGCACTAGGTGTAATTCAAATACTGTGGATTCCTATTTTGTTAATCCGTGGATGCTCTAAATTTTTTTAGTAAGTCCTTGATAGAATCCCCCCAAAATAAAACCCATTCAATTATACTAGGTGTATTTCAAATATTGTGGATTCCTATTTTGTTAGTCCGTGGATGCTTTAAATTCCTTTGGTAAGTCCTCGATTGAATCCCCAAAATATAAAATTCAATACTAGGTGTATTTCAAATAGTGTAGATTCCTATTTTGTTAATCCGTGGATGCTCTAAATTCTTTTCGTAAGTCCTTGATTGAATCCCTTCAAAACAAAACTCATTCAATTATACTAGGTGTATTTCAAATATTGTGGATTCCTATATTGTTAGTCCGAGGATGCTTTAAATTCTTTTGGTAAATCTTTGATTGAATCCCCAAAAACAAAACCAATTCAACACTAGGTGTATTTCAAATATTGTGGATTCCTATTTTGTTAGTCCGTGGATGCTTTAAATTCTTTTCGTAAGTCCTTGGATGAATAAAAAAAAAAAAAAAAAAAAATCACTATGTGTATCTCGATTATTGTGGATTCCTATTTTGTTAGTCCGTGGATGGTCTAAATTCTTTTAGTAAGTCCTTGATTGAATCCCCCCCAAAAGAAAATTCAATACTAGGTGTATTTCAAATATTGTGGATTCCTATTTTGTTAGTCCGTGGATGCTTTAAATTCTTTTGGTAAGTCCTGGGATAAATCCAAAAAAAAAACCCAATCCAACACTAGGTGTACCTCGAATATTGTGGATTCCTATTTTTTTAAGTCCGTGGATGCTCTAAATTCCTTTGGTAAGTCCTTGATTGAATCCCCCCCAAAAGAAAATTTAATACTAGGTGTATTTCAAATATTGTGGATTCCTATTTTGTTAGTCCGTGGTTGCTTTAAATTCTTTTGGTAAGTCCTTGGATAAATCCAAAAAAACAACAACATCCAACACTAGGTGTACCTCGAATATTGTGGATTCCTATTTTTTTAGTCCGTGGATGCTCTAAATTCCTTTGGTAAGTCCTTGATTGAATCCCCAAAAAATAAAATTCAACACTAGGTGTATTTCAAATACTGTGGATTCCTATTTTGTTAATCCGTGGATGATCTAAATTCTTTTGGTAAATCTTTGATTGAATCCCCCAAAACAAAACCCATTCTACACTAGGTGTATTTCAAATATTGTGGATTCCTATTTTGTTAGTCCGTGGATGCTTTAAATTCTTTTGGTAAGTCCTTGGATGAATAAAAAAAAAAAAAAATATCCAACATTAGGTGTACCTCGATTATTGTGGATTCTTAATTTGTTAGTCCGTGGATGCTCTAAATTCCTTGGTAAGTCCTTCATTGAATCCCAAAAATATAAAATTCAACACTAGGTGTATTTCAAATAGTGTGGATTCCTATTTTGTTAGTCCGTGGATGCTTTAAATTCTTTTGGTAAGTCCTTGGATGAATAAAAAAAGAAAAATAATCCAACATTAGCTGTATCTCGATTATTGTGGATTCCTATTTTGTTAATCCGTGGATGCTCTAAATTCTTTTAGTAAGTCCTTGATTGAATCCCCCCCAAAAGATAATTCAACACTAGGTGTATTTCAAATATTGTGGATTCCTATTTTGTTAATCCGTGGATGCTCTAAATTCTTTTAGTAAGTCCTTGATTGAATCCCCCAAAAAAGATAATTCAACACTAGGTGTATTTCAAATATTGTGGATTCCTATTTTGTTAATCCGTGGATGCTCTAAATTCTTTTAGTAAGTCCTTGATTGAATCCCCCCAAAATAAAACCTATTCAATTATACTAGGTGTATTTCAAATATTGTGGATTCCTATTTTGTTAGTCCGTGGTTGCTTTAAATTCTTTTGGTAAGTCCTGGGATAAACCAAAAAAAAAAAGAAACATCCAACACTAGGTGTACCTCGAATATTGTGGATTCCTATTTTTTTAGTCCGTGGATGCTCTAAATTCCTTTGGTAAGTCCTTGATTGAATCCCCAAAAAATAAAATTCAACACTAGGTGTATTTCAAATATTGTGGATTCCTATTTTGTTAGACCGTGGATACTCTAAATTGTTTTGGTAAATCTTTGATTGAATCCCCCAAAACCAGACCCATTCAACACTAGGTGTATTTCAAATATTGTGGATTTTTATTTTGTTAGTCCGCGGATGCTTTAAATTCTTTTGGTAAGTCCTTGATTGAATCCCCAAAAAATAAAATTCATCACTAGGTGTATTTCAAATAGTGTGGATTCCTATTTTGTTAGTCCGTGGATGATCTAAATTCTTTTGGTAAATCTTTGATTGAATCCCCCAAAACAAAACCCATTCAACACTAGGTGTATTTTAAATATTGTGGATTCCTATTTTGTTAGTCCGTGGATGCTTTAAATTCTTTTGATAAGTCCTTGGATGAATAAAAAAAGAAAAATAATCCAACACTAGGTGTATCTCGATTATTGTGGATTCCTATTTTGTTAGTCCGTGGATGCTTTAAATTCTTTTGGTAAGTCCTTGGATGAATAAAAAAAGAAAAATAATCCAACACTAGGTGTATCTCGATTATTGTGGATTCCTATTTTATTAGTCCGTGGATGCTCTAAATTCCTTTGGTAAGTCCTTGATTGAATCCCCAAAAAATAAAATTCAACACTAGGTGTACCTCGAATATTGTGGATTCCTATTTTGTTAGTCCGTGGATGCTCTAAATTCCTTTGGTAAGTCCTTGATTGAATCCCCAAAAAATAAAATTCAACACTAGGTGTATTTCAAATATTGTGGATTCCTATTTTGTTAGTCCGTGGATGATCTAAATTCTTTTGATAAGTCCTTGGATGAATAAAAAAAGAAAAATAATCCAATACTAGGTGTATCTCGATTATTGTGGATTCCTATTTTGTTAGTCCGTGGATGCTCTAAATTCCTTTGGTAAGTCCTGGATTGAATCCCCAAAAAATAAAATTCAACACTAGGTGTATTTCAAATAGTGTGGATTCCTATTTTGTTAGTCCGTGGATGATCTAAATTCTTTTGGTAAATCTTTGATTGAATCCCCCAAAACAAAACCCATTCAACACTAGGTGTATTTTAAATATTGTGGATTCCTATTTTGTTAGTCCGTGGATGCTTTAAATTCTTTTGATAAGTCCTTGGATGAATAAAAAAAGAAAAATAATCCAACACTAGGTGTATCTCGATTATTGTGGATTCCTATTTGGTTAGTCCGTGGATGCTTTAAATTCTTTTGGTAAGTCCTTGGATGAATAAAAAAAGAAAAATAATCCAACACTAGGTGTATCTCGATTATTGTGGATTCCTATTTTATTAGTCCGTGGATGCTCTAAATTCCTTTGGTAAGTCCTTGATTGAATCCCCAAAAAATAAAATTCAACACTAGGTGTATTTCAAATAGTGTGGATTTTAATTTTGTTAGTTCGTGGATGATCTAAATTCTTTTGGTAAATCTTTGATTGAATCCCCCAAAACAAACCCATTCAACACTAGTTGTATTTCAAATACTGTGGATTCCTATTTTGTTAGTCCGTGGATGCTTTAAATTCTTTTGGTAAGTCTTTGGATGAATAAAAAAAAACAAGAAACAAAAACACTGTGTGTACCTCGATTATTGTGGATTCCTATTTTGTTAGTCCGTGGATGCTTTAAATTCTTTTGGTAAGTCCTTGGATGAATAAAAAAAGAAAAATAATCCAACACTAGGTGTATCTCGATTATTGTGGATTCCTATTTTATTAGTCCGTGGATGCTCTAAATTCCTTTGGTAAGTCCTTGATTGAATCCCCAAAAAATAAAATTCAACACTAGGTGTATTTCAAATAGTGTGGATTTTAATTTTGTTAGTTCGTGGATGATCTAAATTCTTTTGGTAAATCTTTGATTGAATCCCCCAAAACAAACCCATTCAACACTAGTTGTATTTCAAATACTGTGGATTCCTATTTTGTTAGTCCGTGGATGCTCTAAATTCCTTTGGTAAGTCCTTGATTAAATCCCCAAAATATAAAATTCTACACTAGGTGTACCTCGAATATTGTGGATTCCTATTTTGTTAGTCCGTGGATGCTCTAAATTCCTTTGGTAAGTCCTTGATTGAATCCCCAAAAAATAAAATTCAACACTAGGTGTATTTCAAATATTGTGGATTCCTATTTTGTTAGTCCGTGGATGATCTAAATTCTTTTGATAAGTCCTTGGATGAATAAAAAAAGAAAAATAATCCAATACTAGGTGTATCTCGATTATTGTGGATTCCTATTTTGTTAGTCCGTGGATGCTCTAAATTCCTTTGGTAAGTCCTGGATTGAATCCCCAAAAAATAAAATTCAACACTAGGTGTATTTCAAATAGTGTGGATTCCTATTTTGTTAGTCCGTGGATGATCTAAATTCTTTTGGTAAATCTTTGATTGAATCCCCCAAAACAAAACCCATTCAACACTAGGTGTATTTTAAATATTGTGGATTCCTATTTTGTTAGTCCGTGGATGCTTTAAATTCTTTTGATAAGTCCTTGGATGAATAAAAAAAGAAAAATAATCCAACACTAGGTGTATCTCGATTATTGTGGATTCCTATTTGGTTAGTCCGTGGATGCTTTAAATTCTTTTGGTAAGTCCTTGGATGAATAAAAAAAGAAAAATAATCCAACACTAGGTGTATCTCGATTATTGTGGATTCCTATTTTATTAGTCCGTGGATGCTCTAAATTCCTTTGGTAAGTCCTTGATTGAATCCCCAAAAAATAAAATTCAACACTAGGTGTATTTCAAATAGTGTGGATTTTAATTTTGTTAGTTCGTGGATGATCTAAATTCTTTTGGTAAATCTTTGATTGAATCCCCCAAAACAAACCCATTCAACACTAGTTGTATTTCAAATACTGTGGATTCCTATTTTGTTAGTCCGTGGATGCTTTAAATTCTTTTGGTAAGTCTTTGGATGAATAAAAAAAAACAAGAAACAAAAACACTGTGTGTACCTCGATTATTGTGGATTCCTATTTTGTTAGTCCGTGGATGCTTTAAATTCTTTTGGTAAGTCCTTGGATGAATAAAAAAAGAAAAATAATCCAACACTAGGTGTATCTCGATTATTGTGGATTCCTATTTTATTAGTCCGTGGATGCTCTAAATTCCTTTGGTAAGTCCTTGATTGAATCCCCAAAAAATAAAATTCAACACTAGGTGTATTTCAAATAGTGTGGATTTTAATTTTGTTAGTTCGTGGATGATCTAAATTCTTTTGGTAAATCTTTGATTGAATCCCCCAAAACAAACCCATTCAACACTAGTTGTATTTCAAATACTGTGGATTCCTATTTTGTTAGTCCGTGGATGCTCTAAATTCCTTTGGTAAGTCCTTGATTGAATCCCCAAAATATAAAATTCAACACTAGGTGTACCTCGAATATTGTGGATTCCTATTTTGTTAGTCCGTGGATGCTCTAAATTCCTTTGGTAAGTCCTTGATTGAATCCCCAAAAAATAAAATTCAACACTAGGTGTATTTCAAATATTGTGGATTCCTATTTTGTTAGTCCGTGGATGATCTAAATTCTTTTGATAAGTCCTTGGATGAATAAAAAAAGAAAAATAATCCAATACTAGGTGTATCTCGATTATTGTGGATTCCTATTTTGTTAGTCCGTGGATGCTCTAAATTCCTTTGGTAAGTCCTGGATTGAATCCCCAAAAAATAAAATTCAACACTAGGTGTATTTCAAATAGTGTGGATTCCTATTTTGTTAGTCCGTGGATGATCTAAATTCTTTTGGTAAATCTTTGATTGAATCCCCCAAAACAAAACCCATTCAACACTAGGTGTATTTTAAATATTGTGGATTCCTATTTTGTTAGTCCGTGGATGCTTTAAATTCTTTTGATAAGTCCTTGGATGAATAAAAAAAGAAAAATAATCCAACACTAGGTGTATCTCGATTATTGTGGATTCCTATTTTATTAGTCCGTGGATGCTCTAAATTCCTTTGGTAAGTCCTTGATTGAATCCCCAAAAAATAAAATTCAACACTAGGTGTATTTCAAATAGTGTGGATTTTAATTTTGTTAGTCCGTGGATGCTCTAAATTCCTTTGGTAAGTCCTTGATTGAATCCCCAAAAAATAAAATTCAACACTAGGTGTATTTCAAATACTGTGGATTCCTATTTTGTTAGTCCGTGGATGCTCTAAATTCCTTTGGTAAGTCCTTGATTGAATCCCCAAAATATAAAATTCAACACTAGGTGTACCTCGAATATTGTGGATTCCTATTTTGTTAGTCCGTGGATGCTCTAAATTCCTTTGGTAAGTCCTTGATTGAATCCCCAAAAAATAAAATTCAACACTAGGTGTATTTCAAATATTGTGGATTCCTATTTTGTTAGTCCGTGGATGATCTAAATTCTTTTGATAAGTCCTTGGATGAATAAAAAAAGAAAAATAATCCAATACTAGGTGTATCTCGATTATTGTGGATTCCTATTTTGTTAGTCCGTGGATGCTCTAAATTCCTTTGGTAAGTCCTGGATTGAATCCCCAAAAAATAAAATTCAACACTAGGTGTATTTCAAATAGTGTGGATTCCTATTTTGTTAGTCCGTGGATGATCTAAATTCTTTTGGTAAATCTTTGATTGAATCCCCCAAAACAAAACCCATTCAACACTAGGTGTATTTTAAATATTGTGGATTCCTATTTTGTTAGTCCGTGGATGCTTTAAATTCTTTTGATAAGTCCTTGGATGAATAAAAAAAGAAAAATAATCCAACACTAGGTGTATCTCGATTATTGTGGATTCCTATTTGGTTAGTCCGTGGATGCTTTAAATTCTTTTGGTAAGTCCTTGGATGAATAAAAAAAGAAAAATAATCCAACACTAGGTGTATCTCGATTATTGTGGATTCCTATTTTATTAGTCCGTGGATGCTCTAAATTCCTTTGGTAAGTCCTTGATTGAATCCCCAAAAAATAAAATTCAACACTAGGTGTATTTCAAATAGTGTGGATTTTAATTTTGTTAGTTCGTGGATGATCTAAATTCTTTTGGTAAATCTTTGATTGAATCCCCCAAAACAAACCCATTCAACACTAGTTGTATTTCAAATACTGTGGATTCCTATTTTGTTAGTCCGTGGATGCTTTAAATTCTTTTGGTAAGTCTTTGGATGAATAAAAAAAAACAAGAAACAAAAACACTGTGTGTACCTCGATTATTGTGGATTCCTATTTTGTTAGTCCGTGGATGCTTTAAATTCTTTTGGTAAGTCCTTGGATGAATAAAAAAAGAAAAATAATCCAACACTAGGTGTATCTCGATTATTGTGGATTCCTATTTTATTAGTCCGTGGATGCTCTAAATTCCTTTGGTAAGTCCTTGATTGAATCCCCAAAAAATAAAATTCAACACTAGGTGTATTTCAAATAGTGTGGATTTTAATTTTGTTAGTTCGTGGATGATCTAAATTCTTTTGGTAAATCTTTGATTGAATCCCCCAAAACAAACCCATTCAACACTAGTTGTATTTCAAATACTGTGGATTCCTATTTTGTTAGTCCGTGGATGCTCTAAATTCCTTTGGTAAGTCCTTGATTAAATCCCCAAAATATAAAATTCTACACTAGGTGTACCTCGAATATTGTGGATTCCTATTTTGTTAGTCCGTGGATGCTCTAAATTCCTTTGGTAAGTCCTTGATTGAATCCCCAAAAAATAAAATTCAACACTAGGTGTATTTCAAATATTGTGGATTCCTATTTTGTTAGTCCGTGGATGATCTAAATTCTTTTGATAAGTCCTTGGATGAATAAAAAAAGAAAAATAATCCAATACTAGGTGTATCTCGATTATTGTGGATTCCTATTTTGTTAGTCCGTGGATGCTCTAAATTCCTTTGGTAAGTCCTGGATTGAATCCCCAAAAAATAAAATTCAACACTAGGTGTATTTCAAATAGTGTGGATTCCTATTTTGTTAGTCCGTGGATGATCTAAATTCTTTTGGTAAATCTTTGATTGAATCCCCCAAAACAAAACCCATTCAACACTAGGTGTATTTTAAATATTGTGGATTCCTATTTTGTTAGTCCGTGGATGCTTTAAATTCTTTTGATAAGTCCTTGGATGAATAAAAAAAGAAAAATAATCCAACACTAGGTGTATCTCGATTATTGTGGATTCCTATTTGGTTAGTCCGTGGATGCTTTAAATTCTTTTGGTAAGTCCTTGGATGAATAAAAAAAGAAAAATAATCCAACACTAGGTGTATCTCGATTATTGTGGATTCCTATTTTATTAGTCCGTGGATGCTCTAAATTCCTTTGGTAAGTCCTTGATTGAATCCCCAAAAAATAAAATTCAACACTAGGTGTATTTCAAATAGTGTGGATTTTAATTTTGTTAGTTCGTGGATGATCTAAATTCTTTTGGTAAATCTTTGATTGAATCCCCCAAAACAAACCCATTCAACACTAGTTGTATTTCAAATACTGTGGATTCCTATTTTGTTAGTCCGTGGATGCTTTAAATTCTTTTGGTAAGTCTTTGGATGAATAAAAAAAAACAAGAAACAAAAACACTGTGTGTACCTCGATTATTGTGGATTCCTATTTTGTTAGTCCGTGGATGCTTTAAATTCTTTTGGTAAGTCCTTGGATGAATAAAAAAAGAAAAATAATCCAACACTAGGTGTATCTCGATTATTGTGGATTCCTATTTTATTAGTCCGTGGATGCTCTAAATTCCTTTGGTAAGTCCTTGATTGAATCCCCAAAAAATAAAATTCAACACTAGGTGTATTTCAAATAGTGTGGATTTTAATTTTGTTAGTTCGTGGATGATCTAAATTCTTTTGGTAAATCTTTGATTGAATCCCCCAAAACAAACCCATTCAACACTAGTTGTATTTCAAATACTGTGGATTCCTATTTTGTTAGTCCGTGGATGCTCTAAATTCCTTTGGTAAGTCCTTGATTGAATCCCCAAAATATAAAATTCAACACTAGGTGTACCTCGAATATTGTGGATTCCTATTTTGTTAGTCCGTGGATGCTCTAAATTCCTTTGGTAAGTCCTTGATTGAATCCCCAAAAAATAAAATTCAACACTAGGTGTATTTCAAATATTGTGGATTCCTATTTTGTTAGTCCGTGGATGATCTAAATTCTTTTGATAAGTCCTTGGATGAATAAAAAAAGAAAAATAATCCAATACTAGGTGTATCTCGATTATTGTGGATTCCTATTTTGTTAGTCCGTGGATGCTCTAAATTCCTTTGGTAAGTCCTGGATTGAATCCCCAAAAAATAAAATTCAACACTAGGTGTATTTCAAATAGTGTGGATTCCTATTTTGTTAGTCCGTGGATGATCTAAATTCTTTTGGTAAATCTTTGATTGAATCCCCCAAAACAAAACCCATTCAACACTAGGTGTATTTTAAATATTGTGGATTCCTATTTTGTTAGTCCGTGGATGCTTTAAATTCTTTTGATAAGTCCTTGGATGAATAAAAAAAGAAAAATAATCCAACACTAGGTGTATCTCGATTATTGTGGATTCCTATTTTATTAGTCCGTGGATGCTCTAAATTCCTTTGGTAAGTCCTTGATTGAATCCCCAAAAAATAAAATTCAACACTAGGTGTATTTCAAATAGTGTGGATTTTAATTTTGTTAGTTCGTGGATGATCTAAATTCTTTTGGTAAATCTTTGATTGAATCCCCCAAAACAAACCCATTCAACACTAGTTGTATTTCAAATACTGTGGATTCCTATTTTGTTAGTCCGTGGATGCTTTAAATTCTTTTGGTAAGTCTTTGGATGAATAAAAAAAAACAAGAAACAAAAACACTGTGTGTACCTCGATTATTGTGGATTCCTATTTTGTTAGTCCGTGGATGCTTTAAATTCTTTTGGTAAGTCCTTGGATGAATAAAAAAAGAAAAATAATCCAACACTAGGTGTATCTCGATTATTGTGGATTCCTATTTTATTAGTCCGTGGATGCTCTAAATTCCTTTGGTAAGTCCTTGATTGAATCCCCAAAAAATAAAATTCAACACTAGGTGTATTTCAAATAGTGTGGATTTTAATTTTGTTAGTTCGTGGATGATCTAAATTCTTTTGGTAAATCTTTGATTGAATCCCCCAAAACAAACCCATTCAACACTAGTTGTATTTCAAATACTGTGGATTCCTATTTTGTTAGTCCGTGGATGCTCTAAATTCCTTTGGTAAGTCCTTGATTGAATCCCCAAAATATAAAATTCAACACTAGGTGTACCTCGAATATTGTGGATTCCTATTTTGTTAGTCCGTGGATGCTCTAAATTCCTTTGGTAAGTCCTTGATTGAATCCCCAAAAAATAAAATTCAACACTAGGTGTATTTCAAATATTGTGGATTCCTATTTTGTTAGTCCGTGGATGATCTAAATTCTTTTGATAAGTCCTTGGATGAATAAAAAAAGAAAAATAATCCAATACTAGGTGTATCTCGATTATTGTGGATTCCTATTTTGTTAGTCCGTGGATGCTCTAAATTCCTTTGGTAAGTCCTGGATTGAATCCCCAAAAAATAAAATTCAACACTAGGTGTATTTCAAATAGTGTGGATTCCTATTTTGTTAGTCCGTGGATGATCTAAATTCTTTTGGTAAATCTTTGATTGAATCCCCCAAAACAAAACCCATTCAACACTAGTTGTATTTCAAATATTGTGGATTCCTATTTTGTTAGTATGTGGATGCTTTAAATTCTTTTGGTAAGTCCTTGGATGAATAAAAAAAAACAAAAAAAATCCAACACTAGGTGTATGTCGATTATTGTGGATTCCTATTTTGTTAGTCCGTGGATGCTCTAAATTCTTTTGGTAAGTCCTTGATTGAATCCCCCCCAAAAGAAAATTCAACACTAGGTGTATTTCAAATATTGTGGATTCCTATTTTGTTAATCCGTGGATGTTCTAAATTCTTTTAGTAAGTCCTTGCTTGAATCCCCCAAAACAAAACCCATTCAACACTAGGTGTATTTCAAATATTGTGGATTCCTATTTTGTTAGTCCGTGGATGCTTTAAATTCTTTTGGTAAGTCCTTGGATGAATAAAGAAAAAAAAAAATATCCAACACTAGGTGTACCTTGATTATTGTGGATTCCTATTTTGTTAGTGCGTGGATGCTTTAAATTCTTTTGATAAGTCTTTGATTGAATCCAAAAAACCCCAACATTCAAGACTGGAAACGAGAAGGCAAACGATAATGGACAATTTATTTTGGTGAGCACTTCTCCATTTAGTTTCCAAGGATTTTGGGAATATTCTGTTAAAATTGGTTCATATATACTCAGAGGCTAAGGAAAATTTATAAATTAAATTTAATCAAACCCCACCCAACTTATTGATTTAGGGTATGTGTTTCCTATATATATAAAATGGAAACAAAAAAGGGAGCGGGTGGTCCGGAAGACCAGTTTGTACTTCCAATCACAATGATTTGTAATTCTAGGTTACCCATAACACACTTCTTTTTATTACTATGGGTGAATATTTCTCTTAGAAAAAGAAAGAAATAACTACTTTGGTCTAGGTTGAAAGAGTGTTTGTTTTATAAGAGTAAGACCATCCATTTTTTTACATTAGTATGATTCAATTTTTTTCTTTTATTTCTTTTAGAATAAGGACACAATTGATAATTTTTTAAAATGTGGAACCACTTGAAAACCAAGAATTCAAGTTTTTTAGAACTTCCAATACATCATTTGGTGAAGTTATGATAAGTTGAAATGCATATTATTTACAATAATTCGTTGCATTCATTGGTGGTCATGAATATAACCGGTTTCTTTACCCAAGCGGTCATGTCAACTCGTGCAGTGACTGGTGGTACCCGGTTTGAGTTCCGGCGACGACTTGTGATTGACAGCGGGTTTGGAAATGGGAGACCTCTTTCTTGCCCGCTGACTTCAATTCTCACCTTGCTTGTTTAGCGACGTTTTGTTCGGTTTAGCGTCGTCGTGTTTTTGATTTTAGTAGAACTGTTCTCAATCTCTGATTTACGATGGAGTTCCGTGAAAACCCCAATTTCCAAGCTTCAAAATGTGTTTGATTCCGAAGCCTTTGAGCGACTTTGGTGGTTGGCGACTTGTGGATCTCATGTTGGTGGTTTAAGGAGAAATTCAATTCGCTGAGGAGGGCAAGGAGGGTGAGGAGGGCGCAAAGCATTGTCGTCAAATACAACGGAGGGTGCAAAGCATTATCGTTAGATACAATGGATTGGGAAGAGAGAAGGTGAACTGCGTCAAGGCTGTCCCTCCTGGTAAAGCCATTGTTTTGAGTATGTGTTGTGCGTAAGAATTTTGGTTTGCTCGTGCTGTTTTGCAAGGTCTAATACTCAGTTTCGACAGATTACGGTGCGCCTTCACTTGTTTCCTTTTCTCCTTACCTTTGATTATATTGTTGTAGTAGGTGGTGGTCTCTTGCATTGCTTTACTCTTTTCTTCCCGAAGAGAACAATCTACACACTTAAGGTTCAGATGTCGACAACGTTGATTTTAGTCACAGCCCTTATGGCCAAATTGGTTTAGTGAATCCAGTTTCAGGGTAGCAAAGACAGGCAATGAACAAGCCCCACTTCCCAGTTGTACTGTGCGTACAATTTGAACGTGTTGTATCGGAATGTGTGTTTTGTCCGGACTACTTGCATACAAATCTGTACTACACGTACTATTTTAGTACGTTTTCTACTTGTTTTAGTCGGCTTAGGGTTTAGGGTTTAGGAGTTGTTACTACTTCTTTAGGTGGACAATGCTACGTGTTGTGGAGCTCGATCTGAGTAGAATTGTTCTCAATCAAGTTGGTGGGTCTCTTGCATTGCTTTACTCTTTTTCTTCTTGAATTTGTATGCTTTAATTGAATCTGTGAATTCAGTTTCAGGTTGTTGAGTAGCAAACCCCACTTCCCAGTTGTACTGTGCATACAGGAATGTGTGCGGTCAGTCCCACCTCTACCTTTGGCAGTCCATCTCATTTGTTTCAAAATTGTATATGTCGGCTGAGTACTAGGGGTTACATCATAATTTCGTTGTTTGTTGCAGTTAAGGCAAGAAATGACACGGGTCAGAGGCAGAGGCGCTGCCTCAGTGCTACAGGCACAGTCACTCGGTGAACCCCAAGTCCAACAAGCAGAACAGGACGTTGAGAAGGGCGATGAGAGGTCTGGCAGCAAGGAGAGATCCGACAGCGAGGAGAGGACTAGCAGCGAGGAAGAGGAGGAGGGCAATGAGGAGGTGGAGGAGGAGGGCGACGAGGAGGAGGAGGGCGAGGAGTTCAATGCCGATGATGTGGATGAAGAGCTCCAGAAGCTCACCGATCCACCACCCGTACTGACCAAAGCTGATTTTGTGGAGAAGTACGGCTTCAAGGATGAAGGGTGCTTGCCGAATCGCTTGACAAAGTGGAAAGGGAAGAAATTTGATAACAAGAAGTGTGTCAAGATATTTGGAAAGCCGGTAGGTAAACATGGACGCTATGGATATAGCTGGAAGGACGTGAAGTCACCGGAGTTGCAGAAGAGGATAAAAGAGCTCTTACGAGCTCTTTATCAGCGAGGAGTGCCCTGTAACTTGCTTCCTTATAAGATGGCGCGGGGGATCGTTTTGGAGCAAGAAAACACCCCAGTTAATTGGGCCGCCTGCGGGGAGGCTACTAATAAGACCCAACGTACGCTGCATGAGCGGAATGTTATGAAGCTGCAGAAGCTGAAAGGAAAGGTGAAGCAGACAGGGACGGTGGGGGCTTGGCGGAAACTTCATGTTGACAAACGGGAGTTGCAATCTGAAATTTGCGAGGGCAGAGGGAGTTCCATGGGTGGATTGGTGTTGGAGGGGGAGGAATGTAACTCCAGATTGGAGTACTTGGGACGATTGTTGGCTGTGGAGAACTTGGAGCTGGAGGTTAAGGTGGAGGCTGAGCAGGAGGCAACTACAACCAAGGAGAGGCGGACAAAAGCTTTGAATCATCACAAGGGGGTGGTGAAGATCATGAAGATCAAACAAAAATCATACGAGAAGCAGTTGCAGGCAGCGACAATGGATGGGGTGGTGGATTTGAAGCTAAGGGAGAAGGTGGATGCGTACAACGATTTGGTACGCGGCGAACTCAAGAAAGTGATCAAGTTGGAGGGCGAAGTTGCTACTTATGAAAAGACTCTGAAGCTCCAGCACCACCGAGTTCTGAAGATGCGAATGCAAGTTCGTGCTTTGCAGGAAGAGCATGCTTATTTGGGGCGTGCATCATGCGGATTTCATTTGAGGCCATTATCGATGGTGTACGTCGGGGGAGGAATAGGCAGTGGAGGAGGAACATGCAGCGGAGGAGGAGATTCCATGTGCGCCTTGTGCGGTTTTCCATTCCCACATTTTGAGATGGTTGTCTCTGCATGTAAACACCTCTATCACCCATGGTGTGCATTGGTGAATTTCACCGAGGGCACAGAATGCTCTGCTTTGAATTGCAGGCAAGTTCAGCCCATTGAGTGGATTATGAGTTTTGGTTGGAGGGGTGTTCGTGGTTGTGGTCGCCCTGGAGGTGGGAGTGAAGAATGGACGAAATTGAAGGCAGCATGTGCCACCTCCATCACTGGTGGATTAGCGGCGAGGACCAATGCAGCAACGGAAATTCGCACAGCCATCCAGCAATGTAGAACAACCATCGAGGATGAAGAAGGTGATATCGAGAAACTGCATTATTATTGGTACAACTTTGTATTGATTGTACATATAGTACAGTTTTGTTAGATTCCCCTGGTTTTCTTGGGATTGGGAGGATTGGGAGAAAGGTGCTAGTTTCTGTAATATTGGTTGTATTGTTTGTATCATGCTATGTCAATTTCGTACAGTTCTATTACGTTTTGTGTAGATCGTTACCGAAAGGGTGTTTGGAAATAACTGATTTGTACTTGATGTTTACGGTTGCCCTTCTAGTTGTATTGTTTGTATATTTGTATCTTAGGTTTGTACAATTGGGTAAGATGTCGGATACATCGTTTATTGCAACTGATCTGAGTTCCTTGATTTATACTTCATGTTAGTTGTGGTCCTTCTTGTTGTTCCTTGTTGTACTTGATGTTTACTATTGCCCTTCTGTTTGTATTGTTTGTATTGTTTGTATTGTTTGTATCTCAGATTTGTACTGTTGGTTAAAGTTTCTGATACATCGTTCTTTTTTTGTACTTCATTTGTACTTCATGTTTATTGTGGTCCTTGTAGTTGTACCTATTGTAATATATTTAGAAGAGTTTGTACAGGTTTCCATGTTGTTAGTACTTAGGCAGTATTATTAGGTCGTTGTGTTATTCAATTATTTTCTATTCTTATTTAGATTGTACAATTTGTACAACTTGTACAAAGTTGTACCTTTCGTACTATGCCATGTAACATGATCGTATGTTTGTACCCGATTGAGATATAGAACTTGGTTTATAGGGTATTGAAGATGGTGTTTTTGTGCAGCACTTGGTTCCTCTGATGGAGAAGGAGGGAGAGAAAATTTTGCGGCAGGTGGCGATGAAGAGGGGATTACTGTGGAACACACCAACATATTTTGGGGTAGCAGCGGAGTAGATGGTCCTGCCTCTAGGCTCCAAGAACGAGCACAGGCTGCATTATCAGCAATAGAAGCAACAACAACAGGGTATTAATTTTGTTTCTTTTAGTCCATTTTATTTTTGTTTTTTATTGTGTACCCACCAAAGCACATTACCTACTGGGTTTACAATATGCTGTGTCGGAGTGTAGGACGGAGGCACTCCCATCCATTGTAGACACTGGCGGAGATGGAGGGGAAGGTTTGGTGGTGCGGGGTTGTCATGATATTTTTTGCATGGGCTGTGAGGAATGTACAACGGCAAGGCAAAAATTTGGACTGCACACATTTGGGTATAATCCTTGAACCTTACCTTATTTTGGTCTTTTCAATCCTTTCCTGCAGGCTCTTTGTATTTTCACAACTTTCTGGATATATTGCAATGTGCGTTTTGTTTTCTACAACTATTTGATGTGTATTTTGGAGATGTAGAGAGGGTCCAAGGAAGAAGCATAGGTCAAGATCCCCAAATGAAGCTTGATAGATTTAGGCCATATTTGCTAGATATTACATTTTTTAATGAATACGTGTCAAATGTACGAATGTGTACAAATTTGTGAATTTGTTTTGTTTGGAAAGCAGAGGCACAGTAGTAAATTGTATTTCGTGTACAGAATTTGTATAATTTTACTGTATACGAGGATAATTGCATTTTTGAAATGTGTTTGTTTTGGAATGTAGAACCAAATCGGAAAAATGTATTTTGTGTACAAATTTGTACAGTTCGTTGTGCTCGGATTGTGTAAGCCGGTCCAGTTTCCGGACAGTATTTTGGAATAAGGACCAGGGTGGTGATGGTGGACGCTCCGGGAATGAAGAACACCCTGGCAAAGAGGGAATGGTTGAGGCCACCGCTGTGGAAGGGGCTTCCGTTAGAGAGGGGAGGGTTGATTCCACCGTTGTGGAAGAACACCCTAGCAGAGAGGGGAGGGTTGATTCCACCATTGTGGAAGAACACCCTAGCAGAGAAGGCAGGTCTGAGGCCACCGCTGTGGAAGAACACCCTAGCAGAGAGGGGATGGTTGAGGCCACTGCTGTGGAAGGGACTTCAATTGATTCCGTGCCACATGTCATTGATTGTGAAGCCATCGTCCCCGTTTGTGATGAAGACAATGTCACCTCTGTTGATGAAGCCCATGTGAAGGTCACCGTTGCTACTGAAGCTAGTGTTGGCACCTTGGGGGAAAAGGCCATTGCTGGGGCGGTGGAGGACATATTAGCAGTCACTGAGGGAGGTGCTGTTGAAGAAGCCACTGTCAGTACAGGGGATGTTGTGGACAAAACCAAAGGCAAAGTTGAAGGGGGAGAAGGCCCTAGTACTGAGAAAGAGGTCAATGACAAAATCACGGGTGGAGTTGGGGGGGGGGGAGGACACTAATATCGGAGAGACAGTGGATGCAGAAGCCAGCGGAAGAGAAGGGGAAGATGAGGCTGCTGAATCAACACCGAAAAAAAAATCTAGGTATTCTATCCTTACAATGTTTTGTCATTCTGTCTAGTCTTCTTATGTCTACAACATTCAATGTGAATGTACAAGTGTTACAGATATGTGTTTTCTGTGGAATGTAGGAGAAAGAGGCGGAGATCTAAAGATACGGGGCAGAAACCAGAGGCGAAGAAGTTGAAACCCAAGAGACCCAAAGTGAGCCAATCAGCACCAGTCAATTAGGGCTCGAGGCCACCCTCTCGCCCCTTATAATGTTTAATTTATAGTTTCGTTACTCTCGAATATTAGATCCGCTATTACAAGCTTATATGTTTTTGAGGGTGTATTTCTGTCCCTAGGAACAATTTTGGTATGATGCACGCGACTTGTCCAACGGATTAGAAAGAGTTCCAATCACGGTATGTGTGCCAAGTATGGAATTCCATGATTTAGAGGAGTTTACTTACTATCCTCAGTCCAAACTATCCACAGTTGCATCTAAAAATCTGGCTGAAGTAAAAGCCGATATCCCCACTTCTTGCCACTGTGGTGAGCATACTTGTCACGGCCATGCATGTTGTTGTGGGGTGAAAAAACTTTTTTCTTTGGCGTATGACAAGCGAGATCGTTTATGAAGATCCATCCTAAACCAACAAGTAAGTTTTTTTTTAATTGAAAGGGCACCACTAATTTTGTTGCACTATACATTTTTTTTTCTCTACCTTTACAGTCATACAATGTATCTTGCATATTGACGTTGTACTGATTTGTACAACTGGTACCGACTGTGTATTGATTTGTACAGGTATTGTCGGAAGAAGCATCCTTTTGCAATGTACAATGTTGTGGTGAGCAGGGTTCTGCTTGCCCTGGTCATATCAATAGGGTTTTTATTCAAGAATGCAACGACTCATGCAGTTGTGATAGTTCATGTGGCAACAGAGTGGTTCAGAAGGGATTATGCATTCCCATTGAGGTTTTCTAGGCTGGAGAGAAGGGTTGGGGACTGCGGACACAGAAGCAAATCTGGAAGGGGACTTTTCTCTTTGAATATGCAAGAGAGATCGTTACAAATGCTGAGCTCATGCAACGTAGGGCTTTTTCAAGATTGGGGAAATCAGAGGCTTTCACTCTAGCACTTGATGCTGATTGGAAATCCGAGCAAGTGGTGTCCGATGATATGGCATTGTGCATAGACAACACTTTTTGTGGAAATGTCAGTAGATTTCTGAACCACAGGTATTTGCCAGAAATTGTACTTTGTGATTTTGAACTGCTTTTGTTGTTGTGGTGCTTATTGTACAAATTGAGGGTTCATTGTACTTGTGTTGCTTTGAATCTCATTATATGTAGTTGCTTGTTTTCAAGATGTGAAGACGCCAACCTCATTGATGTGCCCGTCAAAATAAGCTGCTCGGACCCAAAACTCTACCGTGTTGCATTCTTTGTACAAGTAGACATTCCACTGTTGGAAGAATTGACTTGGGATTATGGCTGTAGCTTCAAAATGCCAAAAGTCGGGGCTGTAGATGTTGTAGTTCCCTTCTATTGTAAGTGTGGTAGCACTCACTGCTGTGACACAATAATTGACGATCACTCAATTCATCCCATCACCAATCGCTTGCCCAACACATGTTAATATTTGTGATACTTTTTGAAGGCATCAAAGTTGAAAGACCGTACTTTGAAATGAAGCAGCAAGAAGCCAATTAACAACAAGGGGTACATCCTTGTTGTACACTTTGTACATTTTGTATAGAACTGTACATAGCGTATAACATATGCATGTGTTGCAACACATGTTAATACTCGTGTTACTTTTTGAAGGCATCAAAGTTGAAAGACCGAACTTTGAAATGAGGCAGTAAGAAGCCAGTTAACAACAAGGGGTACATCCTTGTTGTACACTTTGTACATTTTGTATAGAATTGTACATAGCGTATAACATATGCATGTGTTGCAACACATGTTAATACTCGTGTTGCTTTTTGAAGGCATCAAAGTTGAAAGACCGAACTTTGAAATGAGGCAGTAAGAAGCCAGTTAACAACAAGGGGTACATCCTTGTTGTACACTTTGTACATTTTGTATAGAATTGTACATAGCGTATAACATATGCATGTGTTGCAACACATGTTAATACTCGTGTTGCTTTTTGAAGGCATCAAAGTTGAAAGACAGCACTTTGAAATGAGGCAGTAAGAAGCCAGTTAACAACAAGGGGTACATCCTTGTTGTACAGTTTGTACATTTTGTATAGAACTGTACATAGCGTATGACATATGCATGTTGCAAATTAACGTGAGAACACAGACCTGTGAACAATGTGTACTCACATACTCCGAGTATATATTTTATGAAGAGAAGCAAATTTACTGATGAATCACAAACGTACATGCACTCTCTAGACTAACTCTCCAACAACTTCTTTAAGATTGTACTTTAAAAAAACAAAACCACCCTTTCCTGTGACTCACAGTGAGGGGCATTTTGACCCTCTTGCTTCTGCATCCCATACTACGGGGTCTACCAATCGTTGCTGATCAGGTGTATAAGGAGCCCAAGTGACGGGGAAATACCATTCGAACACCCTGTCCTCATAGCTTGGTACGCCCCTTTTGTCATACTGAACTTTTGTAATGAATTGGAATAAAAGTGAGCTCGTTAGTCGCAGTTGCTATCGACTCCAGTTTCTCGCTGTCTCCTCTCAATAGAAGCGCCCTCAACTCAATAGAACAAAAAAAGGGAAGTTTTCCCTTACGCCTGTCCACCTCCCTCTCCACCTCTGCAATCTGCAAGATAATAATGCAGCTCAGCCTTGCAGTTGGGAATGGGAGAAATCATAACCCCCATTGCAATGTGTCCAACAGCAAAGAAGATGAAACAAGGTCAACTTGAAGGGAAGACAGAAGAAAAAAAAGGCATTGGAGCAGTAAAAAAGGAACCAAGAACCAGGAACCAAGACATGCGGCGGCAGAAATTGGACGGGGGCACTGGAAGCAAGTCCGAGCTGAACGACGGAACAATGGACATTCCGCTGGCACTTGATGTACTGGTAGTTCATTTTGTACTGCTATCAGTACGAAAAGGTCAGACTCAACGTACACTAAAATGTACATCTACAATTTTCGTACTTTGATTGTTCCATGAGGATTATTAGTACTAATGTAAGTACTAGAAGTACACTATGCAAGTACGAACACTACAGACATTGCAGTTTGTAAACTCAATATAGTTCGAGAACTTTGAATTCTGAACCTCTGTTACAATTTGTACAGAACGTACTATTGGAAGCATAGAATGGTAGTGCAGCAACTACGAACATTCCATTCACTCACCGCTATCGGTACAAATGCAGTTGTCCTACTACGAACACTACAATTTCAGAATTGATTGTATTCCAGCAGTTCTGAATTCTAATACGAACACTACGAACACTACAATTTCAGAATTGATTGTATTTCAACAGTTCTGAATTCTAATACGAACACTACGAACACTACAATTTCAAAATTGATTGTATTCCAGCAATTCTGAATTCTAATACGAACACTACGAACACTACAATTTCAGAATTGATTGTATTTCAACAGTTCTGAATTCTAATACGAACACTACGAACACTACAATTTCAAAATTGATTGTATTCCAGCAATTCTGAATTCTAATACAAACACTACGAACACTACAATTTCAGAATTGAATGTATTCCAACAATTCTGAATTCTAATACAAACACTACGAATACTACAATTTCAGAATTGAATGTATTCGAACAATTCTAAACCTTGGTTACAATTAGTACATTCCAACAATAAAAGCAGTAAGATCAGTACAAATACAGTAGTTAGAGTACAACGGGTACCCCACATATAAAACTAGTACATGAACCAATACAGAAATTGACGATGTACAAGGAAAGAGATGAGGAAACTGACATAGTGATTTTACAGATAGTACGTCCCGAACCTCACCTCCATTCCTGCCAATGTACAGAGAGTATAAGTCTCTATGATTATCCTACACTCTGAAAGCTCAATCAAGTTCAATGCAATGAACAACTACAATGGGTATAACATAACAAGATAATAATCAGTGCAGTAAGTAAGTTGAAATTTAAGTGGAATGAAACTAATAGGAATTGCGTATACAAACCTTCACATACTCTAATTAACTGAGTCACACGATACTGTAGGGGCTTCAGTTGCCACTGCTCGCTCAAACAGTGCCTTGCTGCTCCTGACGACAGTAGTGCTAGACATATGTCTAACACTACAAAGTTCTAGGTAGTACGCAAGGTTGCCTTGCTTGGACGTCGGTGTTTCTGAAACACATGATCCTTTTGTCCAAGTAACCAAAGAATCAAACTCTCTAGTACTACAAAATGGGAAGTAAGCCGTGATGCATTGTTGAACTAGTCTAGAGGTACGAAATGGAAAGTAATCCGTGATGCATTGTTGAACAAGTGTACAATTATGGTTAGACATCCCCACACTGCAAATTCAACTAGTGCAAGATTAAAATAAGAAAGCCAAACACATACAAGACTAGAAACGAGAAGGCAAACACCCGTAAGTCTCTCGGGCACCAAAGCGAATGAGCTTTCGAAAGCAGCGACAAAGGTCAACATGAAACAAGAATGCAAACACCCCTAAGTCTCTCAGGGCACCAAAGCAAATGAGCTATCAAAAGCGGCGACAAAGGTCAGCATGAAACGAGAAGGCGGACACTCCTAAGTCTCTCAGGCACCAAAGCAAATGAGCTATAGAAAGCAACAACAAAGGTGAGCAAGGAACCCGATGGCCTCGATTTCACAGGGCTAACAAGCCATTCTATTTCGGGAGCCCTTTCCAGGGAATGTGATCAGTCTAGATGTCACGATCTAGAAGTCAATATAAAATACTGTTCCCAAAATACCGTTCCTGCGGCTTCCAAGATGATTTGGTTTGATACGGCAGGTCACCACAGCACATGGACAAGAACAACAACGTACACATTTGTAGAAAAGGTATAAAATTGTACAACAAGTACAGAACTGCGAACGGAGAGTCGAAGAGGACTATAAGCTGAATTGAAACCGAGTACATATTATTTTGGACGACCTTGTAATGCACATGAGAAGCCAGCTTAGGAGATGCAATGGTAGATTCAACGAATGGACTACTAGGTCCAATAATTTCTTATTATTGTAGTTCATGGGAGAATGATGTACAGTTAATGACTATCATGCCTTTCGAGTGTGCAAAGGTACCTATTTGTACAAGTCCAAATGACTATCATGCATTTTAAGAGTGCCGATGTAAATTTTGAGTTTATGCATAATGCTTACAAAATAAATAAATGCACATGACAATTCAAAATGGCAAGTAAGTTTTTACTATACAAAGAAGCTGGATGGTGGTGTACAAGTAGGAAAATAAGTGTATAAGATTGTACAAAGAAGCACCGGCTGAACGCTATTGCTATAAAAGTATATAAGGTAAAAGAAGTATACTACAAAGAAATTCATCTTCAATTATCCATAGAACCCTAAACCTCTACTAAAACTTTTCAGATTATTCAATCACATATATATTATTAACGAATATGAGGTACATTGACTTCTTTGAAACCAATAACAAGACTTAAAAAGTTTTCTTTCTCTTTAGAACAACCTATTCAAATGAAAAGAATTGCAATATTTAAAATAAAAAAAGACCTATAACTTGTGCTGACACAGCAATAGTGTTAACCTGTTGGCTTTGTCCAACAAATTCAAGCAACCCGGTCGACTGTTAATTCTCCCTCCGGCACTCTGAAACCATGTTGGTGTGCATATGAGGCATGAGTAGAGATATAAGCTTAACGTGAATTAATACCTTAAGTTAAAACCACAGTCGTAATTGACAATGAAGGATTGTGGACCTTGTATTTAGAATAGATTCAAAAAAAGCCAAATAGAATGACAAGAACGCATCAAAGACGGCAGATGATTCCGTAATGACCGAGTAAAAATTAATTTGAACATCCTTCGAATGCACATGAAAAGCAATCTCACGAGTTGCAACGGTAGACATAGCGGACGGACAAGAATAACCCAGTACATAATTGTACCAAGCGTTCAAAACATATGTAATTATGTACAAAGTATCTCTTTGTAATTACAGAAGTAAAGTTGCTAGTCCTCTTCCTCCCTAAACCGATGTAAGCCGACCCTAATAGTAGCGAGGTTGTTGTCACTTATATCATAAGTAACCTCCCCACCTTTCCGCCTACCTGGCTTTGGAATCATAGCAAATTTTCCATGCACTACAAGGTGTGCATCAATATGGGCTGGTTGGGAGTTGCCCAGATGAACGTACCCATTATTCCACTTTTGATAGTAAGTTCCCCGTATAATGAAATCACCAGCTTCAAACTCCGGGCCCCAAGCACATTTGAACCCGCGATCAACCTCATACTTCCCCCTGGTGCACTGTAAAATATAGAACTCCACTCCTTCACTATTGCCTTCTACAGTAGGGACAACAAAGTTGTCACCTGGCCGAATGAGATCGCCAAATCCCTCGCCTTCCACGACCTCCTCCCAATCCTTGTCATCTGCAACGTCGTGGTCCGTCATGTGATCAGCAACTAGTTGGAGATCGTATGGCTTCAACTTTACCAAATCCCAGTTCTCAACATGGGACTTGTTAACGCAGTTGAAGAAATTGCCGTCAAGGCAATAAACACAGAAGCACACTAATTTGCGCACAAAAAGTTGCGTTGGATCCGCAACAGCAAAAGAGTAAATTGAATGCAAGGCTTGGGAGCCTGAGATAGTCTCGCAATGGTAACTGCGCTCCCTCGTGACGTCCTTCGGTATTTCCCAGAAGTATCTCTGAACCTCTTTGATGCCGGTCTTCTCGAAGTTCGTATCCACAGGCCCTCCCATGGTCTCATTCAAAAATGCCACTGCATCATCGGCGTTTTGCATCCTTCTCCACGTGTTGTGTAACTGGGACTGCCTTAGAGCGCGCTTCACGACAGCACCAGCTCCGTCCCACTCTCCCTTCTCGTGACCTGTTCCGAAAAAATTCCAGTTCATAGTGCATCCATTTGTGAGGCCGGGATATCTGGCCACAAAAAAAAATGGTTGGGCACCCTTGAACTACCCCGCACAACCATCGGACCACACGACGTGGTGTTTCGATCGATGCACGATGCACGTACAAAAGTCAATACACTTCGTAACATTTACAAGTGATGTACAAAATCCGTACAGAGCATACATTTTATAATATACATGCATCATAGTCGGAGAGTTCCGTGCCATCCACAATTAACTCTTATATAAGAACTAGGCAAGTAGCACGAATGGAAAAGCGATATGGTAAATATAGAACTTGGGGCAATGTGAAGCATACCTTGAGACTCTAGCCATCGCCAGTGTTGCATCAAGCAATGCTGTACAAAAAGGGAATCGTGTTTTTCATCATCAGTTATATAGAAATGGGATTCCTTCACCATAACTCCGTCTGGTTTAAAGCGATACATAATGTGGACAAGGATACTGATCTGTGTGGAACACCAATACATGCTCTGGATCTGATTTTGAATCTCAAAAGTGTAGTTCTCAGCAAAATCAATATGTGACAAAATCACATCTTTGCCCAAACTCTGCATAGAACGCTTGCACTGGTCGTCCTGCCACCTTGCAATGAAGTTGTGCTTCACGAACTGGGGCAGTTTAGACTTGAAGTATTCAAAGAAAACTTGTGGAGAGGTCTCTTTGTATACTTCAACAATCCTCTTCCGAGGCTTCCCATCCCGTGTCATCCCAATGATTTCATTCTCAAAACACTTCCAGGTGACATTTGAAGACGATGATAACTCAACCTCGCAAATCGGAAGCTTAAAAATACCACAGTTTCCGCACATACCCATGACACAGTGCAGAGCATGCCACTCTTCGTTCTAAGACTTAAGACAAACGATCTGTTGCCACAGCGCTGTTGTACCTGCATATGTCTTCAGATGCGCTTTACACTTTGCTTCTTCTTCCAGTTGAAAGAGGCACACATCACACTTGCACTAGCAATTCACTAAGAAGTGGATTCCCTTTGTGCCATCCCGAATCCGATTGAACCCCTCCCTGAGCATATCAATCTCCACGTGGTATCTACAACAGCAGACGTTCCTCTCGTTGCACGCTCTAACAAAGTAAGGCTTCAGTTTCTCAAAGGTTCTTTGTTTGATTGGCACGTCTGGGTGCGCCACCTTAAATTGCTGGTGGAATGCGGCCTACAAGAATGCAAAACTTTTTTGAGAAATCAAAAGAAGTAATACAAAAGAGGTAATCAAAAGTATAAAGCCTGTACAGAATATACCTTGGACCGTAATGCTCAGCATAAACGTCAAGCACAAGCCTCCAACAAAGCAAACCACCCGACTACAAAGACTTTCTGAATACTCGACCATGAGACCCATCGTACTATTTGTACCTAATGTACAATTTTTAGTACTGTCTGTACCTATAACATTGTAATCAACGTATTGCAGAGTACACATTCAGACCATCAAAGAACTGAGGGAGATACAACAAGGTGCCTAGCATACATGTCGGATGGAAACGATGTCTAGGATTGTATATTTGACAATGCAACGATTGTACAGGGTGCTACGACACTGCAATCAAATCGATTTGTACCTGACTTTCGAGCAAATAGTGAGTGCAATGCTTGTCGTATATATTTGAGCTTATCCATTTCTATACAATTTCCTTCCTGTTGGGACTTACACGGATCTCTTCTGTCCACCACTTGGTAACGAGGTCTTTAATCTCGCCAGGCAGGCCTGGCCTCTTCCTACGTCTTACAAGTGCAAAAGGTGAACTTTGCAATCGTACACTACTTCGACGGGTTATTGCCACCCTCAAATTGGATGGGTGAACATTCAAAACCCGTGACAAAGCTTTGGTGCTTGTAACGCGAGTAGATATAGCCGCATCGAGGAGAACAACTTTCCTAGCAAGCATATTTGCCGATTGAACACCCTTCACAGCGTCCAACTCCAACTGATAATTTTTTAGGAATTCAAATTGAGCCTTGGCATCCTGCCTACGAGGATAATACTCAGGAAGAAATGGAGAATACGTTCATCCTCCAAAAAATGCTCCATAATTCTTAGCCTAGAAGATGCCTCCGAACAAACTTGCATTTTCATTGTAAAAAAATCCACAATTTCGGACAAAACCTCCGCAAGCTGTCGTGAAGACATCTCCCTTCCGACCTCCAATTCATCCTGCACAGCAAGTAACCTCACTGCTTCTTCTCTCTCCTTCAATAATTGTCTACATTTACGTTGCCTCTTTGCTTCCCCGTCTCTTAGACTATCTCTCACCGCATTGTGATCCTCCACCCTTCCACGAGGTCCCTTCCTCTTCAATCCGGCACGTCGCTCTCCAAGTCTGGTATTCGCCATAATAAACATTCACAAGAAAACTGTAAACTCAAAGAGCATCGAAGCATTCAGGCGACTACCTGAAGCGCCCCAGTTCACGGGACCGTTGCCCGAGTTCACGGGTACTTTGTCAGAGTACCGGAAAACCCGCTGGAATACGAGGCGTACCAAATGGCGTACAGTTTGTACTGTGCGTAATTGTTTGTATATCGGGCCAGGGGGGCGACCGTAGTGTGCTTTCACCCGTCTGTTTTATTGTGACGATTATATTAGGAAATCTTCAGATTTGTAATTTCTTGCACAAATTCAATTGCAGCCAATGCATTGCCTATTATTCTAATTGTCCCCCTAGACCGAGGGATCTCACGATAATTCGTACCCTCTTACAATGCAGAAATGAGTGCAGAATGGGTGGATTGCTCCAAATTTTTTTGGCTTAGCATGTTTTGATACATAAACGTGCCTAAACCGAATCTTCTTCCAACTTTTAGAAGCCGTATTCTTTTGGAAATCATAATATCCTAAGATCACACGATGATTACAACCTTCACAAAGTCCGAAATTCCCCTCAAAGTCCAAAAGTAGTTAAATAGGGCATCAACCTCAACTGTCGCTGGATCTGCCATTGCCACATGGGCATCCACAAGATGAAGCTGGACCATCTCGACCACCGAAGCAACCTCGTGTGGAGAAACGATGGCACGAGAATCTTCAACATGACGCTCGGGCATTAGTGATCTTGTTGCAGGTTGGATGCGTTGAGCCCGGTAGTCATGAAGTGACATTTGAAGGCTGTTTTGAAGGTTTAAACATCAACCAGTATTATTGCATGGTCAAGCCTATCGAGGGAAGTTGTGGTCATCAACGATGGTTGGAAGGACCAGTTAATCCTTTAACTAAAGTGGATCGTGTCAATTATGTTGTTGCCACCATCAAACGCATTCTCAAGTTCTTGCAGATGGAGTGATATTTCAATTGGAGCTCTATTTTTTAACCTCTATTAGATGTATGTTAGTTTCTAGTTCTTTATTGTATACTTAGAGTATTTTTTTATAAATTTAATTTGTATTTATGAAGTTGTACGAGGAAAATATTGAAATAGTTACCTTCTAAATCCTTTGAGGTGAATTATCTTCTAACTAGGGATTTGGAATTAGTCTTTTGGTCAAAATCCACGACCAATAGAGATTAGAGGAGCCATATGGGCAAGACATAGGTTGAAATCCACTTGGCTTGTGTGGTTTAGATAGAAGATAAGGTGGAGGAAAAGGAGGGACACTATTCATCGTTGTTGTGATAAGGCCCGAATGTTTGAGGAGCCATATGGTGTTGTGTATTGAGATTTTGGAAATGAAATTTCGAGGAATTGTTTATCATGGTCTTGTGCTTTCAAAAAGTACTCTCATGCTTGAATCGGAGTTGTGAATTAAGATTTGTACTAGTTTGAGTGGAGGAAGGTTTGTTGCCTCCCACGATAAGGGACAGAGACTTCGACCGACCATAGAAGATAGATAGTTCTTTAGTTTATAATGAAAATTTGAGGGTTTGAATTATATATTGTTAGCTTTCTAAGAAGGTATCATTTGTTCTATTTGGAACATTTGTGAGAGAGTTGTGTGTGTTGAAGTGATGAAGGGTCTGTTGCCCTCAATTTTAGAGGCCGAAACTTCGAGTGGCCATAGATATTGGACAAAGTGTTAGAATAACTTGAAATTTAGAGGAGAAACATAGATTTGTGTAAGCTTTTCAAAAAGCTATCACTCATCTCGTTTGAAGTTGTGAAGCATCGGTGGCACTCACTTGAAGTTCAGTCAAAGAGTTGGAGTTGAAGACTTGTGTGTTGTGGCTTGTGGCTTGTCTTTTCTTGTAAGCTTTGTTGTTGCGGGCGGCATGAGTGAAACCATTGCTTAGCTTCTTTTTGTGTTGTGGATACAACGAAATGGGGTTGATCACCTACATGGTTGTACTTTTTTGTTGTTCCCATTGGTGAGGCATAATTGCTGGTCACCGTGGGTTTAAAATTTAGGATCCAATCCCTCGGACGGCTCAGCTCGTGGTCTGGCCGTCCCGTTTTACCTGTCCGAAGACCGTGGGTTCTTATCACCTACCTAAAACCTTTAAATCCAATTAGAACCACTACATGATAGGCCAACGGGGAGCAGTTTGAAGATTCAACGATCGAGTTTGAAGATTCGACAATCGAGCTTGAAGAATCTACGCGACTACAATTTTTTTCACTTCCTAAGCCATTTCTGGTTGCAGCCAGAATCCCTGTGATTTCCCAAGGCAAACCGCTCTCAACACGACAGCGCTATGAGATGTCGTCTGTCCCTACCCAATCCAACAACTCCATCATCGTTTTCCACCAAGTCATAGAGCCTCGTCTATTTTTGTTCTTGGCAAATGGTAGGCACCAATCAACGAACAATTCAACTTTGAAATTGACTTGCTCAAAAGCTTCATCACATATACGGTGTACCTTTGCATATTTTGTTAAGATGTCATTTGCATTCCACAATGCATCGTGCACTCTATTCTTCAAGAATTGGTTTAAGCCACTCTTATCAATCTCTCTTTGCCATTCTAGAACATTGACCGCATCCATCAATCATTGCCACATGTCCATCTTGAATTTTTCTGGATATTCCTCATTGTACCTTATATATTTGTGTAGGGACATAGTGATTTCCGACTTGTAAAAAACTAAAAATCAACGATGCATTTCACCAAAATTCTTTTTAATGCATCCAAAGGCGTATTTTTGTATCGTGCATTGCTTGATGGACGCTCATGCTGAGCATGCTCCTTGTGTTTCCTCTTCTCAACCTTCTACGGTCGCACTATTGTGATGAACTTCTTGGTATCAATGTTTATTTTGAAATATCAATAAAAATTATACCACACTTTGAAAAAAAAGCAATAAGAGGGCCCCCAAACTCTGACTACTATTTTTCCAAGGAGAGGAACCAATGGAGACTTAAGCCACCAAGCTTTCCGCTCCACTCTTGCAAAATGCAAGGGGGAAAATAAAAGTCTTATAGTAATAGCTGATGATTAAGTCTTTAATGAATTAATTATTGAAGTAGGGCAGAGTTGATTGTAAGACTACACAAGGGGCTCAAGGCATGTAAGTGCAACATTACAAAGATGGAAATGCTAGGTAGCAAACAGCTAGGCTTTTGCTATTGAATGTGCTTGTGTTGTCAAAGTTTATAATTATTCTTTTGTACAATCATGTACAATCATGTACAAATATAGAAAAAATTTCATAGCCAGGGAGAAGAATCCCATTCATTGCTAATATTTTTAACTCAATATACTAGTACAAATGCAAGTCCAAAATTTTAGGAGACCACACACATTATTTCTATGTTAAAAGTGTTGGATTATTGAAGGAAGACGACCGTGTGGCCATGATTGGTCCTGATTTGAAGGAGGACGACCGTATGGCCAAGATCAATCAAGAGTTGAAGGAAGAAGACCCTCTGATAAAGAAAGCAAACACTATGTATCAAGCATATGTGCAGACTACTACTCCTGACGGGGTGGATAAGAAAGATCCGGCGTCCAACAAGGATTTCTACAACAAATGGGTTGAATTTCACACAGCCGCCGAGGAAGCAAATTGCCTGATTCACAGAGTGGTGGTGAAGATGTTGGGCGTGTGGGATACTGTAGGGGCGCTAGGCGTCCCCATGACTAGTATCAACTTCATCGACAATTCACAATTTGGAAAACAACAGTACCAGTTCCATGATGAAGGTCTGTCGTGCATCGTGGAGAATGCCTACCAGGCACTCGCAATCGATAAAAACCGTCCTGATTTCAAGCCAACGCTGTGGAACACGATGACGTCAGCGAACAAGGAGGTGAAGCAAGTCTGGTTTGTCGGGAGCCACTGCAACGTGGGAGGCGGCGCAGGCCTAGAGGACTCTAGCGACCCTGACGATCTCTGGCAATATGCCTACGTTTGGATGCAGAAGCACGCCCAGAAGCATGGACTACGCTTCTACTGGACGTACGATTCTCTTGTGACTTAGAGAGGTGACTCACAAGGGATTCCGGTTCCTACAAGACGGGTGTCACTCACGCCACCTGAAGATTCTTTTATACCTCTTCTAAATGGAATATACACGTTTATTAGGAACAAATTCTACCTCAAAGTTGTAGAGACCAATGGGGCAAAGCTACACTAGTCTGTGAAGGACTGCATTACCGTCCCTGTCAAGCAAGGTGGCCAAAAGGGGTACCACCCACCTAACCTCTTCGGCTACAGTACTGAGTATCCAGATGCTGCTCCGGACACGATTGAGATTCATAAGCTTGACGTTGAATACCCCGACCTCGTTCGCAAGATTGTGTGGTAGATTGAATCAGACGATGAAATCGTAGAGTGCAGCACACCGCTCTATTCTCTGGACGTTACTCCGTGTAAGTGCACAATGGAGGTTGCACCTCCGACTAAGCAGAGCAAGCTCTGTATTCGTCTCAGCCAGTAATAGAGAGTCCAGCTATGGTTGAGCTTTCTATTAGCTTTCTAGTGTGTGATGACTGTTTAGTTGTAGTCTACTAGTGTGATGAACAGAAAATGCTTTTGTTCTTCTCCAGCTTCAAAAACTACTTGTGCCTACAGCAATTTAAACCTCTGGCAAATTTGCCTTTTTGCTCTAGAATGTTCCACGTTGCCCGATGTTTGTCTTCTCGGCACTTCACTGCTAACCATTTTGGACAATCCTTACTTTGTCACCTCAAAATTAAAGGGGGAGGACACTTCAGATTCTTGAAAGCTACATTTCAAAGGAATGTGGGGAAGTTGAGTATGCTTTCATTTAACTCACCCAAGTACCAGTTACAACTCCAACTGTGTTTGATATGATTGCGGGGTGGGAACTCCTTTATGGTTGGAATATACTTATGAGAATTGTGTTTGTAATCATTCACAAACTAAAAGTTTTAGTATTCTTGATACTAGAGAAAGGGATTTCAAGAGCTCTTAGAATACATACGTTAACCTGTCACATTCAGATAGATGTATGATTCATAATATCATCTAATTAATATATAACGTATTATTTGTTAAATTGGGAAAAATAGAGGTACCATTTTGTACCCACCTTAAACCCAGATAGTCATCTTAAACCAGATTTAAAATCAAAAGTATCATATTTAGTTTGAGCTACTAAGATTTTTTCCCTAAGGACATATATACCAAAAAAAAATGCTGAGCTCGGTTCCAAGAGGTCTCCTCAAACCTTCAAATGTCTCACTCTATAAGCATTTTCCTAAATTTACAAATAACACATTCTATTGTAAGGTCGTGTGTCTGTACATGAAGGAGAGAGGGAAGCTATCTAATACATACAACTTCACCCACAGTTATTGAATCCAACTTATTATGCTGATTCTTTTGTTTTGCTTTTGTTAATCCAGTGGCAGTTTCTGGAAAATAGTATATGTGGAAAATAGTGTTTTTGTGGTGAGTAATAATTTTGACAGCCTTTCTACGCAAATACAACACTTTTGCTTAGAACTCATTTTCTTTGCTAAAATCATCTTTATCATTCTGTGCCATCTATTTGGAACCTTAACTTTACTTTATCAAAGGAAGAGGGTCTACAAGGTTTGTTTTTCATGATTTTCCTTTCTCATAGTAAGTTTCTACTTGTTGTCTCATTTTAATTCTAGGATATTAGGAAATTGATTTATGGACACCGGGTGTTCCTTATATGTATAGGGGGGAGGATAAATTTTAAATATTTGCCATTGAATTTGGAAATTTAGGTTCATTTTTAGATTTAAAGATCTTGATTTAATCTAGAACCACAAAGAAGGATATAACTTAGCAGAGTTCAATGGAAAAGCTTAGTTAGGGGGTAAATTATTACTTTTGTCCTGGTTTGTAAATAAAAGCTAAGTTTTTCCACTAAGTGTTGTTGAATCATAACCTCCTTTGTAATCTCCTTTGTTGTTCTAGACTAAATCAAGGTCTCTAAATCCAAATATAGATTCAAATTTTTCAAATTCAACTTGTTGATTACTTGGTGGTAAATATCTAAAATTTGCCTCCAAAGCCCAACATCAATATATCAATTCCCATAATTAATCTATAGTATCAAAAGATGAGAGCTAGAATCTACATTGAAACATGTTATGGAGCCTACATGTACATTGAGTTGAGTATAGGTATGCATCAAAATAACATTAATCCCTAAACACCAAGCTGGTGATTGTGACTAGCCCCTCTAGAGTGGCTCTATAGTGGTGTGGTAAGTGCCTACTATTATATTATTGTTTCTGGAAATTACAATACTCAAAAGTGCATGGTGACCTCATGAAAATTGCAAGAAGGGCAACATGGGACCCAACATTATGTTTTTGAATCATTCTCACAAATTGAGTTACCTAAAAATATGAGTGTATTTAGTGAGGTAATTTTAACCTTCCACTATGGACCATGTGTTTATGATTGCATCTGAAAAAATCAGATGAAAAACAATTTTTTTCTATCATGCAAAGTGTTTTTTATTCTCCATCAAATAGAAAAAACATCCGCCTCGGCATATATGAGATATACTTGGCTTAGAAAGCAACAAACAACAAAAAGATCCTTTTGTCAATTTTCAACCATCGAGATACATTTATTTTTCCAGAATTTTTCACATTAGCAAATGCAAATCCTATGGTAACTATGGTTCCGATGCTGATATGTATACTAGCACAAAAGAGAACTTACTGACATATTAAGATATCTTTGAGCATCCCAATGTAACCTAAAAAGCATTTTGACATGGATGTAAAGCGTCTCCGTTGCAAGAGTTGCTCAAGTCAAGCTGTCATCTTTTGTAAATGTAGCCGGTCCTTCTAAACCACCCTCTAAGATTAAGTTCATATGACTTTTGAACTTGTTGCACATCTTGATGGAATTTCCCTTAACATTAAAAATAAGAAGAGTCATTATTCGTACATTACCAAGATATAGTGAGAATGATTGGGTCCTTCGTAAACGAAAATGGGATGAACCTACACTACGAGGTACGGGGCATGTACAGCCAACAGCATTTGGGATGCAGAAGATATAGAAGTTCAGTCAATCCAAGAGAATGGTATGTCATCACCATCAAAGACAACCGCAAAGTCATAACAAAGAGTCACTTAGTTTGCTTAAGAGCTGTACACTCCAGATGGAAAGCGCAGCCAACTGCACTAGATGCCAATTCAGCATCAAGTGCTAGTGTGACTCCAACCTTTTCATTACAAATTGCGTTTCGTTGTAAACTCAATTTCATTCTAATGGACATTTCTTAATACAGTAAAACTTCCATATACAGAAAACTATTTATAAAGAAATGTGAAAGGATCAGGATCTCTTAGCACTATTGGAGAATGCAAGGTATTCATCACATCAAGACTTGGACATAGACTTTCTGATAGCGTATCCAGTAATGCAAACTAGCACTTCAGAAGCATGTACAACGTCCGCCGGATAAGCTAAAACTACAAAATTTGAATAGAATGTAAAACTTACATGACTTCAACCGGAACTCCAACGGCTTCCATCTCGTCAATATGACCCGCAATCTGGCTCGAAAAAGGTGAAAATAGACATTCGTCTTCGTTCACGCCATCATCACCGTCTTCTGCGTCACTGTCGGCGTTTGATTCATTAGCTTTGCTCCCATTGCTTTGAGCTTCAGCGCCCACCATGACTACTTGGTTACCAACGACCGTCACGGTGGACCTCAAGGTTTCTAATTCCTCCGGTAGGTTCAACTTTGCTTCCTCTCCAAACTGCCCAAAGCCCACCTGCGCAGCGCATCAACGCGATGCGTGTCAGAAATCGCTGTCCATCGACTTCATTAAACAATGCATACCATAATACATGTTCCATTCCCATAACTCGATAATTATCCCACCAAGTTGAACGTTAGCTTCCGAGAACAGCGGCAGCTGTCGCAGTCCGAATTTTTGGTTTTCAGTTGTTTATTTAGAAAACGGAACGGAAACTATCGATTAGTATGTAGGTTTTGTCTAGAAACAGCAGAGGACGGAAAATTAGAAAAGACATTGAAATAGTGGAGTAGTTCGAACGAATCCAATCCTAGTGGTGACACCCAGGAACCGGATTGGAATCGGATCCTTATCCGGAAGTAGCAGTGGACCGGATTGGGGTTAGTGGACCGGATTAGGGTTAGACCGGATTGGTGGGACTGGACCGGTAAACGTCATCATGACGGCTTTTAGGTCAGGAGAGACTATAAAAGGCCAGCACCTCCTCAGTCGCACTCCTTTTTCCAAACTCCGTTTGGTGAGAGTGTTTTGTCGCGCTCCTCGTGTTTCGGCGCTGTGTGAGTGTTCGCGTGTGTGCGAGAGTGTGCGAGTGTTAGAGGTGTGTTGCAGGGTAGGTTTCCGATTGCGTACCGATCGTTGTGCAGGATTCCGGTTGAGATCGGAGAGAAAACGTGAGAACGGGACGTGCGGCTAGGACTGTGTGAGGTAGAATCGGAAAGGACTGTCTTAGATCTAGTCTATGTCCATGCCGCAGCTTAGGCAGAACAGACCAAGCCCATCCACGTCGTCGGCTCCGATCAAACTCCGGAAGGTCGTTCCGGTTCTCCCTTCGACAGAGGAGGAGATGGAGATGCTCCGGTTGGATCTCAACCGGATGGGGTGCCAGGGTTTGCTCGACAAACCTTGGGGTTTCAAGGACGAGCGGATGGTGAAGGAGATCCAGGGGAAGTGGACGAACCAGTTCGACAACACGATCCGCTGTGTTCCACATCAATGGACGGAAGAGATCTGGAGGGAGGTTTATAAGTTCCGGGCAGGAGGCCACGGGATGGCAAACCGGAAGGACGAGTACGTCCGGGGCAAGTTCCGAGGAGCGGTCAACCCCAAGGACGGATACGCGGTGGAAGACTGCATCGACGACCGGCACCAGAAACTGTTGCAGTTTCTCATTCCGATCCTGCATCCGGAGAAGCCGACAAGGGTGACCATCACCCTCGGCAACACTATTTTCGGTGCCCTGAGCGGTGACCGGAAAGCGGACTGGGCCCGGATCATGTTTGATCTGGTGGCCCAGTTGGCGACGAGGGTCGGAAGGAGTAGGCCGACACCCGTGTGTCCCTACCTCTTCCACCTCTATGAGCAACACCAGCTCCTTTTAGACTCGGAAGAGAAGGAGTGGAAGGCCCAGGAAAATCTCCTGAAATACGGAGAATCGGAAACGGACGAGGAGGAAGAGGAAACCGGATCCGAGACCGAAGAAGAAGAAGAAGATGAAGAAGAGGCGGAGAGGCAGCCCAAGCGGCACAAGACGATGTCTCCGACCAGAAGAGGATCTCCACTCGGTGATAAAACCGGAAAGGAGAAGACACCGGAAGGGGAGAAGGCAGGCTGTTCGAAGAAGGGACCAGTCGACCCGTTCGAGAAATTGGTGAAGATCCTCGTCGACATTCGCCTAGACTGGGAGGCGAAGAGAATCGCCCTAAACCAGATCGGAGAGTTGGTGCAGGCAACACCGGATAGCAAGTTGCCGGGGAAGGTAGCGGAGTGCATCACCAATTCGGTCGAGATCCGGAAGCAGGAAGCAGAGATCCGTCGACTTCAAGAGGAGGTCGACATGTTGAAGGCGGAAGTGGCCACCTTCAAGGAAGATATGGCCGCCACCCGGATAATGGCGGACGAAACGCAGAAGGTGGCGGAATCGGTAAAGGCGACTTTCGGAGAGACCGGAAGCGTGGCAGTCAGGGTCAGACTCTTCGATGAGAAGGTCTTAGAGGAGAAGAAACTATCCGGTACCCGGATAGTCCGGATCCTGATTGACTTCACCGAGCAGGTGGAGAAGAATTTAGTCTTAGCACGAAGAGCGGCGGACCGGATGGAGGAGTGTACACAGAAGCTGACCAGATCGATGAGGGTCCACCTATCGGACATCTCCATGCCGGAATCGTTTCCGGAAGTGCCAGACCCAAGGGAAGGAAAGGACCAGACTCCGCAGTCAAAGCTGAGTCAGCCTTCCCAGACCGCGCCGATCAACATCGAAGACTCTCCCGGTTCTGACATGCCAAATCCGATGGCCGGAGAGCGGAACAGGAACTTGGAAGAAGTCTTCGAGCAATTGGAGGCGGAGCCCAAGAGTCCTTCGTTGGGGCGCGGGATAGCGATGTAGAATAAGTTAGGAAGGATAGGATAGGAACGGATCCGGATTAGTAATCCGATCTGGTAGTGTTAGGAGGACCAGAAGTTAGGATCCGGATTTAGGTTGACTTTTAACGGTTCTTTTTGCCTTTTGTTATTTTTGGAAGTTCTCAAAGTGTATATAATTCAGTCCTTGTGCTGAGGACTGGGAGTCTTTCCTTCTACATTTTCTTTGTGTTCTCTCTTTGTACTTTCTTGTTGTACGTTCTCCCATGTTTTGGCAGAGTTGTGCGTGAGGGAGTTCGGAAAGCACGAGCGGATGCGTTGGGATTTCTCCCCTTGGTGTTTTTCTTGGTTCTAAGTGCATGTGAGCGGATAGGATAGAGTTGGGAGTGAACTTCAGTGCCTCAGCGCTTCTAGAGTTTGAGATTCCGGGTGAGAAAACCGTTGTTAGGCTAGGCGGATAGGGAGGGATTCCTTAGTCGCGCTAGAACTCCTGGGTGAGAAATCCGGTTGAGTGTCCGATCTCCTGTGAGGTCTCGCCATCTTAGCAGTAAACGGAAGAATTCTAGTTGACGTTGGAATGGACGGGTGCACTTGTAACCGCCTTAGCTTCGCACGGAATAGGATGACATCAAGGTCATTGTAGTATTGAGAGGATCGTACGGGGGGTCTTTGTGTGACCAGTGGACCGGATTGCGATCTGGATCGCTGTGAAGGACCAAACCGGATCCGTACTAGCCTAGGAAGGAAGAGATTAGGAAAGTGGGTCTTCAGCCACTATAAGTCACGGAAGGTGTGGTGGGCCTACCACTCTCAAAAGCAAGCGGCAAACCCTCTGATGGCTAAACAGAGGCAAAACCAAACCGGATAGGAGAGGAAATTATTGTGAGTTGTCTAGAGCGGATTGGTGTAGACGGATATCCAGACCGGAAGGGATACGATCTTGGGGTTGTGTTGGATTCGACAACTGGAAGACTAGTTGGAATCGGAAGAGAGCAAGAATCCGGTCCTTTGTTTTTTGGATGTTTTTGGTTCCGGTCATAGGAAGAGGACCGGAAAAGATGACTGTTGTCCCTGACTTGACTTAGTTCGTTAATAGAGTTAGATACTTCACAGAATCTCGTGGGTTCGATCTTTAGAGTCACTTTGTTATGCTTTAGAGTGGTTTTGGGGAGTATAACATGGGAATTGCTTATCCTGTGCTGCGACAGCAGCTTCCAGGAACAACATTTCCTTGCCGCCTCCACCATTAAGTTCGTTACATGAATTGTACACAAACGAAAAATATCCATCCCAATTTACTTGACCGGGCGGCCACACGCCCATCCTGGCAAAAACAACTACCTGGTCGTGGGCCCGAGCAGCCTCTTCCGCGGTCAAGAAAGTACCCAGGTGTGAGCGCTTATTTACCCACCCTTGGTAAATAAGTAAACACAACCAGGTTCTTAGTATTTCGAGGAATTCTAACCTATGGGTGTCCTAACGTCGGTCCATTGTGCCTTCCAAGCAATGGATCTTTTTTCTAAGTCCCTAAATACCAACAATTGCAATCAAACTCAAAAAGAATGCAACAATTACAATTTCTACCAAAACTACTTCAATCAAAGAGGCCACGGTGATTTTTGAACGAAACTAGCTACAGTCTAAATTTAGCAATCCTAAGTTGTAGAGAATCTCATGCCATTTCTAAAAACATAAAATTCATCCCTATCCACTTATCCTAGCAAAAGTTATTGATGGATGAAGTTTGACCGCTAATCGGTTCCTCAAAATTCATCCGTTGATTACTACTAATCCTACTTTTGAATTTTACTTTTAATTCCACTCCTATGATTCAGATTACTTCTACTTGCTAATTTTCTAATTAACTTTCACTTGGACACTTCTAAATCTTTTTCATCCGATTTTTACTCTAAACTTCATCCAAAGCTAACTCCTTCGTTTTAGATCGAAATTCTAAGTTTAAGGTGTTTTCGGAGAGCTCTAATCATAATCTACCAACTTTGACAGATAAACTTGGGAAAAATCCTAATTTAGACTCTCTGAATCGACCTTGAAGTTCCGGCTAAGTATTTAGTTGCTAATCTAAACAATTCCAAAAGAAAGGTAAAAGTTAGTAAGTTACCTCAAGTTGAGCTTCATCCGCCGTGTTGTAGATGAGCTCATCCAAATATTCTTGGTCCGCCATGGTTGAGAGTGCTTTTGTATTTTTGCTCACCGCTTAAAGTTTGGGTTCTAATACAAATTTTCCTATTCTTTCCTTTTCTTTCTAACTCTCCTTCTTCCTTTTCTTTCTACACTATTCTTACTCAATTATTTAGTTATCCCAAAGGTTGACTAGTTGGAATAAATAATTGACTCTTGACTCCTAAATAATAATTGACTCCTATCTTCTTCTAAGTCAATTATTATTTTATCCAAAAACTAATGGTCCAAATTGACTCTTCAAGATTTCTTAGCAATTCTCCCTAATCCTAATCTCCCTTCATCCTCCTACCTTCCCCATTCTCAAATCACTTACAATTGTGGTTTTCCAAGAGCTTGAAGAGTCCTATGAGAGCTCTAAGTGATTTTCTTCTTTTATGATGTTTTTTGGACTCTTTTTGGTAGTGGAAACGCTACCTCTAAGACATCCCAACTTTTTTCCTATTCTACCTCTTCACCTCTCCAACCTCTTGTAAGCTCCTATCTAATTTTCCCTTCCCACATCCAACTTCAAAATTTGTTGAAAGGCCAACTACTATCTCAATTTTTTTTTTAGGACAAAACAATAATCCAATTTTTTTTTGAAACCAGTTTGGGGCCTGGACAGGCCAGTAGTTGGAATTCGGAGCCAGACAGTTGGAATTCGGAGCCAGGCAAGTCGGGATTCGGAGCCAGGCAGGTCGGGAGCAGTCGGAGGAGGCAGCCCCCGTTACCCTCGCCACGTGTCGGCCTGCGGGAGGTCGGGACCCCTCTTCCGCCACGTCACCCCGGGACACGTGTTAGCCTGCGGGACTGGGCCAGTCTGGGTGCTGCTCCGGCCCAAATGAATTTCGGTGCCTGGACTGGGTTTCGGTGACTACTGTCCCAATTGAATTTTTGGTGCCTGGACTGGGTGCCTCGGTGATTGCTGGTCCCAACTGAATTTTGATGCCTGGACTGGGTGCCTCGGTGACTGCTGGTCCCAATTGAATTTTGGTGCCTGGACTGGTGATCTAATTTTTTTTGTTTAAGGCTTAACTAGCTTGGAATGGAAAATTATGGATAAAGGAAATTGCTACTTGGCCCTTGGCCAACTCTAGATGGTTGGAACGTTTTCAAGCGTTTCCCATCTTCATTTTTTCCCTTTACAGTGTTAAAGTCTAGACTATCTAAAGTCAAAGCTTCGCCGTAGTTTCGGTTTTTCTACAAATACTAGTGATTCCTAACCATCTAAAGTCAAAGCTTCGCCGTCCTCTCACAATTGACACAAATTAAAACACAAGGGGGTTCAAAGCTTCGCCGTGGTTTCGGTTTTCTCTAAGAATACTAGTGATTCCTAAACATCTAAAGTCAAAGCTTCGCCGTAGTTTTGGTTTCTCTAAAAATTTTAGTGATTCCTAAACATCTACAATCAAAGCTTTGCCGTCCTCTCACAATTGACATAATTTAAAACAAAAGGGGGTTCAAAGCTCCACCGTGCTTGGAAAAACACATCTAAATTCTATAAACTCACAACCCTTGAAGTCAAAGCTTCGCTGTGTAAAAGGAGTACGGGGATAAAGGCAACAAGGGTTAGTTGACAAGGATATTCCTACTACATGGGTTAGTGGAGGTTAGTACTTCAAGACTTCTAAACACAAGTTAGTAATGCTCAAATCCACCAAAGAAACTTAGAAATAAAGCACTAGAGGTTCCTCCAAGCGGCAAGCCGGGCATAAAGAGGTTTCCCTAGGATTAGTACAAGGACTTCAAAAAAATTCAACAAAACACAAGTAGTACAAAAGCACAAGAAAACCAAGGCAATCTTTGAAGGGACCCCAATGTCCTTCAAAGAGAGCTTGAGAAAGAGTGACAATGGAGCTAAAAATGCTCCAAAAACACAAGAATTTGGCAACGTGGCCTAAAATGGCCAAAATCCAACTAAATGGACCCAAAACTTGAAAAGAGGTTCAAAATGAACCTAAAGGGGTGAAATGAGAGGAAAATGAGAGCCCTTATATAGTTTTCCAAGGCCCTCACCCCCCTCTCTTTTCCTACATGGTAATCTTATCAATTAAGATTTTCATCCTAATCTTCTAGATTTTCACTTTCTACGCTGGATTAAAACTCTAACTTTTGGAGGTTTACTCCAAATCACAAACGGATTGCGCCATTGGCTTCAGAAGGCCATTTTTAGTCCAAGGGTCCCCCGACCCCCTATTTTGACGCTAAAAACTCAACAAAACTTAGCGCTAACTGAACACCAAATTAAGGTAAAAACCCAGTTTTTGGAGTTTGACCTTTCTGAGAAAAGTAACTAGCCTAAGTTCTCTAAAAGGTATAAGGGAGTAAGAAAAGACCCAATTTTGACCTCATTCCGATTCCGTATGCTCCCGGGACGCCGGTCAACTTTCCTGCATTCTTTAAATTTGTCAATTTCCGGGGAATCTTGCCGGTTTGGGTACTTCTGACTATCGGAATGTCTTGAAACTTGTTGGGGCATCTTATTAACATAAAAGATGCTATTCTAATTTTTAGTGAGATTTTACCGCAACCTGGTTAATTTCCAAGAATTTCCCATCGTAGGTTTTGGCGGTTGACCGTTCGGAAAGACATTTTCTGCAAGTTAGAAAATTCCGAAACTTTTTATGGAACCTCTCATGGAATTCCACAAAGGATGTGCAAGCTAACATTCTTACTTTGCACAAGGGTCGGAGGAGAACCAAATCTTGACTTCTCCTTCAAAATCCGGCCACCAGGGAATCTTCTTTGTCGGGGGGAATCTTGGCAAACCGATTTCGCCGTTGATCTCCAAATGCGATTTCCACCCCAAAATGACATGCGGCATCCTCCGATTCCTCCCAGGCGTCGGTCATGAGGTTGTAACTCCTGCAGGCTAACAATTCGGGGTTTCTGCTATTTCGTCGGTAAAATGGGGAAAGTGAAACCTATCGTCGGGAATGGATTATCTGACCTCAACGGTGTTCCTTCGGACCAAATCTAGCCCTAAGAGGTTACCTAGCCCTCGGTTTGGCAGTTTAAGCCCTATTTACCAAAAACCCGTTTTAATCACTCGGAATCCCGATTTTAGTCTATTTACAATGGGAATTGGGTTTAGTTTGAGGGGATTATAGATATAAGTGACCAAATGCTATATGGGTATGTGCCACACCTATTTTGGTCTTACACTCTTTTTAGGTCTTTTTACGTTTAAACTACACTCAAAATCATAATAATTAACAAAAAGAAAAGTGTGAGTCCCGAGTGACGAATCGGGGGCTCACACCAGGTAAGTGTGCTTCTTCGTCGCGGGGTTGTAGTATATCGACTGGAACTTGTGCCCGTTGCAATACACCCCCTTGAAGTCTGCTCGCCGGGTCATGTTCCCCCGCTTGCTCGCCTTTCTGCTCGCACCCATCTTCGCGAATGTCCCTTTCTTCGACCGCATCGATCGGAACGGCGCCTTCTCATGCTCCTCCTCGCCCACGCCCACGCCCACCTCCTCCTCCTCCTCCCCTTCCTCCTCCAACCCGCCTTCTCCCACCTCCGCCCCCGCGTTGCCAGACGCCTTTCCCGCCGCCGTGCCCTTGCTGCGCTTTCCTTTCATCGGCTTGCTCTCCGACGTGCTCTCCAGCTTCGTGCTCCACGACTCGCCCTCCTCCTTCCCACACCCCTCCGAGTTGCTCAACTCCATCGTCGCCGCTTCGCGTGCGCCTGCTCGACGGGCCGCGTCCACCGAGCTGAACACGCCCACCGAGTGGTACTCCTTTGCCTTCGAATCGTAGCACATCGCCTCGAAGTCCCCGGCGTCCGTCAGCTGGATCACCACTTTCTTGATCGCCTGCTTTGCTTTCATATTCTCGTGGAAGCTCTCTGGGAAGTTTAGCGGGGCCGTTGCGCCGCGCTTCCGGTACGCTACCTCGTCGTACGCGTGAGCCGCCTCCTCCGGCGTGTTGTATATCCCGATGTAGATGTGCTTCTTCGTCCTCGGCACGTAGATCTTCGCTTTGAACCGCCCGCTCGGGGTCGCTTGCACTCCCATGTAGCTTCGCTGCCCCCGTCGGTTCCCCCCGCCTTTCCCCGACCCCTTGCCTCCTGCTCGCCATCGCCTGCCCTCCTCGCCGCCCGCTGTCGTCCGCCTCGACTTCGACAACGGCGGCTTCCTGCTGCCTCGCCCGCCTCCCTCCTCGCCGCCTCCCGCCTGTGCCTCCTCTTCCGTCGGAGACCTCCTCCCCTCCGGCTCTTCGACGCCTTCGGGGTGGCCTCCTTCGGAGAGTTCACGGGGCTCTTCTCTGCGCTCGCCATCGCCGACAAGCTTTCCGATCTCCTGCCCTCCTTGTCCAGCATGGCCCTTCGCTTCGACGTCGTCTTGTACACTCGCGCGTAGTCCGATTCCACGAAGCTGTCCGCGAATGCCCTGCCCCACCCAACCGTCTCCGCTCAGTCCATGCCATCCCTCCCCACCGGTGGCTACCACGAAACCCAACCCACGACACCCATAACTCTCAAACCTCCATTGCCCAACCTGTATATGCTGCTCTTCCGTGGAGCTCTTTGAGACGCTTGCCTTCCTTGACCGGCGCTCGACTCCGCTTTCGCCGCTTCGCTCTCCTTCGCGGCTTCGCGCTCCTTCCCACCATTTCTCGTCACATCCTCTGCCTCTTTGCTCGACGTTCCCGTGTGTGCCATCTTGTACTTCGCGCTTGGCACGCGCCGCCTCTTCGAGGTTGCTACTTCCGGTTCCCCCACCTTCTGCTTCTTCGGATTCACGGCCTCCTTCTCCGCCTCCGTCACCCCCTCCGATTTCCGCTTCACCTTCTGACACTCCGTCGCCGTTGTCTCCCTCCCGACCCTCTCCTGCCTACCCCCTGCGCTGCTCCTCGCGCCCTTCGCTGATACGACCTTCGCTGATACGGCCTTCTTGTCTAGACCCGCAAACCACACACACACACGTTCCCTCAACACGGTTCCTCGTGTACGCCAACGCCAGTCCACCAAAACACCCGAGCCATGAGCACCCAGACAAACGCCCCGATTCTAGTACACATCCTTCCGACCAACGCATCAGCAATCCAATTCTACTCCCGCTGACACTTCTCTCCATTGCCTCCACCCTCACGTTCCCTCGCAACCGAACTGCACTGCCCTCGCTTCACCCATCGCAACAACATCCCGAACCCCCTCGGAATGGCCCCCGCTCATCACCACTGTCACCCGTCTACAAACCAACCCGTGCCCGCAAAGCTGAGCCCACCTGAAGAAGTCGTCCCAGCTTTCGACGCCGCCCCCGCCTCCGTCTTCGCCACCTCTTTTCCATCGCTCTCGCTCGCTTTCTTCTCCTCCGACCCCTTCGACTCCAAACCCCCTGATCCCGTCTTCCGCGGCTTGCGCTTCAACGCTTTCACTCTACTGTGCTCCGCCTTCTCCTCACCATCTGGCACCTTGCGCTTCAACGCTTTGCTCGCCGTCACAATCTCACAGTTGCTCTGCAATGCCAGCCGCTTCCTGTCGAACCACTCCGCCAGATCTTCGGCTTTCGGCTTCTTGCTGCCCTCTCCACTACCGACCGACTTCCTACTTGCCTGCACCCAAAACACCGACCCAGCTTACTCCACCTACCAACGCACCAAAGCGACCGCCATCCATTCCCAGCTCCACTCCACGTATGCACCTAATCTATTCTCCCAACGCACCGACGCGTCTGCGGCGTCCTTCGCAACCCCGCCACTCATATCAGGACGGACGGTACACGGGAGATCGCACCGCCGCCAACCCAATGACTCAGCCCCGTGTACAGCCAAAAGCACCTCACAACAAGTCCGGGCACCCATGACCGTGACGACCCAGTATCCACTAAACAACACATTTCAAGACTAGCCATGCGAACCACACGATTCCTTCACAAAACCCCCGCCGACACATTCCATCCCCTAGTCCCGCAGCCCTTCACAAGTTCGCATCCACGACACGCGGGAACATGGCACCGGAGTGCTGGGACGCCATGCACCCGGAAACTGCATCTCTCCGTTCCCATAGCCACGGCTTCCGGACCGGTTCCGCGCCCGACGCTGACCTCGACACACACCACATCCCGTGACCATGACCCCGCGGTACTGCCGCTCACCTACACGGCTTTCGAGTCGGGGAGGTTCAGCAACGACGTGGACCCCAGATCCACGGCTCTCTGCTCACGCGCACGCGCCGCCTCCAACATCGAGCTGTACATCCCCACGTACACCTTCTTCCTCATGCTGCGGTCGTAGATCGTCGCCTCGAACCTCCCCGACTGCGACTTCCGCACGCCCGCCAGCCGGAACTCCGGGTCGCCGTTCCCCAGCTCCAACAGCTGCTACTGCTCCTCCTCGTTCAGCTCCCCGGCCACGAACGACTCCGCCGACGACGTTCTCTGCCGCGACCTCTTCCACTCGCTCGACTTCCCCCTCTCCACCAGATCCTCCTCCATCTTCACCCAGAACCCCGACGCGAAGTCCAGTCCCAGCTCCGTGTCCGACGGCCCATCAGACTCCTCCTCCGATGCACCGCCACACTCCAAGCTCGCCATGGGAGACGTCGCACCTCTTCCGTGCCCCCCACACCCATTCCGCCCGGACTCCGACCCTTCCTCCGCCTCCATTCCCTCCTGACTGATCGCAAAATTGCTCAGCAGCAGCAGCCGATCCGGTCCTGCCGTTGACGCACCCGCACCCCCACCCGCATTCTGTCCCGACCAGCTCAACCGACTCGAGTCCCCTTCCTTCTCTGGCTTTGCTTCCTCCTCCGCCACCTTCTGCGACTGCTTGCGCCTCGGACGCTCCTTCGTCGGGCCGCCCGCGCCTTTCGCCACACCGTGTGCCGTCCGATGACAGCCTTCCGATGCACCGGGCTCGTCACCTTTCCCGGCTTTCGAACTCTCCCTGCCCTGTGATTCCAGACTACCCAGCAGGTTCAACGTCTTCACCTCGCTACCGCACACATCCGCCTTGCCGCTCGATCCCAGCTCCTCCGTCGGGACCGCGTCCGACTGGATGATCCCCAACGTCACCACTTCTGCGTCGCCATCTGCCCTCTTCGCGCCCGCTGCAGACCGCTTCTTTGCTCCAGGACCCGCGCTCGCCGCGTCCTCTTCCACGCCGTTCGAGGAGGAGCCCACGGCGAACGGAGAGCTCATCCCGAACTCGAACTCCGACCCCTGCACGAAGTTCGTCACCGCACTCTTCCCCCGGAAGATTCTCGCCGCGTCGTCGTACGCCCGAGCGGCCGCCTCTTCCGTCGTGAACGTGCCCAGCCACAGCCGCTTGCCCTCGGGCGTTCGAATCTCCACCCCGTACGCTCCCCACAGCCGCTTTCTCACATCCACGAACCGCGAAAAGAACACCCTTCGCCCCTGCACCAAAAACAGTCCAACCTCTTCCGTCAACCCACATCGCACGCACGCACTCCTTCGGCACATCGATGCTTGCTCGGCTCAGCAGCAAGCCACTCCTCTCCACTGATGCAATCTCTCACTCCCGGCGCCCTGGGGTCTGCACACCCAGTCCCGTCCCGAGGTCCGGCTGAATTCTACACCACCGGCACTCCTTCCTACCATCCCTGAACCATCACGCAGCTCGGTCACACCCACCTGGCCTCGCCCCATGGACGAACTGTCCCTCGACGTCTGCAGCTTCGACTTCCGCTTGATGGCCAGCCCCGGAATGGCACGCGGTTCTCGAGGTCCGCACCGCACCCCCATCGTCGCCATGTCCAATCCTCCAAAGTCGATGGTCGGGGGGATGTTCAGCTGCTCGATCGACCTCTTCCCATGCAGCACCCCTATCAGCTGCTGCGGACTGCACGCCAAACCCGCCCTTGTTAGGTCTATGCCTCCGATATCCACCACGCACGGAACGCTCGCTGCTCTGAATGCACGCCGCTTCGCAGGCCCTCCGTTCGCGAACGCTTGCCCGACACCGCTCGGCCGAACCAGGTTGTCCACGTGCGCACTTCCGCTGCGATGCAAACCTCTTCCGCCTCCGCTCATTCCGTGATCTGCACCCGCTTTCCCTCCGACGCCCGGCCCCGCATACGGCAGAGAGATGCCATGGCTGCTCAGCCGGTTCCCCAACTGGGCACGAAAGTGCTCCAACTCACTTGCCACCTTCGTAGACGTGGACCCGATTTTCACAGCCGCGTTCGCCATGAACGGCGAGTCTTGACACCCACATCCTATGGCTCTGCAACTGGCTACGTCCAAGCTGCAATCCGAGCACGCCTTGACACTTGCTCCTGACGTGCTCCCGAAAGATCTTCCGTCCTCCCTCATTTGCAAGCTTCCTGTTCACGCGCGCAAGCACAAAACTCAGCCCTGCACATAAATCATGCTGCCACAAGTCGAGAAATTGACTGCTTCTATTGAAGTCACATATTCATAACCCCCGTCAAACTTGATCGCCCTGTTAACAGCAGCACCTGACGGCTTGTCATCATTTTACCTCTACCCTGCTTGGCACCACAGAATGTTTTCAAAATTAACCCCGACTGTAGCTTCAACACAGAAAGCAACAAGGACTCGATGCGCCAGGTGGTAATTCACCTTGCGATCTTCTTGCAGCTGGTTTTACACTCACGTGAGGCCCGCCCTCCACTAGCTTTAGATCAATGTGCACCTGTGCAGCTCCCTTCTGTCCACTTGAGCACCTCTGGAACTCAGCTGTCCCATATTCCTCCTTCATCGAGCAACTCGCAGGAGATGCTGCACCCACCGGTGTCTGGTTCACAACAATCGAACCCCAAAGCCTAGGAGGCGCCACGACCTCCACCTGATGTGCGGTTGCAGCCGCCAGGACTAGCACTGTAAATTCCCCGAGCACAGGATGCTCCATCGCCTGCTGGCTTTTCAGTGTACCGGGGCTTATCGTAAACCCTTTCACCTGCTTGTGCATCTGACAGTGCCTGCCACGTCCACCCAAACACCGTTTCAGAACCGACGTCGTCACCACAATTCAGACGTGGATTCCTGCAAGCGAGGTCAGTTGGGCTTCACAACACACACACCTTCCACACTTTGCATGTGAGAGTATGTCGGGCCAATGCAGCAATCATTCACCTCCACCACAACCGGTCTCCGAGCCTAAGTAACGCTGTCATACAAAACTTGTCATCCAGTGACACATTCCCTTCCAGTGACCATCCACTTTACTCCCGACTACCAAGCCAGAAAGCCCACACACAAGCGATAAGGTGCATCAATTAGGCGACATGGGACCACACCCTACGCACCTCGTGTTTTCCGACTTCAGAGACACCGGGAACCGACACCCCTCTCGGCTCGGCAACTCCACGAACTCACACTGCTTGTACGGCGCACAGTGATCCTCCAGTATGTGCCACAGACAGAACTTGAATCCCTGCAGGCAATACTGAGAGCAATCCTGCCTCGAAGAGTGGCACACGTGCCCAGATCGCACCTTCGTACTGCTCCCGTTACTTTGAATGGGCCGTAATGGGATTTGAGGTAAATTCGCGGGAGCCAGCGGGACTGGACATCCAGCTCCGGGACTCAAACCGGGCGCCGCTGCAGGCATTCGCCGTTGTCCAGCTGTAGTCAACGGCAAACTTGGTGGGTAAAGAGAAAGTTTGCCCGGCAAGGGGGACAATCCAGGGGATGCAAGCCGGATACCTGGCCCCGGGGCCAACAGCTTCGGATTCAAGGCCATAAGGCCTGATGCAGGCGGTAACGATCGGTACGCCACGGGAAGCGGGCTGATAAGGAGGGAACTGGATTCAGGCCTCGTGGTCTCATATGCCAGTCTCTGCCCGGGAGCAAGCACCGTGGGAATCTGACTGGGCACCGTCGGACGCGGAAACTCCAAGATCCTCTGCCCAGCTAGCACTGGTGCCCCAGCCCCCGAGTGAACCTTTTGCCTCCATACGGTAGTCTTTTCACGTGACGCGAGTTTATTGCCGGGAACTGGACTCACAGAAGGGCTCAAAGGCGTCGCTTTCGTTTCGTGTCTGACCTCCAAGCTCAGCTCCGCCAATTCTAACTTGGTATTGACCAACTTGGATGCCAAGTGAGCGCGATGGGTCGTGGCTGTTGCTTCAGCATCACTGGCCCCCTTCATACCTGACTTCTCGACGCTGCTGTCCATTCGAAGGCAAAGCGGTGCTCCCACCTGTACACACAGGTTGTTATATAATCACCTATCGGGCAGTGTTTTGATATGAATCACAGGGAAATCTATTCGTACTAACCGCTACTCAAAGTGCACGTTCAGGAAAACTGTGGAGTATCCATAATGCAAATGAGTAGATGCGCTACTTAGTCTACAGATTCCAGTTGGAGAATGTGTGTTCTCTAGCAAAGAGAGAGGCACCGAACCCTCAACCACTAAATTGTCTTTGACAAAAGCGGGCCATACGAGGTGGCCGAATGTGAACCCCAATTGATCCTTAGCCTGCATGGATTTTGTAGACGAGAAGGGAGATCACGAATGGTGCCGATGTAAGAGGTCACGTATGCCTTTTCTAGTCGAGCAGAAAGTCTTATGGAGTGTGCAATCCTGATACTGTTCCTTACTGCTGTCAAGTCCCAACACTCAAGTACAAAGTTGTGGCTTCCTTGTGAGTCTAATTTTACAGGTCATCCTCGCACCACACTTCAAAATACTGGACTCAAATATGGACAGGAGCTCTTTGGGAAAAAAACCTCACGCCATCACTTTCTCCTTGACACCCCTAACATGGTACAATCGGGATGTGAACTGCCACCACGATGTGACTACTGACCTCAAACTATTGATTATTCTACGCGACGCACTCGAGTTTCATGTTGTACAGCATGCCGTTAGTTAGGTTTAAAACCAATGACGTCACTAATCTACTTGAATCGAGAGAATTGTCCTGCACTTGCAGAAAGTTCACCCGAGCAGTTGAAACCATTCTATTCAGCGAAGCAAAGACTCAAATCAATTGCAGCTCGGTTGATCTAGATAGCAAACAGGCATTATGCGTACACTGAACAAAGCTGTTGGCAAAGCGACAAGTAGTAAAAGGATGTAGGCAAAGATTGGTACCTCTGCTCCTCTTTGACCCACTCAAAATTGACACTCCAGATATAGCACCTCGACCCCTGTTATTGCCTGATTTGCCATCCCCAAATCTCCCACTTCGTTCCTGACAGCGAATACCTTGTGTAGTGCTTGATTATACCTCTGATGTTCATGTCTGCTACACTTTAACTCCCAACCTTTCTCACAACTAGAGATGATCCTTCATCTTTTGACAATCGGTCACTACTCCAAGGTAGCTCGGAAATCAAGTTTTTGCGAACACGAAGTTGTCGGACTAGCTCGAAGCCGCCCAACAATGACATGAATCTGAACTCCTTTCAATTTCCAAACCCTGGAAGATGACAACCACTGACATCTCAAGATTGCCACCAATGTGCATTACAACCTTCACTTTCTGCAAGTACGTCATCCATTGGTCAAGTTGAACATTCTCCGTACTATCGTACCTATGTCATAAAGATCCATCAGGATTCCAGGCTACAACCTAGCTCTCTAGTTAAAGCACGAGTGAATCCGGAAGAACCGTTATCCGTCTTCTGCCATGCTTTCCATCTCTTTTCCTTGGCCTCGAACCAGGTTCAGACCAATCTAAATGCAGGTCTCCGTTCTCGTAAACTTCGGCAAGCTACATTCTGACAAAAAAGAGTCTCAAGTTGAAGGTGCCTGATACCTAAGAACTAAGAATTAAGATCAGCTGAAAACCCTATCGTTACATTTACGATTCTGCAGATTATTGCCGTGCTGCCCATGCAGAAATCTCCAAAACACCCAACTAGGAGTATTTACCCCACTGAGGAAAGACCTGAGCTCAGCAAATTATATTCTTTCACATGTAGCAAAATCTTGAGTCAAAACTACTCCCTCTTGCAGCTGCGTTCAGCTCGAGGTATTATGTTTGTTGAACAGTCAATACCGTGGCAGTACCCAAGTTTTGTTCAAAATTCCGCATTCAGCTCATGCACAGTCTACAATAATTTGCTTGTTCCAACAGGAGAACGCCACCTATACAGCTGGTTCAGCCCAGATACATGGATACTTAATCCACAAAGAAGCACAGAACTGCTTCATTTCCCTAGTTTAAATGCAACGCCATCAATCCATCCTGTAATCATCCTGCTATACCCTTGCAAGCTCCAACAATTGCCGGAGAACTTCCTGTAGGTTTTAATCCACAACCCCCCTCCGGGTCCGCAAGGTCGCCAATAGAAGACACTGTGAATGTAGAAGCTGGAAATCAGTACGTGAATCCGATTACGATGAAAGCTGCCCACACAACAAATTGCCAACGTCATAACCCAGCAAAATTTGCCCAACACTAACAACCACGAAGCAAGGAAACAGAGCTTTTACTACACTCTACAACACTTTCCATCTACGTTTCCGCAACAGAAGAGATGAGCCGGAAGTTACAAGACTGCGCGTCTTCTTTGTTAGCTGGTTTAATGAATCCTAACGAATAAACGTACAGCCATTTTCAGAGCAATTTGACTCTCCAAAAACACCCAGCGTTAGGCATGCTGGTCGCTCTCGACCTATTCCGCAACCGCTTCAAAAACTTGTACCCCTGCCCAGAAAACTCGGCACTAGCTTGAAGTGCACGACACGAAGAGCTGCCAAGAGTGTCCGATTGCCGGATCTAGCTGTGTGGGTCCCAACTTAGCATCAAGATATGTATTATATTGCCACAAAATGCAATTCATCACATTCGAAGAGCAGCACACTTTATCTCGTGCAATTACCAGTTCCAGGTCCAAAGTCGCCGCCTCTCTCATATGGATTTCCCCCCAAGTGATTCCATGTCCAACGTAAATAAAATAGTGGACAAGGAAACAACACATCCGTCGTCCTCAAAGACCTAACTTCCACCCTCCCTTGCAATGTTCTAAAGCACCTGAGAAATTGGCTGTGTACCCACATGCACGCAGCTACGAGAAATTTTCCTCTCAACAACGGATTCAATGGGTACCAGGAGGATTGAAGGTGACAACCTAGAGCCGAATTTGCACACTCCAGACCCGCTGTCGGAGCTATGACTATTTCCACATAAATCTTGCAATTAACGCAGTCGAATCTACCATGGCAGCACGAATGATGCAACCACAGTAGTTGGCAAGGCGAAATCAGAGCTACGAATAAATTGAGAAGCGCCACGAATGCAATACAGAAAGAATCAAACACAGCCGACGACCTACAAATTCAATGGTTGATGAGTGACGGTGCTCAAATTGTCCATGAGTAGGGTATGCGTGATGCACCCGTCCCCGAGGTGAAAGAGCGAGGACAGAAATAGACACAAGGGGTCTACGAGACCCGAAGCAAGCACGTCGGGATTCTGTAGTTGTGCACCCCGCTCTTACCCCCCGCAGGTCCAAAACGCCCCGAACTCGCCCGCCCCTAACCACATCTAAACTAATGGTCGCAAGTCTAAAGGACCCCCCACGCCCCCACCGCGGGGATGCTCAGCAGCGACGATGAGGCAGCACAGAACCATCAGCCGGTCGCCGTCGCCGTCGCCGTCACCGCACCGATACCTCAGCTCCCCCTTCTCTCCGTTACCCAAGATTCCTGATACCATATCCAAGCAAAAATCACTCGGTCCCACCTCAATCGTCAACCACACAGCAACATATCCTCTATACACTCCGCTACCCCTCCAATCCCCGCGTACCATCCACCATCAGATACCCCCTAATCCCATTCAAGAACATCACACCGCTCGTCACCTCATCTAGCAGCGCCTGCAGATCGTCACTCCTAGATCGTGACGCCCTGGCCTCCATGCAGCCCTCTCAAAATCAGCACGCAACAAAGAATCTGTCCACCGGCTCCGTGTTGGTAATCACTCACAACCCGCACTAGCTGCGCTTGTAGACTACTGCAATCCGGCGGTGGCAAAACCAAAGAGCGCAGAGCACGCGTTGGATCCAGCGGCGAAGAGTGATCTGAGGTCGCAGCTGGGATCTCTTTCTAGCTGCGGGGCGGTGGACTGAGACAGAGGCAGTGGCGTCAGTGGTGTCGTCGTGGTCTGAGTAGTCTCCGCGCAGGTAGGAGGAAAAGGGAAGAGCAGAGAGAGATGATGGGCAGAGCGCGCTCAGACTTGCAAGGGAAGGGAGACTGAATGATGATGAGTGCAAGGCGGCTCAACTGCCCTTCGACGGCTCCGTCGCTGCTCTCACTTCCGTCCGCCTGTTGGTCGACGCGGCGTCCGGTTCTAGACGAACAAAAGCGCACGCTCGCTGGATTGGGCTCGTCGAGGTTCATGCGCGAAGTTCACGCGCTACTTGACAGCGTGGTCGGAACGGCGCAGTTGACGGTGCGGGAGGCTGGGATTGGCTCTGGATTAGACGCACTGGAGTACACTGCAGACAAGTGGAGTGACGAGTTTAGTCTATCAGGTATTTGCTTTCTTTTGTGGTTAGGCCGGGCAGAGGTTTTTTTGGTATGAAAATATTTTCAGCTTTCCGATTTTGGGAAAAAATGCTGGAATATTTTGCAAAACCTTTTTCCGTTTTTGAATGGATCACCAATCAACTCTCCAAAAGAAATCTTGAAGTTGAATGACGTAGCCGCGCTTGGATGAGTGTTCAATGTTTTATCCATAATCTTACTATACCGATTCATGGTTTGAAAAAATAGGTCATTTAATTAAGATTCTTACACCATGTCCATATCCAACCACTAGGAACCAGGCATTCAGATTTTGAACATTTCATGAATGTGACCAATTTCCATGTGCACAATCCCTTGATTTTTCATTCTTTAACATCTTACTATACTTTATGTTATTACAAATTTGTAAACCCATTAGGAAAGCTAAACGTGTTTAAAAACTTGTATAAAAAAAAAAAATCATTTAGCATTAATTAAGCATATATATATATATATATATATATAGAGAGAGAGAGAGAGAGAGAGAGAGAGAGAGAGAGAGAGAGAGAGAATCCAAATAGCATCCATTTAGCATCCACTCAGCATTCATTTAGCATAGGTAAATCTGTTTAGCATCAACTTAGCATAGGTAAATATATCAATGTACATTATTCTATCTAATTTCTCTAATAAATCTCCATTTAACATCCATATACCATCCATTCACCATTCATTTTGTTTTACCTTTGTCCATATTTCACTATGGTTAAACTTGTACTCCACTCTATTTTTTGTTTTTTACTTTGGTCAAATTTGTGCTCTATTCTAATTTTAGGTGGGAAGCAAACTAAAAATGAATTCATCAACATACATGCACACACCCAATTTTTTTAATGATATCTTTATACAATTTTGTAAACTCATTTAGCTAAAGCAAAATGAGTTCACAAACTTGTCTATGCTATAGAAAAAAATTGGGTGCATGTGTGCGTGTATGTATCAGTTTGATGAATCCATTCTTAGCTTGCTTTCCACCTACAAATAGAGTGGAGTGCAAGTTCAACTAAAGTAAAAGAATTTAAATAGAATTGAATATATGTTAAATTAAAGTAAAATTTGGACAAAATTAGAATAAGGATGCTATATATATATATATATATATATATATATATATATATATATATATACGCATATGTTCATTGAATGATAAATGAATGCTAAATGGATGCTAAACAAGATCTAAGTGGATGCTAAATAGATGTTAAATAGATGCTAAGTGATTGCTAAATGGATGCCAAATGAAAAAAATTATACAAGTTGTAAACTCATTTAGCTTTGCTAAATAGGTTTACAAACTTGTTTAATTATACAAAGAAATTGGGTGCTTTGCATGTGTGCGCTAGTTTAACCCCTAAGCGTGTTGCTAAGAAAATTTTGCATTATTTCAATACGAAACCTTCAACACATTTGTTGAGTCTTTGGAAAGTTGAACAAATAATTACATAATCTGAATTGGTCATTTTATACACAATTATAAAGCAAATGTTAGAACCAGTTCAATTTCAAATCCAAGTAAATCTGCAAAATCCCCACAGTTGAGAATCTCATATTTGCCAATTTGAGTAGTAGTTTACAATATGGATTTTGGACATTGATGCAAATTTTTCCCAAAAAAAAGATTTACCTAATGGATGATCTCATGAGATTGTGTCTAGCTATACTTGATGGAAAAAAAACTCTCAAATGGAAAAAACTCCAAAAGATATGGTAACTCAAAGTAACTAGGTTCCGCTAGCTCTTCACTTTAGAGCTACAAAAACCTTGCCCAAATCAAGAAAGAAAAGTGAAACATCACCAAACTTCTCCTTGTATAATACATGACATGGGAGCATCCATCCCATCTACTCTCTAAGTCGCTCTCTTTAATTGCCCAAAGACATTCTTCTCCTAATTGTGGAAAAAAATAGAACATTCTTCATATTCCTTGTAGAATCTAGAGCAATGCAGGCGCTTCAAGTATAAACAAGCCAATTGGAAAATCTTTTTGAACTAAAAACTTCATTTGCACTTGAGTGGCAAATCAAAACTTGAGCTCAAAATGCCTCTTTTATCTACTTTCACACATCCAAGCACCCATTTGGCCATATTGGGCTCTTTGGTCCTCCAGGGGTTAATGAATCCATTTTTAGCTCAATTTCTACCTTAAAAAAGAGTAGACTGCAAGTTCACTAAAGATAATTAATGTAGAGTAGATTACACATGCCATATTTAACTACTTCTGGACTTTGGAAAGTCCAAAATTAGTAACTGCATCCAGGGATCCCTGAATAGAAAGTGCATAAACCGAGGTCAAAAATGCAATCCTTGGTTGTGCACTATGATCTTTGTCACATGTTTTGGGAAATCCCTCTAGTCCAAAATTCTCCATATAGTCCAGAAGTAGTTAAATATGGCATAGTCAAGTTTAACCCCTAAAGGACCATGGCCTTTATCTTGTCAAAAGACACTTAAAACTGCCACCTCTATGGCAAAGAGTAAAAAAGTTTGAAAATCAAGCATTTTGCATATCTAACCATAGGATCTTGTACTAGACTACTGTAAGAATGTGTCATACAAAACTCAAGAACTTTGACCGCACATAATGGAAGATATTTGAATTTAAAATGTAAAAAACAACTTCATTTGCACCTTGCTTGACTAGACTATTTCACTTTGAACTTCTTTAACTTAAAATTTTTGCACCGCTTAGTTTGCATTCTATTTGATTGTGGTGGGAAGTTGAGTTGGGAATCTTGGGAAAAAACCTTAAGAAAAAATGCTTAATTTTCATTCTCTAAGAAAACATTAGGCATAAGAAGGTACAAGAGTGAACAAAAACTTACATTGCTAATAACCCTGCAATGGAATTGAAATGCAATAATTTCAACAGTGAGATTGTTTTAGAAAGCAAACTTCACCATCTCCAGTAGTTTTTTTTTGACAAAATGTTAAAAATGCATTCAAAATTGGAAGCTCAATAGTTACTTTTTCAAGAAGATGCTTGAGTTGCCCAAAAAACAACATTCTCATAACTTTCTCATAAGTAGTCCAAATGGAATGAATCAAAGCTTCAAATGTAGATAAAGACATAATCTATGAGAAAAAAAAAATCAAGTTTCTACAGGAATGTTTTTTTGTTGCCCCTAGTCCCCAAATTTGTGCTTATTTGGGCATTAGTTTTCTCCTTGGCACCAATTGGAATAAAAATTGGTTTCCCCAAAAGATAATGTGCTTTCTATCTTCAAGAACAATTCCAAAAAATTAGGACAAAAATTGAGGTTGTAGGTACCTGCTCAAAGTCCCATTTGTCCCTCATAGGGACAATGGTCCTTTAGGGGTTAATCAAAGTGAATTTAGACAAAAGTAGAAGTTCAAATTTTATAATTAGATTTTTTTAAATATAAATCTCAAACTATGCTAAGCGGATGTTAAATAGATGTTAAGTCTTGTACTAAATGGATGCTAAATGGATGTTAAATAGATGCCAATTGGGTGCTAATTAAATAGATTGACCTAAGCTAAATGGATGCTAAATGGATTCTAAATGAATGCTAAGTAGAATTTATTTTTTTACTACTTTGTAAACTCATTTAACCCCTAAAGCACTGGACCCCCTTTTTTGGCAACATAGCAATTTTGGGCAACTCACTACAAATGGAGTTTTCATTTGTTTTCTTTGAATTTTTCACACATGATGTATCCAAGGAGTAGCTTTAAGGCTCAACAATTTTCATAACTTTTGCCTTCATGGTTCAAAAGTTATTGCACAATATGTAGTTTTGTTTGCTTAGCGGGCAGCCAATTTTTTTTTTGAAAAATTGCATTTTTTGAATTTTGTATTTGGAAATTGGTTCTTAAGATTTACATATACTTGAAAAGCTTTGAATCATTTTGTTTTGATCAATGAGATGAAAGTTATGAGAAGATTTTGTTTGTGGGCAGTTATGGATTCTCTACTCTAAAATAAACTTTGAAGTCCATTAATTTGCTCAATTTTCAATGTTTTAGAAAAAAAAAAAAAAAAAAAGATGTAGGTTCTTTATCACAACATTATAACCATTGGAATTGGAATTTTGCATTTTTGTAATTAAGTTATTAACAATTTAGTGGTTTGAATCATTCTCTACTTATTTTTACTTACTACCTTTTTTCCATGTATTTTACAATTCCAAATGTTTTGAGATTTTTTATGTGTGTACCCAACTTGATTTGAAAAACAAATGCAAAAAATTGCAATCATTTTGGAGTTTTTTCCATACAAATATGACCTTGTGAAGTGCAGCTGCCCGGATTTTAGCAGAGACAAAAAATGACTTTTTGTTAATTCAAATTGAAATATCTAACAATCTACATGGTGAAAACTCCTGAATTTTTTTCCACATCTTTTTATACTAGTGTAGTGCAAGATCTTACGGCTACATTTGTCAAAAGAAGTTTTTTTCTAAAATTTGGTACTTGTCCTAGCAGTCGCAGTTTTAGAGCGGTTTGGTGAAAAAATGAGCTTAGTGCTTTAGAGGTTAACTCTTAAACGTTCCCTGGGAACCGTACATACGCTGACGTATAAGTGTCATTTGCTACCAATAAAAAATTTCAATTTGGGATTTCAAGTAGCTCACTAGAACCGCATTGATCTATTCTTCAGTTTCTTTGTTAGTCTCAAATGTAGTAGAGGTGTCAATCCACTCCAAATACAGGGAAAATACCTTGTATTGTACTGGTTGCAAAGGGTCATTGAAACGTTTAGGGGTTAACTTGGTTAAATGGGTTTACAAACTAGTTATCAATACAGATGACTTGTGCCCTATGGACATAGTAGCCATTGACTTGGGCTCTCAATTTCACAACTTGAACTCTCAATTTTAGGAATTGAGTTCTATATCCAAGCTTAACAATGCGCATAACTTGACTTACTTGACGAGTAGACACAACCAGGGTTTTATGTTCCCACAACTCTCTTGCAAGCCTGTCTGGAGGACGTACCCTCCAAAACTTCCCCGTTCACCTTCTCACCTTACAGCTAGTGCATTCTTTGATTAAGAACTAATGTCATATCCTCTATATATTAGTACCATGTTGCCAAGGTAAGTGTATGACAAAAGCCTTTTCCGGACCCCAATCTAACAAATAATCGGTCATTTTTTAATAGACTGACCAGCCCCCGATTCACTAGTAGGAAATGAGGTGAAATACAACTGCCACTTTACAACTGCACGTCTGCAACAACGCTGAATAGAGAAGTGAACAAAGAAAATGCTGACATGGACTCAATACAGTCGTATTTTAGTTGTAATTACAATTGCGCACAACTGTGATACAACTACATCCAAGAATTTTGTCCTTGACCAACGAATTCAGTGATTGGCCGGATGAAACTTAGGGATGTAGTCCATATTTTTCATCAGAATTGTCCTCTAGTTGTATGTAAATATAGATTCCACTGTAACATTACTGAGAAACAACTATGCCACAACTACAAGTCATTTCTTTTACTATTTTCTTTATAATTCACTCAAAAAAAAGAATTTTTCAAATTTTCCTTGCCTTGGGCAAATGTTTAGGGTCAAAATAATTTTTTTGAGGACAGTGTGAATGGATATTGTTGAAGCATTTGCAGCGCAGTTGTTCTAATGATTATCTGCTACTCTGTGACAACTCATAAACAATTACATTATGACTTTTTATTTTCTAATCTCCTTAATATCTAAAATTAATTTCTATAAATTGTTCTTGACACTTTTGGATTTCATTCAGCAGCGTCGTCAAGTGCATTCATTGCCTTCTTCATGATCAGTGTGAATGAGTTATATATGGGACATACCTCACGCAGTTGTTATGTAGTTGTTCCAAAAAAATTTATTACTTTGGGATAATTCAAAAACAACTACAATACAACTATTATTTTTTCTTCATTATTATTTAAATTCAGTTCATGTAACCTATTTCTAACAATCCAAGGTGTATTATGCAGCATTGTCAAGAGCATTAACGTTTTCATCAGGGTCAATATAAATGGGTTATATATGGGGCTTATCTCACGTAGTTGTAATATAGGAGTTCCAATATTCTTATACTATTGTAGGTCAGTTCAACAACAACCACAACATAACTATTTTTTTGTGGGACTCATATTAAATAAATTTGATTCATGTAACCTGTTCTAGACACTCCTAAATGTACTAAGATTAATGATGTGTGCAATATTGCCTTTTAAAAGACAGTGTGAACGGAATATATTGGGTCACAGGTCACTTAGTCGCAATATAGTTGCTGCACCATTTCTATATTACTGTGGGACAACTAATGAACAACTAGCAAACAACCAATTTTACATAAAAATTTTCTACTTTTTAAATTTGGATAACATAAACTTCTCTTAACACTTTTGAATTTCCTATGCGGACATGTCAAGTGTTGTGACAACTACCTGTCAAATTGACTATGTCATGCTAAGGCACTAATAATGGGGTTATAACGTAGCTGCTTTTGCATTTCTCTACTAAGCTCATTTGGTAACAATTACACAACCACTACAATAAAATCATTTTTTTTTGTTTTTTTGAACCTTCAACTCTTCGAACTTTAATTTAAGATTTTCATTCTTGGCATTCTTGCATGTACTAGGCATTTTTTTCAAACATACAAATACCTTCCTCATTCCTCAAGTGAGCATGGTTTGGGTATATTGGGTCATAGGTCACGCAGTTGTGCAGTAGTTGCTCCAAAATTAACCCCTAAAGGACCAAGCCCATTTTTCTGTGAAAATCACTGAAAACTGCCACTTTGGGGGGAGTTAGTAGAAAGGTAGAAAAAATGTTTTTCTTTGGAAATCCAACCATAGGATCTTGCCCTAGACTATGGGAGGTACTTGTGGGAAAAATTCAGCTCATTCTAAAAGAAGAGGAGTGAGATATTAACATCTGAAGTGCAAAAAAAAGTTTTTTTCCCTGCTGCCCAAAAATTTCAGAAGCCTTTGATTGCTCCAATATCAAAAAAATTGCTCTATGCAAAGTTGAGGTTTATTTTTCCCATGTAGAAGACCAAGTTAGGAATGTGCTGGAGAAATTTCAAATGAAACAAAGGTGTGGATCATACTTTGTAAAATCCTACAATGCCGTAAGGTCATGAAATTTACATATACACTAGGCAAAATTGGAGGATTTATGTAAAATTCAAAAACATGATTTACCTTGATCCCAATGGTGAAAACCAAGGAATCCAAGTCTACTACAACTTGCAAAAAAAAAGAGTCAAAAAACAAATACACAAAGAGCTCAAAAAAGTAAAGCAACAAGTTTTACAAGGGGGAAAAAGAATGGAGGTTTGAGAGTCCCATACCTGCCCGCAAACTAAAACTCTACATAACTTTCATCTCATTCATCAGAATTGAATGATTCAAAGCTTCCCAAATACATAAAAATCTAAAGAACCAATTTTTAAAAAAAATTAAAAAAACTGCAACTTTTTTTTTTTTTTTGCTGCCCGACAGTCCACTGTTTTTCAGTTAATCATGCATAACTTCTTCAATAACTGTTGGAATGAAGAAAAATTTAGATTCCCATGTAGATCTTATGATTTCCCATCTCCAATAAAAGTTTCAGAAAATCACGCAAAGTAGTTTAGCCATAGGTACATGCCTGAAATCCCAATTGTCCCCCAAAGGGACAATGGTCCTTTAGGGGTTAAGCTACTCTTGCGGGACCATTAAAAAGGGACTAGAGTACAACTACATCTTTAACAATTTTTCATGTTCTTGATTTGGTTTAGGAATTACAATTCTCACGTCATCTTCAAAAACCCACACTGCTATTGACAAGTGTAATAGAGCCATTTTAAGTGAGTGTGCAATTGTTGATGGGTTATGTTACGATATTATTCATGCAGTCGCATTGCAGTTGCTCTTAGGTAAATGCACTACTGTAGCGCTACTAATAAACAACTACATTTCATGTTTAAAAAATATATAGTACCATACATTAGTTTAAGGTTCAAAACTCTCTAGACAAGTAAAGGGTTCCTAGTACCTTGCACAAGCTCAAACATTATCCTCTACAGATAACTCAATTCACTAGTAGGAAATGAGGTGAAATACAATTGCTTCTTTACAATTGCACGTTCGCAACAACACTGAATAGAGAAGTGAACAAAAAAAATGCTGACATGGACTCAATAAAGTTGTATTGCAGTTGTAATTGCAATTGTGATACAACTGCATCCAAGAATTTTGTTCCTGACCAACAAATTTAATAATTGGCCGGATGAAACTTGAGGATGTAGTCCATATTTATCATCAAAATTGTCCTTCAATTGTGTCTTGGTTTAGATTCCACTGTAACATTACTCAAAAACAACTGTGGCACAATTGCGAATCATTTCTTTTACTATCTTCTTTATAATTCACTCATGAAAAGGGATTTTTCAAATTTTTCCTGCCCTAGGCAATTGTTTGTGCCCGAAAAAATCTTTTGGAGGTCAATGTGAATGAATTATGTTGGAGCAATCATAATGTAGTTGCAATGTTGTGGTTCTAACATTTTTTTGCTACTCTGTGACAACTTACCAATGACTAAAGTATAACTATTGTTTTTTAAACTCAATTTTAAAAATTGATTTGTGAAAATTGTTCTTGACACTTTTGGATGTCCTTAAGCAATGTTGTCAAGTGCATTAACGCCTTTTTGAGGGTCAGTGTAAATGAGTTATGTATGGAGAATATTTCACGCAGTTGCAATGTAGTTTTTCCAACATTGTTCTACTACTGTGGGACAATTCAACAACAACTACGGTACAATTATTTCTCTTTTTAGTTCCCTATTATTTAAATTCAATTCCTATAAATTACTTTTGACAGCCCTAGTCCTTAGATGTACCAAGCAATAATGTTATGTGCAATAATGCCTTTTAAAGGTCAGTGTGAATGGAATATGTTGGGTCACATGTCACTTAGTGACCATGTAGTTGTTGCAGCATTTCTATACTATTGTGGGACAGTTAATGAATGATTGACAAACAACTAATTTTTCAAAACATTTCTCTACTTTTTAAATTTGGTTTATGTAACTTTTTCCTAACACTCTTGGATTTCTTGAGGCAAACATGTCAAGTGATGTAACAACTAATTGACGTCAGTTTGAGTGTGTTATGCTGAGGAATTGCTGATGCAATTGCAGTGTAGATGCTCTAGCATTTCTCTACTAAGCTTACTATGCAACAACTAGACAACAACTACAATAAAATCATTTTTTTTCTTTTTCTAGGATCCCTAATTTTGAACTTTGATTTAGAATATTTATTCTTAGCATTCTTGCATGACTAAGCATCTTTATCAAATGTAGAAAAGCCTTTCTCAAGTGAGCATGAATTGGGTATATTGGATCATAGGTCACGCAGTCGTACCGTAGTTGCTCCAACATTAAGCTACTACTGCAGGATCATTAAAAAAAACTAGAGTACAACTACTTTTTGAACAACTTCCTATGTGTTTAGTTTGGTTTAGGGATTTGGATTTTTAAGACGTCCTTAGAAACCCATGGCAACATTGATGAGTGCAATAGAGCCTTTTTAGGGTTTAGTCCGATGGATTGTGTTGGGGCATTATTCATGCAGTTGCTCTTAGGTATTTGTACTACTGTGGCACCACTACAAACTAACTGAATTAGGTATTTGTACTATTGTGATCACTACAAAATTACTGAAAAACAACTGCATTTCATATTCTAAAAAAATACAATACCACACAATGGTTTAAGGTTTTAAAAAAGTTGGACTAGTAAAAGGAACCTAGTACCTTGCACAAGCTAGGACATTATCCTCCGCCAATAATTCAATCGCTGCAACTAGAGAAGGTGCAACTTGAACCCTATGAAACTGGTTTGGAGCAACCAATTTGCTGGACTTTGCCCTAGTGGTAATGAATCCTAAACCCTAAACCCAAACATCATAACATATTGAAAATAATAATTGCTTCACAATTGCAATCAATTTTTAAATCATTAAGGGCAGTTGCAAGAAACACTTCACAGTTTTGTCTCAAACACCCTTAAAACTGGTAGTACTAGGTAGTACTGTGAGTACTATGATATATATATATTTTTTAATTATAAATAAAATAAAATATGGAAAAATTTTAAAGCACTTAAAATAGCATACTTGTTAAAAATCAGACCTAGAAATTTTTTATTCTAAAAGTTATGCACAAAAATAGAAGGATAATAGTTACTAGTAAAAAGAACAATTTTTTTTGCCTTTTAGAAAATACTAAGAATATTCAAAAAAATAAAACAGAAAATGGCCATTAGTAATTACTTTCATTACTATAGGCTATTGTAGTTGATTGTCAAAAAAAAAATTGACCTTGCACAAGTTGCTCACTTTGAGTGAATGGCTAAGACAAAGAAATAGAAATTTTCCAAAACGGGTCTATAGATACTTGTAACTCTTACTCCTTAACAAGTACCCTCATTTGTGGCCCCAAATTCACATTTCACAACCCAATGTAGTACTAAAAAACCTCAAAACTGCAAAAGTAGACAAATTATGTAAAACCCAAAAAAAATACTACAATAATTTTAAAAAATACTTAAAAATTAGGGAACGACTGCAACTTCAATGTTCACATTGTCCTAAAATTTCAAGTTAAATAATCACCCTTAATATGATTGTGTTACAATTGTTTTTGAGTTGCAAATGTAAAGTGACAAACATTTGATTAATTGAACAATTGAACTCAAACATTGTAAGCAATTGCAATATTATCAATTATAACTATATGCTAATTATTTTACAATAGTAAATAAGTAGTAGTAAACATGCAATCAAAACAACAAGGGAATTGTTATGTGCACATCTAGGATTTGATATATGCACACCTAAGGGAGAGGGGTAAATTTTAGATACTTATCATCAATATACAAGCTAAAATTGAAAATATTAAATTTAGATTTAGATTTGGAGACCTTGATTTAGTCTAGAACCACAAAGAAAAATACAACTAAACAATGCCTAGTGGAAAAGCTTAATTAGGGGGCAAATGATTAATTTTACCCTTATTTGCAAAAAAGAACTAAATTTTTCCACTAGGCATTTTTCAATTGTATCTATTTTTGTGGTTTTAGGCAAACTAAGATCTCAAATCTAAATTTAAACTTGCCAATTTAACCCCTAAAGGACCAAGCCCATTTTTCTGTGAAAATCACTGAAAACTGCCACTTTGGGGGGAGTTAGTAGAAAGGTAGAAAAAATGTTTTTCTTTGGAAATTCAACCATAGGATCTTGCCCTAGACTATGGGAGGTACTTGTGGGAAAAATTCAGCTCATTCTAAAAGAAGAGGAGTGAGATATTAACATCTGAAGTGCAAAAAAAAGTTTTTTTCCCTGCTGCCCAAAAATTTCAGAAGCCTTTGATTGCTCCAACAGCAAAAAAATTGCTCTACGCAAAGTTGAGGTTTATTTTTCCCATGTAGAAGACCAAGTTAGGAATGTGCTGGAGAAATTTCAAATGAAACAAAGGTGTGGATCATACTTTGTAAAATCCTACAATGCCGTAAGGTCATGAAATTTACATATACACTAGGCAAAATTGGAGGATTTATGTAAATTTCAAAAACGTGAATAACCTTGATCCCAATGGTGAAAACCAAGGAATCCAAGTCTACTACAACTTGCAAAAAAAAAGAGTCAAAAAACAAATACACAAAGAGCTCAAAAAAGTAAAGCAACAAGTTTTACAAGGGGGAAAAAGAATGGAGGTTTGAGAGTCCCATACCTGCCCGCAAACTAAAACTCTGCATAACTTTCATCTCATTCATCAGAATTGAATGATTCAAAGCTTCCCAAATACATAAAAATCTAAAGAACCAATTTTTAAAAAAAATTAAAAAAACTGCAACTTTTTTTTTTTTTTTGCTGCCCGACAGTCCACTGTTTTTCAGTTAATCATGCATAACTTCTTCAATAACTGTTGGAATGAAGAAAAATTTAGATTACCATGTAGATCTTATGATTTCTCATCTCCAATAAAAGTTTCAGAAAATCACGTAAAGTAGTTTAGCCATAGGTACATGTCCGAAATCCCAATTGTCTCCCGAAGGGACAATGGTCCTTTAGGGGTTAACTTGTTGATGATAAATATCTAAAATTTCCTCTCTCCTTCTCCAAGTGTGCATATATCAAATTCTAGATGTGCACATATCAATTCCCATAAACAATTGCACTATAATTAACAACAGCTTAATAGTATTTAAATCTTTTGATAGAAGTTACTATTAATACCAAAAAAAATTTATAATGATTATTCTATTTGTTTTAAAGTTGTTTGACCATAAAAAATATCATCTCTAAAAACTACATGTTTCCTTTTTTTATAGTTACAGAATTAGTAGAACATTAATATGTATTTTATTTACTTAGATATGAAATTTAAATTAGTTGTGATTATGATCTAAAATTTACATAGAAGTGTTTGCATATTAATGAATTTCAATAAGTATAAATTAAAACATCCCCAATAGCAATGTTATTTAATTTAGGCACATTTATTTGTAATTTTATTGACGTGAAGCTTCAAAAATCTTAAATTTAGTCAATAGTAATGTTAATTGGATTTTTAAATGTCAAATTGGTAGTAAGAGAAACTAAAAGTATGGTGATTTTAATTTAAGAAGTGGAATAATTACCTTAAAAAAAATTTGGTTCATTATATTTTGAATTTTACCTGATTATTTTAGAATAATCCACCAATCAACTTCTCAAAAGAAATTGCCATTGATTTTAGGTAATTGACCTTTTGTAATTGATAAATTATTGGCTGTACATATCAAAATCATTTCCAAGTTTTCTAAATTTTAAAAATTTAATTTTTTTTTTAAGTTCTTAAAGGTTCAAAAATATATGTGAGCTTTTAAATTGTAATACTAAAATAAAATATTTTTTTTATAATAGATAATAAAGTTCATGTAATCCAAAATTATTATCATGTATTAGTCCAAAATATTAATTGATATTTATGCATAATTCAAAATTTATCTTTGTTCTTATAATTGTTGGGAAAGTCACAAAAAAAAAAAATCTAATACTTCAATTTTAAAAAGTTCAATTTATATATGGAAATAATTTCAAAATGTTGTTAACTCTAATTTTCTAAACGTGCCGCTCTGACTAGTACAATATGGGGTGTTTTTCTTGTATTTGGAATGATCCACACCTCTATTATATTTGAGAATAACAAAGAAGTTGGAGAGTAGATCAATGTAGTTCTAATGAGGTACTTGAGATCCCAAATTAAAACTTCTTATTGGTAGCAAATGACAATCATACATTAGCGTATATACTATGCCCTATGGATGTTTAAGGGTTAAAGTTATAACAATTTTAGAATTTAAATGCTTCTTTATTAAATAAAACTCTAATGCAAGTAATGATTATGCTCAATGTATTAAAAAGCACACAATTATAAAATTATCACAAACTTGGTTTGTCTATTTTTAAATTGCATCTCCACGCTTTGTCACCTTAACCTTGTAATGTACTTTAAAACTTATAAAAGACTAAATTATATTGCAATAGCAATATTAAAAGAAACAACATCACTAAAAATATATAGTTAGCTGTTTCAAAAATTAAAAAGAGTATTATTTCCAAAAATGCTAATATTATCAAATAATTTTAGTTAATTTTTGAAGATAGAAGATCAAGAGAACAAATTTCATTTACTTCATTTAAAATAATTTATTAAACTGACATATTAAATGTTAAACTTCAAAAATTGCAAACTGGTTTTTTTTATATGCCTGACAATTTGGATTTTGAAGTTTAAATAGTCCATTTTGAGGTAAAAGTGTGTTTTAAGCATATTTGTAATGTTGAATTTGCCAAAACCACATTTTCCTTGGAATTATAAAAGCATGCAACCTTAAAATCAGGTTGTGTTTTTAAACTCAATAACTTGAAGAAAACTATGCAATACATGAATATGCCATAACAACTGCATAACAATTGCAAAATTGTAATTAAATTACTTTGTAGTTGTTTCACAATTGTCATATAGTCATCTAGTAGTTGCGCAGTTGTGGCCTAGTCATTTATTACTCATTTTCTTCTAGCAAAATGTGGACTCTTGATTCAGATTAGGATTGGTAGATTGGAGGGTGGATATGTGGCTGCCGCCCTTGAACCCTAGCACTCAGGGATAAAAAGGCTTGAATGGATCATTCTTCTCAATTGTAGGGCGGAGCTATGCCAAGACTTTCTGGGAATGAAAGTATTTTTTCTTTTGTATAAGCTTGTTTCATTTGCTTGCTGTAAGTTTGATTTTGATCTTTATTTTCTGATTTTTTTTTGGAGTTCTTTCTTGTGCTAGTGGCTTTCCAATGACACCAAGCACAATTGTGAGTTTTGAGGAGTTTTTGGTAGAATTTCTAGTAGAAATATCTCTACCACAATGGCAGTTTTCAACCCAACTTCAAAAATCCACAACTTGGTGAGTTTGAACTCAATTATTTTGCAAGTTTGTATGCTAAATATGTGGTAGAGTCTAGTTTTTGACAAAAAATGAAACCTTTATGTTCAGTTTTTAGTGAAATAGTGATTGACTTGAATGCATAGTGGTTTTCAGCTCTATGGGTGCAATTAGGTAGTTTTCAAAAAATCATGTCTCATTATGTATATACAATCTTGTAATGTGGATTATATGGTTGCTAATCCTTGTTAATCTGAATTCTAGGTGTGATTTATTGCAACTTTTAGGTTTATTTTGAAGTTTTGACAAGACTTTAGACAAGATAGAGTTTGTGTGCTTATGTCATACAATTAGCAAGAGTTTGCAATTTATAGAAGCACAGTTTGCAATTAGAGTGCAACTACAGTAGATTGTAGGATTTAGATAAATTTCTTTTGCAACTAATGTGCAATTGAATTTCAATGTGCTGACTAGCAATTTTTGCAAATAATCTGTGGCCTTGTCAAAATTGGTTGACAACTGTATTACAACTGGATATCCACTATGCTACAATTATAGCATAACTGTATTGCAGTGATGTTGCATTCTTTTACAACTGCATTACAACCTGGTTGTTGTGTTTTTTTATGGGGAACCACTAGATTATAATTGAGTTGTAATTGAAACTTGCTAACTCTTTTTCTATTTATTACTGTGTGGTAGGTGTAAGCATGATTGTAATTACTTAGTGTACATTTCATGATTACTACAAAATAACTTAAAAACAAGTAGAAAGCAACTACAGAGAAATTGTTAAAATAATCAAATATCAATATTTACAAAATTAATGTAAATAATCACAGTACAACACCACAATTACACTACAAGTGCATTACAACAATGCTACAACTACACAACAACTATACTACAACTTTACTACTTTTACATTATAATTGTATATCAACCATATTACAACTTCATTACAACTATACTACAATAACAATACAACTGTATATCAATCATACCACAACCGCATTACAATTACACTACAACTATAGTACAAACAATCAACATTTACACATAAACCAAACTACAACTACAAGATAACTTATTACAACTACACAACAACTCCATAACTGCTACACTATAACTGCATTACAACTACATTAAAACAAATTTACAACTGTGCCTGACATGTGTTATATTTAAAAACAAAAAATTCAAGTAAGTAAAATAATAAAAACCTGAATTTAACAAATGAAATTTTGACACATGTCATATATAGGTCTTTCTGACATGCAAGTGACAGAGATTATTTAATGCAACATTGAAAACCATGCAAAATATTTCTTGCCAAAGAGGAAAAAAGAGGGCAGGAGGGGCTAAAGTAGTGAAAATTTTGAAGGACACATGATGATTTTTATGTGGATGAAAAGGTTGCAGTTGTAAAAATGTGACTAACCAGAAACAACTTACATACAACTTAGAAATGACTCAAAGACAGCTGCATTAGGTATACAACTGCAGGCAGCTGTACAGAAGTCATGCATGGCTAATACAACTGTTCAACAGTCGTAAAGTAGCAGTTGTAAAAACTCTAAATCCTACTAGTGATTCCACATGGAAGGAGGTCCTAAGTTATACAATAGTGGGCGTCAAGACTATAACTTTTAGGAGAACAGTGATTTTTTGGGTATCATATTTAGTGCTTTTAGAGAGAATTCAAGACTTGGAGACTCTTGGAGGCAATAGAAAAACATAAAAATATCTGGGTTTGTTTTCAAAATCTGGCCTCATTTGTCTTAACCCCTGAAAGACCCTTGGGCTCTGGAGATACAGTACCAAATACAGTTGCAATCATTATTCAGAAGTTTGAATCAGCTAAAAATTAAGTGTTATAACCATACATATTGAAGTGTTGTATGATGGTAGGTACATAAAAAAAGTTGGAAAACCTTCATAGTAGCTCAAATACGTTTCTATACGCAAACGTACATACGGCAGCAAAGGGCGTTCGGGCCCTTTAGGGGTTAATATCTTTAATAGATTAGGGGTGTCTCTATTCGTCTGTCCTTGTTGTGTCCAAGGTTTGGTTTTTATTTTTCTAAGAGGGTAGTGTCACCCACACCTCATAATGCAGGCAAATAAGGGAACTTGTAGTTTTTATTTTTGTTAAGGTAGATCGACTCGCACCCCAAAATGGAGGGAGCTAAGGCAACTGGAACAAATGAATGATATATGAAAATTCATCCAATGAATTGCTATTATAAGCTATTTTCATTCAAAATCTAGCAAAGTGGGATTTTGTCCTAGAAGGTTATGGCAATTTCATCCAAACTTTCACACAAATTTCAGTGTAACGGTCGTTACGTGACTTTTGAGGAAAGACTTAGGCAAAAATCTGTCAAGAAATTAAACCTTGGTTGTGTCTATCCGTCAAGCAATTTAAGTTATGAGCATCATTAAGCTTGGATATAGAACTCAAATCCTAAAATTGAGAGCTTAGGTTGTGAAATTGAGGTCTCAAGTATTATATTTAAGAACCCAAGTCAATGGCTACCATGTCCATAGGACACACAAAATCTATATTAACCTCTAAAGGCCCAAGCCCTTTTTTCAGTAAAACTCATTGTTAACTGCCACTTTGGAGGGTATGTTTTTAAAATCAAGAAGTAAAGTTTGCTTTGCAAATCCAAACCGTAAGATCTTGCCTCAGACTAGAAGAAGTATGTGTAGAAAAAAAATCAGGTCATTCTAGATGGAGAGGAGGGAGATATTTACATCTAAATTGCAAAAAAGAACATTTTTTCCCTACTGCCTAGAAAATTTAGAAGTCTTTGACCCTTAGGAAGTGCACTCCTTGTTTTTTTAGGTATGCGTGCAATCAAATGAAGGGTGTGTTGGTCCTAAATTTTTGACCTGGCTTGGAAATAAAACAACGTCACTTTAATAGGTGTAGAGTCTTTACAAATAATAAAGGGTAGGGATTAATAATGGGTATTACATGAGGTATTACATTTGTTTAGTTCTAGAATAGGGTGGTTAATTTTAAAAAAAAAATTAAAATGAATACTTTTATTAGAGGTAGTAGATGGGGCTAAGGTTTAGTATAGAGTCAAAAGTTTATGCTCTTGTCCGCTATATAAGTCAAGTGTAGGGCAGTTTACCCATTTTTTACAAGACTTTTGTGATTAAAAGGTGAAACATTGGTTCATTGATTTTGGACATAAAATACTGGATGGACTATTGAAGAGTTTATTTTTTTGCTGATTTTTCTTGTGGTTTATCTTCCTGCAAGAGCAATAAGCTCAATTCTATTTTTATTTTTTTTACTTGTCAATTTGTATTTATTATGAACATAGGGTATACAAAAAGATGACAAGAACTTTTTAAAAACGAAGTTAGGATGCATGAAATTTCTTCAATTTAGAAATTTAGATGAAGATGGCCTTATAGAAATATAAAAAATTTACCTCCTTAGCCCCCCCACTTATAGGGCTTTGCACGCATGCTACCCACCAAAAACCCTCTATAGTGCACTCCCCAAGCTTTGACCACTCTTATATCAAAACTGCTCTACCTAAAGTTGAGGTTTATTTTTCCATGTAGGAAATCAAGTTAGTTATTTGTGGGAGAAGTTTCAAATCAATTGGAACTATACAACACATGGGAAAAAACATTATGTAAAAAGAAGTAGAGAATGAGTCAAAACACAAAAATGTTAAGAATTTAATTATTGAAATGAAAAATGCAAATCCAAACAGTTATAATGTTGCAATAAACAATCTACTTCCTTTGGTTTTGTTTGTTTTCCAAATTATTGAAATTTGAGTAAATTAAAGGATTTTAAAGTTTGTTTTAGAGTAGAGAATCCATAATTGCCGGCAAACAAAAACTCCTCATAACTTTCATCTCATTGATTGGAATTGAAGGATTCAAAACTCCTTAGATATTAAAAATTATAAAGAACCAATTTCAAATTTAATTTTGAAAAAATATAATTTTAAAAGAAATTTTTGGGCTACTTGGATTGCCCTCCCTCCCCTGGGTAGCAAAAACTCTTGCATAACTTACTTGTCAAATGTTAGAATGAAGAAAAAATTAAATACCCACATAGGTATGGGAATTCTCCACCTTCAATAAAAGTTTCAAAAAATCACACAAAATAGTTTAGCTATAGGTAGATGCCTAAAATCCATTTGTCCCCTAAGGAGACAGCTAGGCCTTTAGGGGTTAATGACGAGTTTGTTAACACATTTAGCAAAGCCATATGAGTTTACAAACTTGTAAGAAAGTAAATTTTATTTAGCATTGATTTAGAATTGATTTAGCATCCATTTATCATTTAGTTAGCATTCATATACCATCAATTTAGCATCTATTTATAATAGGTATACGTATTTAGCATCCACATTCTACTTCTGTCTAAATTTCAATTTGGTTAAACATGTAATCAACTCTATTTTTTAAATTTGCTACTTATGTTGAACTTGTAGTCTACTCTAATTTTAAGTGGATAACAAGCTAAATATGGATATATCAAATGGACACACACACACCTAATTTTTGTATATAATAAGACAAAATTATTCATACATTTAGCTAAAGCTAAATGAGTTTACAAACTTGTATAAAAAAATTCATTTAATATCCATTTGGCATTCATTTAGTAGCATAAAATAAATTTAATATCATTTATAATGTTTGCATTTTTACTTTTGTCCAAACTCATACTCCACTCTATTTTTATTTTTTCTAATTTGGTTAAACTTGTGCTCTACTCTATTTTTAGGCAGAAAGCAAGTTAAATATGGATTCATCAAACCAACACATACACGCACACACGCACCCAATTTTTTTATTTAACATAGATGTAGGTTGGTTTTTACTATGGTTTTTGACCTTAGGTAAAATCCTATAGAATAAGTTCGTTCGCAGGGAGGCGAGGTAGTACTATTGTAATTCTTATGGGAAATAGGTTTATTCCCTTAGTTCTATGCACAATTGAGGAGTTGAGGGTTTCTTAACCTAACCCAAATGCTATAGATAGACTTATTCTATCATAGTTAAGAAAAGATAAGCTTAACTTTAGTAAACTTGTTGTATTCTTCTCTTCAAGCTTTTCTCCATTCTCCATTGTCTTTAGCTTTTATCTCCATAGCTTTGGTTCTCCATCATTCTTTTCACATTGGTCCTTTCTTTGTCTTCTTTTATCTTTATCTTCAATAGCAGCTTCTGGTCTTTTCCAGCTTCACACTCCAGCTATTGGTCTCTCAAAGTCACTCGGCAGATTGCTGCAGAGCTATGGATCACTCTGCCAGTTCTATAGTGTTGGACTCGCAACTTACGCTCGGCATTACTATAGAGAAGACTCTCAATCGGGCTTTCTCTCGATAGAGTTTGGCTCTGGCTGGAAACTATAGTAAGACTCCTATAGATAAGAGCTTGCCTCTCAAAGCGCTATAGCTGGCTTCATTCACTCCATAGAATTGGCTGACTCAACTTATAGTCATTGTGACTATAGGAATTTTCTCTACTTTGCTCAGAGCCTATAGATGTACACTCAAGCTCTCGGCAATAGTATTGGGATAGAAATATTTTTAATGATTCAAAGTGCCTCAATACTCAATAGGTAGAGTATGGATATTTTTGTTAACATCTTCTCAATTGATCACTTCTCTTATTTTCTCTCCTATAGCCCTCATTCGGATCACTATAGATCATTCATCTATTCTCCAACTCAATGGTTGGTTTCTCTTTCAGTTGCCTCACAGTGTTAATTGAATAGCTTCACTCTAGCAAAGATTTCAACACTTCCGATTGCTCTTTCCACTCGGATGATTGCTCTCACAATTGCCAGGTCCTCTCCACTGATCTCAACACACTCGATAGAAATTCTATTCCACTCAATTGATTCGGCTGACAACTGAATTCCTTACATTCATAGGTTCTCTCACTTACTGTTGCTCTCGGCAATTCCTCACGATTGATTTCACTATCAATGTCACTTCAATCGCTCAGGCAAATTCTCACCATCGCTCCGCTGAGATTTCATTCACTTCATACTATTGATTCTCTTCTCTGATCACTTGCTAGACCTCTTCATTGATCAGCTCATCAACCACCATCGATTCTCACAATCGATGTGAATTCATTTCAATGCTGATTCTCTCAATAGAACAGCTCACTCACACTATCGATTTCTGCTATCGATATACACTCCCTCGAACCTGGCCTACTCCATAGCCAGATCGGGTCCTTCAATTGAGCAACTCGGCTCACAGCTATCGATTCTATCAATCGATGCAACTTCAGATTGGCCTGGTCCTCTCGACCAGCCAGATCACAATTCTCACAATCGATTTACACTATCGATTCTCTCACATCGATCCTGGCTCTTCCAGCAGATCGGAATTCACTCTCAATTGACATCTCTCAATTGGCATTCATCACATTCAATCAAACACAAGTTCTCACTTTCAATTGATTCCGCAGATCCTCACACTCAAGTCATCCTCGACTCACATTCAATTGACTTTAATTCACTTCTAATTCCTCGCTTCTCACGATAGATCTCTTACTCAATTCTCACACTTCACTGCTCACAATCGCAGCTCACACGCACACAGCAAACACTTGCACAGTTTCAAATTCCAAATTCACAGCACAACACAAATTCATATACAACAATAGTAAAGCAACTTTTATTAACTCGATTGTTCACAAACACATCACCATGGATTCACCGACCAAGACGGGAGTTCTGGCTCTTCCAAAAACTAGAAAGACTATCGACACATCCTATAGATATACCCTTTCCCTCTATCGATTCACCGACCAGGTACATCCCTATTGATCTCCCAACGCACCCGATAGAAGTCAAGAGCCATAGCTAATCAACAAACAGGTGTATTTACACTATCCACAATGTTCCAGCTATAGCAAATCAAAAGATTAACCTGAATTTTAGGCTATAGCAAATCTAACACCCAATAGTGTGACTACAATAGATTATGGAGATCAAAAATTATTTCAGGGCATTTTTGTGACACTTTTTCAACACTTGTTAAGTCCAAAACATTGTCAAAACTCTAGGTTTTTTACATGCAACAACAAATACATCGTGTAATTGCACTACTAGATACATGTACATATTAAAAGGAAAATTCCTTGGGTACCCCTAAAGTTTGCAATATTTACATAGTTGGACCCATTCTTTTTCAGAAATTACATAAAAACCCTTGGACCATAATTTTTAGGCATTTATATGTTGTGCTTATACTTTCTTCATGACCATTGTTGAAGAAGGGAATGCAATGAAACAAAAAAGAAACAACATAGACATAAAAGAAGAAGGAAAATGACATGCGCAACAAAACAAACGGTTGAAAAGTTTGGTTTGAGGGTGATTGTGTAATTTCTGAAAAATCAAGAGTATCTATGTAAATATGCAAATTTCAAGGGTACTAGTGTGGTCTTGTGCCATTGGCCCAATTTTAATCCCCCCCACACGCCCTCTATGCCATCTCTTCATGCCACTAGTGCATAAAATTTTACTTTACTTCAGTTAAACTTATCCTCTACTTTATTTTAAAGTGAACATCCAAATTTTACTTAACATAAACTTGTACTCTATCCTATTTTTACACAAAAATTGTCTTTGGCTGATTAGTATTCTTTTTAATTTTAATTGGTAAAAAGTTTGAAATTCAATAACTTTCCCACCATATGCCTATATGCCACAAAACCAAGCCCGTGCACCCCTCCTTGCCAAGAGCTTTCCAACTGTATCAAGCACGCAACAGGGAGACACACAGTCCGTAAGATCTCAATGTTACAAACATCCAAACAAACATCCAAACAAATTGATTCAACCCCTAAAGGACCATGGACTTTATTTTGTTAAAAGACACTCAAAATTGCCACTACTATGGCAAAGAGTAAAAAAGTTTGGAAATTGGTGTTTTTGCATATCAAACCATAGGATCTTGTAGTAGACTTGCATAAGAATGCGTCATTCAAAACTTAGAAACTTTGACCTCATAGATTGCAAACTTTTTGCTTTAAAGTGTAAAAAACAAGCATTTCTGCAACTTGCACGACTAGATTCTTTGACTTTGAACTTTTTTAACTTCAAATTTTTGCACCATGGAGTTTTGAGGGTTTTTTTTTATGATGGAGAATTGAGTTGAGAATCTTCAAGAAAAAATCAAAACAAAAAATACTTGATTTTCATTCTAAAAAAAAACCATTAAATAGAAGAAGGTCTGAGATTGAACAAAATCTTACATTGTTAATAACCTTGCAATGGAATGGAATCACAATAATCCCAATGGTGAGATTGTTCTAGCAAGCAATCTTCCCCCTTTTCAATAGTTTTTTTTACAAAAATGTGAAATTTGCATTCAAAAACAAAGTTTAGAATTATTTTTTTGGAGCAAAACCACACCTATGACCTATCCGCAAACTAAAACTTCTCATAAATTTCATCTCATCTATTAAAATTGAATGATTCAAAGCTCCCCACATCTATCTAAGTCTAAAGAACCTATTTCATAATTTTATTTGAAATAAATGAAAATTGTAAGAAATTTTTGGGTTGCCTGTGGAGCAACTTTTTCTAGATATTCATGCATAAATTCTTCACTAAATGTTGGCATGAAGAAAAAGTTACATTTCCAAGTAGGTCTTTGAATTCCGCACCTTCAATAAAAGTTTGGGAAGGTCATACAAAGTAGTTTAGCCATAGATACATGCCCAAAATACCATTTGTCCCTAGAACGGACAATAGTCGAGACAATAGTCGGTCCCTTGAGGGTTAAGGTATTGATTGTGAAAGTTTCCCTTTATTAAATTGTTTTTAAACCCTATTTATAGAATAGGGTCATTGCAACTAAGGAGCCTTGACAAGAAACTTACGTATTGTACTTGTTAGATGGAATAAATGTCAAAGTAATTCACATCTGAACATCCATCCACGTCATTAACCCCTAAAGGACCGAGCCCATTTTTCTGTGAAAATCACTGAAACTGTCACTTCTAGGGAATGAAGAGAAATGTAGGAAATAATATATTTTTTGGAAATCCAACCATAAGGTCTTGCCCTAGGCTACGGGAGGTACTTGTGTGAAAAAAATCAGCTCATTCTAGTAGAAGAGGAGTGGGATATTCACATCTGAAGTGCAAAAAAAGTCTTTTTCATTGCTACCCAAATTTTTTAGAAGCCTTTGACCTCTCCTATATCAAAAATATTGCTCTACGCAAAGTTGAGCTTTATTTTTTCCATGTAAAAGACCAAGTTAGGTGTGTTTAGGAGAAATTTCAAATGAAACAAAGGTGTGGGATCATACTTTCTAAAATCCTACATTGTTGTAAGGTCATGAAATTTGCATATACACTAGGCAAAATTGGAGGATTTGTGTAAAATTCAAAAACGTGAATTACCTTGATCCCAATGGTGGAAACCAAAGAATCTTAGTCTAATACAACTTGCAAAAAAAAGAGTCAAAAAACAAATACACAAAGAGCTCAAAAAAGTAAAGCAACAAGTATTACAAGGGGGAAAAAGAATGGAGGTTTGAGAGTCCCGTACCTACCAGCAAACTAAAACTTTGCATAAGTTTCATCTCATATATCAAAACTAAATGATTCAAAGCTTCCCAAATACATAAAAATCTAAAGAACCAATTTTGAAATTTTATTTTAAATCATTACAATTCTTTTTTTGCTGCCTGATTCTCCCTTGTTTTTCAGTTATTCATGCGTAACTTCTTCAGTAATTGTCAAAATGAAGAATATTTAGACTCCCACATAGATCTTATGATTTCTCATCTCCAACAAAAGTTTTAAAAAATCATGCATAGTAGTTTAGCCATAGGTATATGCCCAAAATCCCAGTTATCCCCCATAGGGACAATGATCCTTTAGGGGTTAAAGAAATCATTTGTGAGAACTTCTTCAGAATATCGTATGGTTGGTCACAGTAATACTAAAATACATCGAGATAGATAAATCCCATAATCAGAATGAACCTGATACCGATTTATTAACTCTTGGTAAAATGCTACCTCAGTTTAACCCTAAAGTCCTAAGCCAAATTTTCACCAAAATCGTTCCAAAATTGCCATTTCTAATACAAATATCAAATTCTAGGAGCAAATCATTTTTTGACATATGTAACCGTAAGATCTTGTACTACACTAGTATCAGAAGATGTGGGAAAAATATCAGAAATTTTCACTATGTAAATTGTAAGATAGTTGAGTTTGAATTGACAAAAAGCCATTTTTTGTCCTTGCAAATATCTGGACAACTACACTTTACAAGGTCATATTTGCATGAATTTTTTTCAAAATGGTTGTAATTTTTTGGATTTTTTCTTCAAAGCAAGTTGGATACACACTTGAAAACTTTCAAATCATTTGGAATTGTACAACACATGGGAAAAATATAGTAAATAAGAAGAAATAGAGAATGATTCAAACCACTAAATTGTTAAGAACTTCATTATGGAAACAAAATATGTCAATCCCAATGGTTGGAATGTCATAATAAACAATTTGCACCCTTTGGTTTTGTTTTTTTTCAAAATATTGAAAACTGAGTAAAATAAATGACTTCCAAAAGTTTGTCTTAGAGTAGAGAATCTAGACCTACTTGCATACAAAATCTCCTCATGAATTTCATCTCATTGATTAAAATTTTGAATGATTCAAAGCTTCCCTTGTATACATAAATCTAAAGAACCAATTTCTACAAAAAAAGAAGTTTAAATGTCATTTGAAATAAAATTTTGTCTACCCAAAGAGCAAAGAAAACAACATATCATACAATAACTTTTGAATCATGAAGTCAAAAGTTATGAAATTTATTGTGTCTTAACCCCTAAAGGACATAGCGTGCCGCTACAACCAATAGAATATGAGGTGTTTTTCTTGTATTTGGAAAAGATTCACACCTTTATTGCATTTGAGATCAACAAAGAAGTTGGAGAATAGATCAAAGCGGTTCTAGTGAGCTACTTGATATCCCAAATTACAATTTTTTACTGGTAACAAATATTGATTATATCGCAACATATATACTATGCTCTATGGTCCTTTAAGGGTTAAAGCTACTCCTTGAACACATCATGTTTGAAAATTTCAATGAAAACATAAAAAACTCATAGAAATTGCTAGGTTGCCCAAAAATAGGTATTCAGGACTTTAGGGGTTAATGCTGGATGAAAAATGGATGAAAGTATCAAACCCCTCTCAAAGAAACAACAAGTTTGCCAAACAATTGGATGGAAGTCACTAACCATAGCTGAATACATGGATGAACGTCCCCACGTGGATGATTTTCCATGTTTTTCTTACTTGCATGCCATCAATTCTGGGTAAGGTAGCCACACCCATCAGCGTTAGTGTTCCCATGGCCGTCACCTGACAGTGGCAGGGGCTCATTAATAAAATTGCAAATGGTTGTGGATGATGGTGTGATGGTTATGGGATGGTGTGGGTGACTAGAATGACGGTTTTGAGTACCCATCTCACTATTTAAGAACCAGCAAGCCTTGTTTTTAGCATCTCTTACACACGGTCCCTACAATTTCAGTAATTTCTCACTTTGAAAATTTCTCACCACTACATAGCATTTCAAAACCCTAATTAAGCAACTTGAATATTTTTTAAACCTTATTTCTAATCTACTCTAAAATTTCCACCCCTTTCCACTTAGTCTAACCACCCCATTTTCCTTATTCTCACGCTTATGGGTATTGCTACCTTATGTGTCGTTCGTTCAGCGAAAAACCAAACAAAATTTCCTGGAAAGGCCATCTCTGCTATCAAAATGCCAACCAAAAAGTAAAATTCTCCTTGATTAAGATAAACCACATGTGTATAAAATGTTTACTACAAATAATCAGATCCTGGTGCCAAGTCAATGGCCGGACCTCCCTGTCTTTGTAGGAATCTACAAAAATAGAGAATTAGCTACAGTTGTGCCTAAGTGTGCCGCCACAAAGCAAGCGCTGCCACCGAGGTTTTTTTATTGCTTTTTCGGCAACCCTCCCCATATCTGTCCCTTCATTTACTTACGGATACATTTCAGTTGTGAAATGTACACCGGGGTGCTTACGGTTGGAATTGGGGATGACTTTTTAATGGGTTGGGCAACCCCTTATGCACCCAGCAAGTAAGGAAAAAAGATATAATGAATGGAGTGTGCACTTTCATCCATAAAACTTCATAGTACAAGAAATTTCCCATTCAAATTTTAGTAAACTTGCTGTTTTCTTGGGAAGGAAATGGGGTATTGGAAGTATAAAGAATTAATATGTTTCTTTCTCCAAGAAACTCTCTAGTCCCCATATGACTAAAAGGTCATTTGACTCCCTATCATAATTTGGTGCATTGTGGTGGTAAGCACCTTGCCCTTGCTCAAGTTTGAACTCATAATCACATCATTAACCCCTAAAGGACCAAACTGCCTTTTTTGGAAAGGCAAAAAATTTGGGCAGATACCTCTGATTGGAGATTTTTGTACTTTAGATTGAAATTCTAATAGAAGGTGGGGACAACAAATGCCTTTCATTTGCACTAGCTTTCATGACGTTTGGAATTGTGAGCAAAAAGTTATGGCATTATAAGTGGTTTTTTTTGTTTGGCAGGCAGCTTGGGCAGTTTTTAAAAAACCACTTTTTTTGGAAAAAACAAAAATTGAAATTGGTTCAAGAGATTAATATGTATGTGGAGATCTTTAAATCATTCCATTTGGATTTATGAGATGAAAGTTATGAGGAGTTTTTGTTTGCAGGCAGTTATGGATTCTCTACTCTAAAATGAACTTTGAAGTCTCTTATTTTATTCAAATTTCAATATTTTTGAGAATATGTAAGACCAAAGGTTGTAAAATGTTACTCACAACATTACAACAGTTGGGATTGAGTTTCTTTTTATTTCCATAACTAGATTATTAATATTTGATGTTTTAATCATTCTCTACTTCTTTTTACTTCCTATTTTTTTCTCACATGTTGCACAATTCCAAATGGTTTGAATTTTTTTTAAAGGCACCTTACTTAGGCTGAGTATGGAATCTAGAGAAGTACCAATGACATGGCCTTTTCCTCTTAGGAATTTCACCTTTTGAAGGTAGCTGCCCGGTTTTCCACATGACAAAAAAAACTTTTCAAATTGTTCTATCTTCCAATCCACTTGGTGAAAAAATCTGAATTTTTTTCCACATCTTCAAAAACTATTGCACTACAAGATCTTGGTGTAGCATATGCAAAAAAGCGTTTTTGTTTTTAGATGTGGTTGATGCTCTAAAAATGGCAGTTTTTGAGAGTTTTTGGTAAAAACTGAGCCTGGTCCTTTAGGGGTTAACATGCAAGGGTCAAAGCAATCTATTCATGACTACAATACCTCAGTAAGTTACAATTTTTATTTAGTGTTGTTGATAAGTGAAAGAGGATTAGTGTCAAAGTTTGCAATATGTTTTTTGGACTCGTTAAGAAGACAGTATTGACTTTAAAAGTGTTCAATATATACATGTACTTACATTGGCCTTGTATCATGACCAAAATGTGTACATTTTGGGCAAGAATCATAATGGATTGGTTTTGCAAATGGGGCTAATTAGCCATAAAGGACCGTTGGCCCTTTTTGGGGACAAACAGGATTTTGGGCATGTTCTTATAATTAAAGTACTTTGTGTGATATTTTGAAACTTTTACGGATGATAGGGAATTCAAACATTTACATGTGCATCTAAACTTTTCTTCATATTGACATCTATTGAAGAAGTTAAAAATGAATTACTAGAAAACAAACAAGATTGCATTGGTCAATCTAAAAACTTTTTCAAAATTGCATGTTTAAAAAATAAATACATGAAATAGGTTCTTTAGACTTATATATAGGTTTGGAGCTTTGAATCATTCAATTTTGATTGATGAGATGAAAGTCATGAGAAGTTTTTGTTTGGGATTAGGTGTGATTTCTCTCAAAACCACACCTACTAGCAAACAAAAACTTCTCATAACTTTCATCTCGTTAATGAAAATTGAATGATTCAACGCTCCCCGCCTACATATACGTCTAAAGAATCTATTCTAAATACTTATCTATAAAAAATACATTTTTTAAGAGAAGGTTTTGAACTATCTAATCTTGGGTGTTTTCAAAAAATTCATTTTAAACTTCTTCCATAAATGTCAATATGAAAAAAATTAGATGGGCACGTAAATATTTGATGTCCCCATCATCCATAAAAATTTCAAAAAATCGCACAAAATAATTTAGCCATGGGTACATGCCCAAAATTCCATTTGTCTCCCAAAGGAACAAAGGGGTTAACCATTGAAAATCACACAAAGCCCTTGGAGGTGGGTCTTTAGTGTGTTATGAAAACTTCTAACATTTTGAAGTTATTGATAGGCTTCCTGAATTTACTCTTAATTTATGTTGAGGCAATTATTCCTTGCCAATGAAGATGATCTACGTAATAAGGGAACTTATGTACCAATGAAGCCTAAGGTAGGAGCTCGATGCTCATGAATGGACCATTTAAGGGCTGAAAGTGAATTTTGGGGAGGTGAAACTTCTTGAACTATTTTTCAGTAAATTTTCCTTGAAAGACAAGAAGAATTGACATCTTACCCAAGTTGTTTCATATTTTTTGGAGCTTTGTGAAATTAACTATACAATTTTGAGATGAAAAGACCATAGGCCTCTAAAACAATTCACCCTCTCAAATGTACTCTACTTGTACATTTTTGAAACCTATGAAAAACAGCATGTACGCATGTAATACATCTGAGTAGGTGGATCGTTTTTGAGCCTGAGCAGAATATGAGCCTCCTACCTTAGTACTTGATTTGAATTCTCATGCCTTCTAAACTTCACTTCTGTTTGTGTTGTATTTAAGATTTTTCAGTTTTAAAGCAATTTTATCACCAATGGAGCATGTTTCTATTTTAGACTTGCAAATTGTGTGCAGTACCAAACTTGATTGATAGATTATACCGGCCAAGGTGTTTTTCTTGTTTTTTTACCTGAACAGGCCATACATATTTGGCATTGCAAAGAGAATCAATAGAAGCATCCGTGTGTGCACGCTCATCCATTAAACTCTTGGTAGGTTTAGTGCCTTTCATCCATTTCTTGGTGTATTTGATGTTTTATGAAATAAATTTGGCTACTCCATTCATAGTTTATCCGATTCTTTGTTTTAAAGTAACCAATGTCCAGATGAAAAGTACTCTAGCAAATTTTACCCTAACAAAATATAGTTGAACCATAAAATTTCTTGCGTATATGCTGAGGCATGTTGGTTTGTTTGTCCTCTTAGAAATATTACCCTTAACACCATATTTGTTAATTTGGGAAAAATGATACATTTTGGGACTTTCAAGAAGTTTGAGGTGATCACCTCAAACCAAGCTGAGTGTTTTCTTTTTTTTACATGTATCTTCACTTGTGAGGAGGGATTTGCAAGGGAAAAAATCTCAGTGGCTTAGACTGAATCTGATACCTTCAAATCTGGTTCAAATCTAGTTTAAAGTTACTTTTTGGCTTTGAGGTGGAGTACAAAATGGACACCTATTTTTTCCAGATTAATGAATATGGTGATCCTTAGTGAATTTGGATAATTAGATAATGAAAAGAGTCAACTAAACTTTGTTAGTCATAAAAACATTAAAATCAAAGCATGAATCTATGAACTTTACTAATTAACCCCTAAACGACGAGACGTGCCGCTGTGGCCAGTACAATATGGTGTATTTTTAGTGTATTTGGAATAGATCCACACCTCTACTACATTTGAGACCAACAAAGAAGTTGGAGAATAGATCAATGCGGTTCGAGTGAGCTACTTGAAATCCCAAATTGAAATTTCTAATTGATAGCAAATGACAATTATACGTCAGCGTATATACGGTTCCCTACAGGCGTTTAGGGGTTAAACTTTGATAGTTGAAGTTTTTTCTTGAAACTTTATCTAATCCTTTATTGAATTTTTTCAATTTGTGACCAAAAATTTGCACTTTATTGACATAATGATAAAAACATGATTATTGAAATTTATTGGAGTGAAGTCTAACCTTGGAGAGATCACTAGCTTATGTTTTAGGAACCACTTGAATTAAAAGATAGAGTCCATTTAATTCAAAAGATAACAAATTTATATGATATGCATAGCTACTATACGGTTCATGAAATACTATATAATTTAGTATTTATAAATTAGGGTATGTAAAAACACATTAGGTAGTAGGATGTTTTACTTAGCATTGACAAATAGTTGTAATTTTTTTTAGTAATGTTTATTGCTCTCCATATTAAATTGTTTTAAATACATGCCATAGTAATGAGAAATACTAAAAATTTATTAATAAAAAATTTCACTTGGACAATAGTCCTTTAATTCATATGATTTTTATTGGTTTCATGGTGAATACCATGTGTGCATATGTAATAGATTTTTTTTTGGATGAATTATATAGATAGGATAAAGTTGGACAAACAAAATCTTTACTTAAAATAGCCCCATTTAAAAACCAAACAAATAAGTTTATAAAAAAACATAGTGTACCAGAAATATAACCCACTTAGCTTTTTATATAAAAATATGATCATTTTAAATACCATGTTTTAGACAAATAGGCCTACATCAAATACCCTATTAACTCACATGTATACCATAAAATCACAAAGAATGATCTCCTTCAGAATCCAACTTGGAAGAGACATTTCCAATTTTTGGATAGATGGTATTTTGAAGGCTATATAAGAGAATTAGAACTAAGATATTTCCTACAGTCAATAGGAGAATGTGAAAAAATACAAATATATAGATGAAGTTTTTCCAATGCAACTTAACTAACTTACAAAGTAGTTCATTCACAATAAAGTTTATTTCTCAAGTTGATTTCAAACAAATTTGAAATTCCACTTAATCAGATGAATAGATAAGAACGTTGTGATGCTTGTCTTCAAATCTCAAGTTAGAATTTTTGGGCAATGCCTAACCTTCTTATAAATTCTCCTTGAAGAAGAAGTAATCTTGCATTGAATTGGTTGCAATAACGAAGGAAATTACAAAGCCTTGCTTTTCTCAAGTTTGATTTCTTCAATCTTAGGTGCACTTAACCTTGGAATAACTAAAATTTGGTGTCACTAGAAATAAAGAGATGAAATTTCTCCAGTTAAGGACTTTTTGATTTCTTGCTATAGATCTTATGATTGCAATTGAATTAAACCCCATTCAAAAATTACAATTAAACTTTAGCTGCAATGACTTTTGAAATAACCCATCCATGACAATCATATAGTGGATTACATAAATGTCCAACTATTTTCACCTAGTTTTCTAGATGGCTAACTAGCAAGTTTGCAAACAAAGGGATTCCTCATTTCTTCATATCAAATTGAGTCGGTTTTGAGTTAATTTATGTTGGGAGTCAATATCATCAAAATTTGAGGAAATTTTGATCAAAGTTTTTGCCAATGTGGGCAATCATTATCATAAGGACATCTTTAGACCCTTTCCTCTTAACTCTTGAGTTGATAAAGGTGAGGCCATACTTAGAAGCCTTGAAAGTTCAAAAATATACAGCATGAAGAGGAAGACCAAGTAAAGCAATTGGAGAGTATAGTAATTACTTGTAGTAACAATGATTCAGTATTTTTACTTTTTTTTTAAACATATTTTTTGACGAAACGTAACACAACTTCAAGGCAGAGAAATAGCCTTCTATTCATAGCAAATCCAAATCTTGGGTTTAAAACCTTATTGAATCATGATTATTGTGTACTATTATACCTAGAAGACATGGCCAATTTAGAACAATCTCAAAAGTAGCTTCCAAAAACTGCAGAAATTCAGCTTTTTCAATGAAGGTATCTTGTTTGAAAAACTTCACAATTTTTAGCTACATACTACATAAATCATGGGCCCCCAACTAGACTAGAAGCTCTATCTTTATTTAGACTAGTGACGTCAAACTTGGTTAAAAAGAATTGCCATCGCATAAGTCCTTTGTCATCTTGTACATGGGAACATGACCAACTAATGGGAAAAACAACTTAAAGCACAAATCACTTCAACCCCTAAAGGACCAAGCTCAGTTTTTACCAAAAACTCTCAAAAACTGCCATTTTTAGAGCATCAACCACATCTAAAAACAAAAGCGCTTTTTTGCATATGCTAATAGTTTCAAAAGATGTGGAAAAAAATTCAGATTTTTTCACCAAGTGGATTGGAAGATAGAACAATTTGAAAAGTTTCTTTTGGTCATGTGGAAAACCGGGCAGCTACCTTCAAAAGGTGAAATTCCTAAGAGGAAAAGGCCATGTCATTGGTACTTCTCTAGATTCCATACTCAGCCTAAGTAAGGTGCCTTTAAAAAAAATTCAAACCATTTGGAATTGTGCAACATGTGAGAAAAAAATAGGAAGTAAAAAGAAGTAGAGAATGATTAAAACATCAAATATTAATAATCTAGTTATGGAAATAAAAAGAAACTCAATCCCAACTGTTGTAATGTTGTGAGTAACATTTTACAACCTTTGGTCTTACATATTCTCAAAAATATTGAAATTTGAATAAAATAAGAGACTTCAAAGTTCATTTTAGAGTAGAGAATCCATAACTGCCTGCAAACAAAAACTCCTCATAACTTTCATCTCATAAATCCAAATGGAATGATTTAAAGATCTCCACATACATATAAATCTCCAAAACCAATTTCAATTTTTAATTTTTGACAAAAATGATTTTTAAAAACTGCTCAATCTGCTTGCCAAACGTAAAAAGCAACATATTAGACCATAACTTTTTGTTCATAATTCCAACTGTCATGAAAGTTAGTGCAACTAAAAGAAATTTGTCGTCCCCACCTTCTATTAGAATTTCAATCTAAAGTACAAAAATCTCCAATCACATGTATCTGCCCAAAATTTCTATGTTTCCCCAAAAGACAACTTGGTCTTTTAGGGATTAATTCTTAAAGGACCAAGTGTCTGTTCAATGGACAATTGAGAATTTGGGTACATGTAGTTTACCTTACTATCACTTGGCTCCTATTATCACTTTTCTATCTTTATAAATTCATATCTTTTAGGGTTTAGTTTTAAATCCAAGTTTTCAAGCATTGCAAGAAAGACATTACATTAGGAGGGATTTGAGCCCATGAAAGGGCCCCTTCTCCAAAAGCATGGGAACTTCTGGCTCGTGCAGATTGAGCTGGTCGAAGACCGACCACGTCAGATATTAATAATTTTAGAAGAAAGAAAAAACCTAAAAAAATTCTTAATTTTTTCTAAGACTTTTTTTGGATTTTTTTGGATTTTTTTTGGATTTTTTTTTTTATATAAGTATTTTTGACGACCAGCTGGGGCCAGTTCCCAATATTGGGAATAGCCAAACTCACAGCCCTTTGGAGGGCTAAATTTCTTCCTAATGGAGTTCTTTACTAGTAGTGCAAATTTTATTCCATTTGACCAAAATTTGCAAAAGATATAGATTATTAGCTATGAAGACCTTAGTTAGATATACAATTTATAGCCTCAGCGCCTTAGCTATAGCAACGTTAGTTGCAAAATACCAAAATCAAATGAAAACTGTTAACTAAGTTAGCACTTGTGGATGACCACAGAGGCCAAAGAAAGGAAGAAGAGTTCAAAGATGAAAATGACAAAATATTATCATGTATGACAATGAAACCTTTAAGGAAGCAATAAAGAAGTGCCAATAGGGCAATTTCTAATTTAAGCAGAACCTTGACCATACCTCACTAAACCTTAATAACTAACCCATGCTTTACTCATTTAGGAATTTGGAACTTAATACAAAACCTTGACTTGATTATCTTTGAAATGAGACCATAATCATGTCATTTGATATATTATAACTATTTTTTTTATTGATTTTTTTGTCAAAGGCCCAATGATAATAGAATAAACTACCTATAGTGTCATATGAAGTTAATTTTTATTGGGTGTTCTCAAAATTGTTACACATGGTGCAAATATATATCTCCCAAGTGGAAATGTAAATTTTTCCCCAATTGGATGCTCAATTCAAAAGTTATGTTGCCCAAAAGAATTTAGGTAGCTTGGGTACTTTGGGCATCTTTGGAGAACCTTATGCAAAAATATTTATCAACTTTTGAAAAATGGGGTGTATATAATTAATATAATATGGCATACAATTGTCAAAAAAAATAAGAGCTCTCAAATCACATTCTAAGAGGAGTCAAACTTTGTTAACTATGTCTAGACAATTTAAACAAAAAAAATCTAACTTTTTAGGCCCTATTATCTTGTAGTCTCAAAAAAATTGAGTTTTTTTTCACATATTTTAAATGTTTATCTCTAACTTTTTCCTATTTAGATTTCAAATAAAAAACTTTATCATTGCACAAGAAATATTGAAAAATGACTAGTTTATTGCCATTTCACTTCACCCACTACAAGAAAAAGGGCCATTTTGACTAAGAATTTTGATTACAAAAAAGACCAAAACAACTAGGACTTTTTGACTAGTATTTAAGACCACATGTAGTCATAAATAGTTTAGTTAGTCATAAACAATTTAATGTATGACTACACGTAGTCATGTGTAATTTAGTTTATGACTACACGTAGTCATAAATCAAACCACTTGATTGATACTAGTCTAGTAAAAAAGTCTTAGTAGTTTCAGTGTTTCATTAGTCAAAATCCTTAGTAAAAAATGGCCCTTTTTCTTGTAGTGACCTCCTTGCATCGCTTGGTGATTTAAAATAAGCTAGATTCTACATTTGCTTTTGAAATTTATCATGAGTGAACCTAATATCATATACCTATGAATGGTCAAAAATTTCATTTTGTGTAGAGCAAAATTTTACTCCAGGATGCTTGAAGCAAGGGTTGAAGTTTGGTGTCCTTGTTGTGCAGGAATGAAAAAAAGTTGATTTTTTCACTTCAAACTTTATAATCATACAATCCACGCAGTCAAATGGGCTGAATTTTTTTGTACACAATGACTTTTTTGTTCAACATATTTTTGTACATTGAAATTCAAAAAAAGTAATTAATGTCTAATTTTGGGAAATGCACTAAAAGTTGGGAGTTTCTGAGATTTTTTTCTCAAAGAACACCCTTAATCGTTTATGGGTTAATGTCCTTTTTGGACAAAGCAGCTATTTGCCACAATACAAGATGAACAGCCATTAAACTGCCTCATTTTCTCCTAATATTGACATTTGTCAAAACATGTTTTTCTTCACAATTATTTGACACGATTTTATCAACCCTACCTTGCTCTTATGATAATATGATTTTTGATATTTTAGGGAGCCGATACCTTTTAACAATTTCAAAAATCAAACAAATTTGAATCAATGAGTTGGGCCATTTGAGCCATGAGGGTTTCGATTTTTTAAGATTTTGGTACAGTTTCTCTTTTGAGAATTTGACGACATATTCTACCTTTTCAAGTGAACGAAAATGCTCAATTGCTTCAGAGTCTGGAGATGATATTACTCGTTTTGGATGAATCTGAAATGTTTTCGATAAATAAACAAATTTTCATCCATATGCTGCACATGGCATTCATGTCCATGGATGTAAGGGCGGCTTCACACTATGGCCAAAGGTCGAGAGGTCGCTGGTGTGTACTAATCAGATTGCACGAAATCGAGAGTCCGGCCGCTCACGCCTTCACACTAGAGGCCAAACTCCACAGGCCATCATCCATCATTTGCCTACATGACAAACTTTATCATCCAAGATTGACGGCCTCTAGGCAAGAGTTTGGGTCCAGAAAAATGCTAGACCCAAACTTTTGCCCAAAGGCCATCAGTTTCAGCAATAAATGTTGTCAATTTCAGCATTTATTCTCTATTTTCAGCAAATTCTCTTGGCCTCTCACCAAAGTTTAGCCACTCAATCACAGTAGCCCACAGCCTCTTGACTTGGCCGGTCATAGTGTGAAGCCGTCCTAAGTAGCTTCATTACTCGATCGATTTCTACACTGCCAAAATTTCAATGACAGAAGAACCCCAGTGGAAATGCTGATGTGGCCATATCCAAACTCCAACAATAAACAATAAAATCACGGGAAAGTACAGTTTTTGGGTTCGCATTCAGACAAAAGAAAACCAGGGCGGTTCCTGAATCCTCAAAATCTGATTGGCGGGGAAGCTGAAATTGAGGACTTAGGGTGCTGGCTAGGAATCATGAAATATAAAAAAAGACAAACAAGTTCGCATTATAAAAATTAGATGTTGTTTTTACATCTTTCCAATCCAAGTCTAGCATGGTTGCTCTCACCATGTTCAATGTCACACTTCACTTTAAATTGTCTACATGGAAAAATGTTTCACAAATATTTGCGTTTCACAAGTTTTTGTGCTAAGAAAGTGGGAGCCCAGTCCCAACAATACTTTGCACAAAATGCTTGGGCGTTCTTTTAACACTTTCTTCAGCCTAATAAAGTTGGGATATAAAGTTGAATTTGGATTTGTAAAGGTGAGACATGGGATACAATGTGAACCATCCCTAAGGGCCAATTTACAGTACACTAGGATTTGGAAACGTTTTGGAACCCTAACATGTTTCAATCCTCACAACTTGGAAGTTCACTTAGTGGAATCAATGTAAAGGTCCTTTCATTAAGAATGAAGTCCAAAATTTTGGAAATCATTTTAAAGCTTCAAAGACAAAATCAAGCCAAGCTTGAACACCAAAATTTAAGTTCATTAAACAAAGAAGGCGAATTTGTGGCCATCAAGGTGTTATCAAGTTTTAGTATAACAAAAAAAACTAATGTACTATCATTATTGTTATTTTGGCAATTTATACTTTAAGATGGAACTTAAATCTCAACAATTCTACTTGGCCTCCTTCATTTCATCTCTTTTATGTTTATAATGTTTGAAATTATGACCTCAAATGTTTGGCTCAAGAACTTTAGAAGTAAGAGAAAGGCTTTTATTGTGCTCTAATTTCATTATGTTTGAGACCTCTATGAGGCCATGTGTATTGAAATTTTGGTAACCTAAACTTTGATGACCTAGATTCTTAATATAGAGACCCTAATTGGTTATTCATACTAAGTCCCTAAATGCTCCCAACATGTCCCAAGTCCCACCAATCCACTAAATTTCTAAGTTTTGATTGGTTGAAAGTTTGTAAATATGGCTTGTAGCTTCACACCATGCTACAAGTTTCAAGTCCTCTCATGAGCGCTTACATGGCCACATGTCTCAAAAGCTTTTGTGTCAAAGCGATGCACTCTCAAGATTTGGATTTAGTAGAAATAGAAACTCAATTTGGGAGCCACTTGACATAAAAAAAAACTGCATAAAATAATCAATCATTTTTTTTATTAACTCATCTTTGCCTCTTTACCACTTCATGGAATGGGAGTACAAAGTTGAATAAGGAATTGCAAAGTGAGAACGACCTAAAGATTTCTAGACATTTAATTACCTTATTTGTGACTAATTGCATCCAATGGAAAAACTTAACACGGTTGAATTTATTTGTTTTCATTCAATACATACAAATAATAAATTTTGCTCAAAAACTGCAAATATGTGAAATCTAACAAATTCTTCAGTAATTTTCATGGTTTGATAACATAAGATTGTGTTTTAAAAAATACAAAAAGAACTTTACTGAAATGTAATATAGTAACCAAAACTGAAATTAGAAATGATGCTTGGCAATGTAGCTACAAGGCTATTGGTTGGAAGTAGGATACGCTTCAAGCCACCAATTAGTTCATGCTTAATTTAGCCTACCTGTAGACTATACCAATCCTTAAATGACAAGCCTACTTTTAAAATATATTCTTTGGGATACTCAAGTTTTCAACAAATAATATGATTTGTACAAATCTAAGGTCAACCATTAGATTTTTCTGTATTTTGGACCAGATTACGTAAAAATGTATAACATTCACAATGCTCCGTGTTTCAGCTTTTCTGTGGTTAGGTCTCTTTTTGAGTACGGGGCATCAGTATGGACATTTTTCGTTTTTGTTAACCCTAGTTTAACCCCTAAACGATTGAGCGTGCCGCTGTGATCCCTACAATACAGGGTATTTTTCTTGTATTTGGAATGGATCCACACCTCTATTACATTTCATATCAACAAAGAAATTGGAGAATAGATCAATGTTGTTCTTATGAACTACTTGAGATCCCAAATTAAAATTTCTTATTGATAGTAAGTGACAATTATACGTCAACATATATACTATGCCCTATGAATGTTTAAGAGTTACTGTGTATGTAATAACTAAATTGTACAATAATACTGCAATATATTCCACTGGACACAATATACGTATACTAAGGTCAATTTTAATAAGGAGTCACAGACCATGAAAGTTGGGTGACAAAAACTATATAATAGGATATTCAATCAATATGTAGTTATGCAGGTATTTGTGGAGTGGTAAAAACTCAATAATAAGAGATTTGACTTTTGCACATTGTCTCTCTTTTGACGTAATAAAGTTGAAAGATTTGGAATGTGAATTGTCAGAATTTGTCTTTAGAAATCTTAAGTCTTTCATACAACCTATTATTATACTTCATTATGTCCCGCGATTGTATCTTCTCTTTTTGTCATTCCATTACTTATAGAGTTAATTAAAATTTCAAAGCGCATTTTGTATGCCATCTATGCAATTTTTCTTGCAATTCCACTTGTTATGTTATTCTGGAGAGTACACAAAGTAGTCCCTTACAACTCTAGGGAATTGCACAAAAGACATGATTTCACTTTTGCTTTCTGAATGTATTGTGGAACATTCATATTTTTGTGTGTACTTCTGCAATTTCACCACCAACATGAAGATCCACTCTTTGGAAAGCATGTGAATTTAGTTATGAAACTAAATGTGGGTCAATCTCTACAATTATACAATAATTCTTTGTAGTACTTGTTACTTACTTAGTAGTTCAACATCCAGGTAGGCGTTCCATTATTCCAAATCTGACGATGGTTTTGATTCATGGGTACACACAAGTCATTCAGGGGGATTAGCCCTTTCATATAATTTCTTCTATTTTCCAAGTAGATATACTCATGTATTTGTGGTTCACAAATTTGTTAATATATGGTTCTTGCAAATCATAATCTACATAAAACAAGTATTGCTTATTTTAACTCTACTTCAATAAATACAACATATATGTTTTCTTCATTGGTGCCCCTAAGTTTCAACCTTTGGTATGATATATGGTGTGATATACAATTGGAAAACAACGTGTTCCAAGCGCTACTAGTGAAACATTGTTGTATTCTTCATTAGATAACTTCTTGCGTGTTTGCTCATGACCTTGCATAGCTATTTGAAGTAGTTAGGGATTTCAGTTCCTCAGCATCAACTTCTTGGATAGTCACCATTACCTTAAAACTATCTTCAAGACTTCCCTTATTAAACAATTATACTAGATCAACCCCTTAACAAATTGTCCAATGTTGGCAATTATTTTTTTAGAGATAATATGTTGTGAGTATATATTTGCAAGGCCTGTACCATGATGTAGGTGTTTTATTGACGTAATTGTTTTAAATTGGGGCCATATATGAATCATTTGCATTTGAAACTACGTGTCAATATTGTCAAATTTGTTATATGTTTATAATACATGTCAACCTTGATATGTGTCACCATGTTCTTACAATTTCACTTCAAATTTCAATGTAAAAGTATTTTCAAATATAATTACCTAGGCTATAGAGGTGTCTATGTAGCAAATGGAGGGGGGTAGACCAGCTAGTGATTTCCTTGTTCTCATACTTACTTGGGTTTTGATCATTAATCATGGGTAACAATATAGTAAAAATTCCATTGAAACTTTGATTTCTTGGTAAACACATTGGTTTTAATTTAACACCTATGAATTCTTGTGCAATCCACATTCAATGTTAAACAGTACATTTGTTGTATAACTTGCAACGTTGAAAGCGGATTAAACTAAAAACTCAACATCTTTTTTTGTATGATTATATGACAATCTATTGTTCAAAAGTACATTCTAGTAGTTTTAAACAAAAGCATTGTGTTCACAATTGACTAACAATTTTGTTCATAGGCAAACCCTATATTTAACCAATACAAAGATGCATATAATACACAAAGTGCACTCGGACATTACATTGGACTAGATACACAACATACAACTTTGCCTTGGCCAAAAAATATATATTACAATCTAAAGACTACATGCAATAATTTCTAGTGCAATTCATGGCAAATTCCAAATTAGGTGTGATTTAGGTTATTTCTGCGAACACAATGTTCTTATGCAGTTTTGGTATACAAGACATTTATTCTGTTTGTAATTTTGGTGAAGTACTCAGTATTCAATACAATTGATTCTACTTTCTTTGGTACTTCTTGTTTTCATCTAAACAATCAATTTCATACTGCCTACCTTTGGCGGAGACCAAATTATGTCTTTAGAGTGCTGTAAATATCTAACTTAAACAACTTTATTTTCATACAATGTATACACTCCATTGTGTTCCTCACCTGATGTTCTATACAAGCAAATTCTTTTTAGAATGCTTTGTCATGGACAAATTTACAATTCACTACTAAACAAAAATTCTAATTTGTTAAAAGAATGTGCATGCCTATACTGACATTATACAAAACATTGTTTGCCATCACAATTCCCTCCTACGAATTCGGTTGGATAAAAGTATTAGAAGCTTTTAATATAGAATACTCTAATCATTTGTTCTGTGCGACAAGCAATAATTGCAATTTCTAGAGTTTGTGCAACAACTCTTTTATATATAATCATATAATACCTTATATGAGGCAAACATACATAATGTAAAATCCACCAAAATCATAAATGTCATTATTACTACATTTTACACTTGCTGTCTTCAAATTTACCTATTGTGTTTTGAAATATCTGTCTCTATCCAAGAGGGCTGAGAGCTTCTTCTATTTTAGCAATTTAATTTTGAGGGATACAAATTTTGTCGACATTTAGTCGTCTTGGTTTCCACGCAGTGATGATAGCATTGCTATTCATCCACTCCGGTTCTTCAAAATTGTCTAGGTCTAGTTGCCACTTCATTGGAGGAGCTACGTTCCATCCAATATATGATCCTTCTTGTACACCTCTTCTCTTTAGAGGTTTGTACCATTGTAAAAGAATTTGTTTGTGGTTTGGAGAACCTATCTGAAACAATGGATCTGACTTTGCCAACCCTAACCATACCGGGTTTGAATTGTCATTGCTAGACTTCACAGTTAGAAAATAACCCTTCTTGCAATCTTTTCGAACACTGAATGCAGGATTTGAACACAAATTACGTTGTCCAATGAAAACTCTGTCTCCATCCTCTTCTTTTGCTGCTTGTGCTTGCATCTCTGCCAACAACGCATTATCAAATGTTTGCCTTGTTTTTGGCCAAAAACTTTCTAAAAGTGCGGCTTGTTGTATTTCTGTCCCCCCAATGGCTTCTCTCACCATTTCCCAATACGTGATCAAACTTGTATATTTCTCTTTGCATTTACTTGTTTCATCCAAATTCACTATTCCTTTCCAATTTTCAATGAACCCAGTTATCCCTTTCATGATATCTTCTTGGCTTTTGAAAGGCCTTGGAGGCATAGGTTTAGGTTCACCTTCTGGTAACATAGGCTGCCCCTTTGCATTTTCTTTCCACAACTTAATACCTTCTTTAGGTATCCATTCTTCATCTATATTATGTAGCATATATTGCATTATTGGCCATCCATTAGCTCTTCTAGTAAATAAAAATTGACGCCCGCTAGTATGCCCCACCAACTGATCATTCCCACTGCAAATATAATCTGCAATAAAGGCTTTGAAATCAAGTACTTCTTCAATGAGGTGTGGAATCATTGGTTCTTTTTCTAGCTCCATGGTTCATCAAAGATTTCATCAGCAAAGGTATTGTGGGGTAGTTGTTTTTATTGAAAACATAAAGCAGATAGAAGAGGAAAAGCACACATGGTTTATATTCAACTGTAAAAGATACAATAGAAGAGATGAGAGGATATCCAAATCCTCTCATATATATATCCTCTCAACCTATCTCGCTACACCAAACCATATGGGATAACCACACTCCGAGGCTAATCCACTCTATGAGGTGCTTCCTAGCTTATTCTCTCTCCCTCCTGCTAGGTACCCCACCTAGCATATCTCCTTTGGCCTAGAGCAACCCTAATCCTCAATAGTTTTTTTGTAAATCCATACTCCATTTGCCAAACAAGGCATCGATGTTGTTGTGGGTGTGCCCAACAAGCATAAATGAGACTTTGATCTCATTAAACATTTTTCTTGCAACTAGCAATGACCAAAAATACATAATGAATCGGCTTTTGTTATCTTTCCAACACTTGTCTAATTATACGTGCAATGTAGGAGGTAGTTTCCTACTGCATTGACTACTTCCTCCCCGCACAACAATTGAATCTTTGCAATTTTCATGTCCTTTTAAAATTGCATTGTACAAAGGAGAATTTTGGCGCCCTTGAAATAGACGATGGGGATGGCTATGTATTGGTTCAACTTCTAGGTCTTGTAATAGCTTGCATATTGAACCAATAGTTTGGTTGCAATGTGCAGGAAATTTGTCTAATATAAAATGGGCATATTTTCCATCTCCATGTCCATGAGCAAGAATCCTTGATACTGACACATGCAGTTTTTGCAACCCGTCTGTAGTTTTTGATTTGTGTGCAAAACAGGGCAAAGCAGTTTTGGAATGGTCCATTTTATCATGCATAATTGATAAAACCTGATTTGGAAAATGTTGAGAAGAAGCTCGGCTTGCATAATATTGATTTCGAGTGCTCTCTTGCTCGCTAAGATGATCCTGATATTTTTTGTTGAAATGCAACCATGCTGGGGATTGCACCGCATGAACATTTTGGACATTCAACAAATTTTCACATTGACCACAACGAGCAAAATTATCTCCAGAGTGTTTAACAATATAATCTGAGAAATGCTTTTTCCGAATATGGCTGCCAGAAGATTGCAAAATCTGTTTTAGTCCTATATTTGCTTGTTCCTAGAAGAGAAATGTCAAAAACATTAGATAATACAGCTAACAACATAAATAAGTTAACAAATAAATTCTTCACGGCCCTCCTACCGAGTAGATACCGCTAAACAAGACAACTACTGCAACTCTGCAAGTGATATTAAAAAACCAGACTTGGTGTTTTTTTATTAGATTTCAATCTTCTAGAATAAGTTAGTAAGAGCACAAACCAAGGCAAGATGTGTCGTACAAGGTTCTACTTACCACGTTCACATCTTCCAAAGTCTTAAACCACGTCGTTCCAGAGGGCAAGACCTTTTCTACTACCTTTTCTCCAGATGATAAAGTTCGGGTACAATGTGGCACACTATCAGCCTTCTTTTCTAACATCACTTTCATAGATTGGATAGCTTGCTTTGTGGAGTTTGTAGTCCTCTGCTTATTTGTATTGCCATGTTCTTGGGCACGTATTCCTTGTTTTGCTAAAAGCTTGTGCTTGTAGAAACAAGCATCTCCCACTCCATATATTAATCTCCATGCTTTCATACAAACAAGACGTTTGTCTATGATTGCATTTTCTGACCATTGTTGGCGTAGGAATAGGCAGTGCAATGCACTGCCAATTTCATGTCCATTTTCCTGACATGGCTAGAATGATGCATCTAATATCGCGCTGTTGTTAATGTCTGGCGGTTAAATTTCTTCATGCATTTGTTGTCGCAACATTTTTTCTTTAGTGTCTCCTTCATATGAGAGATTGACAAGAGTTTATTGCGTTTCACAAATTTTGGAGCAGCTTGCTTTCTAGTCGATACGTATGGACGTTTTCCTTTCCTACTGGAGGATGAACCCACGTTTTTCTGGTGAGCGCTCATGTTCATGGAGGGACACTCCATTGTAAAGCGTGTGGCAAATAGACCATTTTTTCAAATTGTGCAACCTGTATGGTTCTCCCTCTTTGACACTGTATATTACTATACCAACGTTGTTTTGCCCAAGTGTACTATGCCCATTTATGCACTGCTCTGAGCTGGTAAATTGCACAAGTCCTTTTCCGCAAATCAATCTTGTAGCTCCCAAAAGATCTACCTCTTTCCTGATCCACTATGATCGAGGAAGCATGGTAGCTACCGTTCTCGTTTGGTTGATAGCATCCCTTCCCTCCATAGATTTTGATTATCAAACTCTGATGTATGAGCGTAGGAGCTAGGAGTTTTATGAATCACTATTTTTGAATTTCACAAGATGCTTACACTCTCAAAAAAAGATAGTGACTCCGGCAAAGTAGTCCTGCAACAAAATCAAATCGAATTCAGCCTTGACATTGTTTTAGTCTAGATACACTCAATATTTAGCTATAACTCCATATTCATTGAATGAGGTGGATCGGCTCCTACACTTGAAACCTTGTACTTGTCTTAAATATTGTAGATACACCATTGTGTAAGAATATCACTTAACTAAATCTATGCCTCAACACCTCTAATAAGGACCACCTCTTCTCAGGTGGCAAGCCGAGCTCTATTGATTGACAAATTTGTACATATAGGTCTATCATTGTAAACAAGACTCCAAATATGTTATTTCAAAAATTTAGTATTTCACATACGCTGTTCCTCTAGGAATGCCGTAGTTGTGCACAAGACAAATTCAATAATATACTTCTCATTGTGGCTAGAGATCTTAAAGCTATAACTTCTTAAAATGTCACTCAATCAACATGATATGTTTACTACAAAAACATACATCAAAGATGTTTTTATAATGATGTCTCGCTACCAAGATATGATACTATGTAGTTCATCCTTTCTCTCAAGCACTATATACCTGGAAGAGATAATATAACTTTAGTCATTACTTCAAAACGCATTATTAAAACGGCTATACTTGCATAACCTAATTGTTAATTAACTAATCTATTTTTCTCAATCTTGTTATCACTGAAAATATCATAAAGTTCAAGAACAATTTTTCCAACCTTAATCTGCGTTTGCTTCTAACAAGCTATAGTCATACCCAACGTAATGGTTTGTCTGGTTTCAAAGGACAATGTTGTGCATAGAAATTTGATATTAGCTTGAGAACTCCCTGCACCGATACTTCAATAAAAATCAATGACCCCTTAAACTACTTATTCTTGCCATCACCTAGATTAGGCAAACATTGGTTTAATAAAACTTTAAAAGTATACTTTTTATCCAATGAAATTTCAAACACATTGGATATTTACATTTCCAACAAGGCTTAGTACTTGCATTTTCTTACATAAATAAAACAATTTATTAACCTATCTTTAGCTAAAACATATTTTATGGTAGTTTAGCTAATGGTAAACAAGTGTTTCATTGAAATAGTAGTTAACAGCTCCCAATGGTACAAATGTGCTCACACTCAAGTTTTTCACTTGCTTCATAGAATTTCTGCCGCCACCTACACCATGTGGATGTCAGCAAAGCCTGGCAAGCTTTGCTGACATCCATATGGAGTTGCATACTACATATGGAAGGTACGTGGACCAATGCTATGTCCAGATACACTCCATATGTATCATGCAACTTCATATTGATCAAACATGGGGTTTTGCACTTACTGTGGTTAAATCCACTTCTTGCAATAGCACTGATGCCATCTTGCACGTTTTTTATGTTGCAAGATGAACAAAAGCCACGCCAAAGGAAGTACACTTTGCACTCTTTCCTAAAACACTTTGTATTCCAAGTGTTTGGTGTTGTTTACTAGCAACAGAAGATGAGAAGGTTAGGTTTCTCACTCATTGATTACAAATGTTCCAATATAACCCAATCCCGGTAAACTGGGATGAAACCTTCTCTATCACCTTTGTGCTATTTTCTCTATGTGGACACTGAAATAGGCACAGCAGCTCATGTTTCCCAAAACATTGACAAGGCCCGCTACTGTTACTCCTTCCATAGACAAAGTTTCTGTTCACTTCTCTACCTTCACCTTGGCTACTTCAAAAACCGGCATTGTTGGGAGACCAACAGTACTACTGATAATGATGGTTTAGTATTATAAGACCCTGCTTGGAAAACATGCACGGAAAGTCTAACTACTTGCAGCATATTTCCATCCAGAATAGCAGCACAAGAACAAGGTGCAATTTCTGGGCCTTCGGATATATTTAGAGTACAACATTGTACTCTAATTTCAGTGTAAGAAACTAGTAGAGTCCTCCTTTATACCAATGAACTAGTACAAGGTGTTGGACACCACCCATTTCAAGGACGACAACCCATCCACGAGTAGTACTCTGATTACATTTTGATTAAAGCACTTTAGGGTTTAGGAATCTCTAAATTTCATACATTTACTGATTTGTTAATAATATGTGAAGTGCATTATTAATTATCATTTACGAGGCATGAGTGTAAATTAACTATACGCCTAGAACTGACAGATCTCTTATTCTCACTTATTTTATTATTGCTAATGCCAATGTAGCCAGTAAATTTTGAACAGCAGAGTTCGTGCGTCTTGGTTTTTAATGAACATTTTTACACCACCATTTTATTTATAACAAAACAGAAATCGCTTTGATTTACTTATTAATACATTCCATAAGCTTGTCTAATTCTAAGAATAACACACCTTTCAATACCCGGTGCTTTTTTTGCAAACTCCGGCCTCAAATTTGCATTTGGTTTAGCTTTTAAAAAGTTGATGACGTTAATTGCAGCGGCTCCAAGATGTTTTGAAGCTGATCAAAGTTTTAGTTCTAGACGCCTTGATTGTCCAATCTGCTACCAATGGCTTCACCCCGTCTTCCCACGTCAAGCACCTTCTGACCTACCATCTCATTGCGCTTCATCCACCGCCCAAGTGTCCACCAAAGTGTTTGTTTTGCGGTCTTCCTGACAGTCTAAACCTGATGTATGGATTCATCGGTCAGTTGGAATTCATGCCAAAATAACCATAACCACAGCCATTCAAAACTAGACTCACGCTATTCTGACTAATACAATTGGTTGAATGTGTAAGGATCTTTTGACTTGATTGAATATTTGGCGCATACATCATTTGTGGCCAAGCGCCAAATTCTACCATTGCAGTGCAGTAGCAATTTCCATAAGTATAGAATGGATTAGTATACAAGATTAAGGGACACACATTTAGCACAACCACGGATGTTACCTTCTATACATAATGCTTAGAAGGTTGGTTTCCCAGCATCACCATTGCAATTCAAGAGACAAAGTTGTCGCTAGAATCTCAACGGTGTTCCTCAAACCATCCCAAATTTTATATCACTTTAAATTCAAAATACCATTTCTAATTGCTATTAAGCTTCCATATATTAATTACGTTTCATTGATATGGTTTGTATATTCCACGTCAGTAACTGATATCTTGCCATGGTATACGGTATTGGTGCATATACGCCTGGCATGCACTTGCTACCGCTTTGTCACTCATGTGCATCCCCCAAGGAGCATCACATACTAATTTCATTCAATGGTACCATGCAAATGCAACCTCCAAAATGCGGGGTTGACAGCATTTGGCAACAAGAAATATGCATAGGCCAAAAGCACAAAAACTGCTTGGTCCGAGTATAATTTCAGGTTATTCACAATTCCAACAAACCTTCATCATGCATTTCCAAATCTCAAATCAATTCAATACCTAGAAGGACATTTGTTATGCCCTTGCGTGCAACTCTTTGTTACATTTACTCAAAGGAAAAAAAATATCAATGTTCATTTCCTTCACACTAAACTCTACATACCTCGCATATTATTTTCATGCTGTAAATGGATGCAAATGAATGTACCTAGATTGTCATGATGCTTCACTCACAATTTCAATTGATGTTGCAGCAACAACATCGCCCAAATATCTCCAAGCATTTGCTTTTGCTCACTATATGCTACTCTTAAGCTACATTGAAGTTGCATCTCCTCATCCTTCAGTGGTTGCAGCAGCACACGCCAATCCTAATTCTTGTTCTCAAATTGGCCTTCAGATTGAGCGGGGATCTTGAGACGACATCTCCGGATCCTGTCAACTTCCGGCAAAATGTCGCCTTCTACTCAAATCTCTACAAGCACCCTTCAACTAAGTCCTTCCAAGCTTCGTCAAAATTGTCGTCAACAACACTCTTTCTAGGTCAGTACGACTTAAATGTTGAATCTTGCTCTATGTTATTCCGCAAGCACCCTTCTCACCTCAGCAAGCAAGATCTGCGCTGCAACACCTCACACCACGGCACTCCTCTGCTAGAACCCTACTTCAAACCAACACCTCTCGGCTCTTTGATTACTGTCATCCTCTACTTTCACTCCCCGCACCCTTGATTTGTTGCACTACGAGGTTTGGCCTCTGCTTATTGCACAAAGCTTAATACGTTGCATGCAAGAGGCGCTGCGTACCCTGCGGAAAGTACTCTCTTTGCTCGAGCTGGTCACGCATCCTCCCATCCCACATTCCTTCTTCGAGGCCGCTGCTGTCTGCTATGCAACAATCCTCCTGGCCTAAACCCTAAACCAATTTGCCGCAATATCCCTGACAGAGGGCACAGTTTGAAACTCCCCTCATTGGAGTTGACGCCCAATCCTCCTGCCAAAGTTAGACTTATGCATTAAACAGCAGCCACCTGCGGAGATACACATGCATAAACACATCTTCACTACGTGGACATGTGAGAATTGAATTTCTGGAATGACCCGCACTTACCTAATTTTTTGAATTAAAACTACCTTTGAGGAACATATAATGGCATTGAAATTTTCTGAAGGAAAAGAGCATCCCTGTAAATTAGAAGTTCTGCATCATATGTCATAGCAACTTCGTAAAATGTTCTTGTGTGGAAATTCCATACCCCTTACCACTTCACATGCAAAGGATTAGGAAGGACACGTCATCTACCAACAAAGAGAATAATCATTGTTACTTGTATTATGCACATTCTATTATTTTCCCAAGGGAAAAAGCTCTTGATACTTCTTTACAAAATTGACAGACAGATCTCAAGATGTCTAACGTAGCCGCACCCATAGGCGAAGGTGTCTCCATAAGTGTGATCTGACTATGTCAGGATAAATAAATACTAAAAAGAATTGGTGATGGGTGATGAAGTGATGGTTGTGGGTCACTAACTGATGGTTATGGGTGACAAAGCGATGGTTGTGGGTGACTAGCATGACGGTTTTGAGTACCCGATCCCACTATTTAAGAACCAACAAGCCTTGTTTTCAGCATCTCTTACACTTGGCCTTATATTTTCAGTAATTTTGGACTTTGAAAAATCTTTGTGAACAAATGCTTGCAATTGAATCCTTGAAATTGATACCAATATTTTTAGTTTCCTCTTGCAAACTTACAGTATTTTTTTCAAAGTTAGGAAATTGCTCCAACTATTCCAAAACCCTTATTTCCACGCTTATGGGTGCGGCTACCTTATAGTTGCTTCCCCTTTTCAAAGAATAGCACAATTGTCTTGTACAAATTATTCAATTGTACAATTATGATTAGAATATTGATTTTTTCAAGCAACGGCTTCCACTAGTAGAAAATGAATTAAAAACCAACTAAAAACCAACAAGTCTTTGTTGTTTGGGGCACTTAAATCCACAAGTGCAGTATTTGAACTGATTTTTGTTCAGCCAAGAATATTTGTTGCTCTTTTTCTGTTGGTTTGAACAATATTAACTAAATCAACAAGAAGTTTTTGAATCTTTGAGGATCTTATCAGAATCTTTGAAAATCTGTTTGGAATGTTTGACAAACTTTGAAAAAACTACGAGAATCATTTTAGAATCTTTGAAAATATTTTAGAATCTTTCAAGATCATTCTAGAATCTTTAAGAATGTATGAGAACCTTCTTGAAACCTTTGAGAAACTTTCAGAATCTTTTGTGGAATCTTTGAGTATCTTTGAGTATCTTTGAGGATCTCTACGGAATCTTCAGAGTCTTTGCAAATATTTGAGCATGTTCTTTGAATCTACAAGAATCCCTCTATAATCTATGAAAATCTTTGTAGAAAATTTTAGCCACGCTTTATACACGGATTTGGGAGTAGAAGTGCAATTTTTGTGGTACCACTTCATATTGCCTCACCCCACCGCTGCAGTATTCTAATTTCTTACCAAAATTTCATGAAATTTTTCTTTGATGAAGGATTGAAAGCATCCGCCTTTACATTTGTAAAAAATACATAGTTGTTTTTGCTACTCAACCATTTTTGGGTTGGAAAAAAAGAATAAAACCACTTCATCCAAAATATTTTCATTGATGAGCACATGTACGGCTTTTTCCATATAAATTCTTATTTCTCGTTTTTTCAAACTGAAGGCTTTTTAAATGATATTTCTTTCAAAACCTTCACATATAAGTTCTCTAATAGAAATACTCTTTTGTAATAAACTCAAACAAAGCAATAGATCACTATCAGTGATCTCTCTCTATATATATATAAAATTCTCTTTACATGTAGAATTCATTTGATTACTCTCTTTCTATTATCTTTTTTATTATTATGAGCCCACACGCATGTATAAAAATCTGCTCTCTTAGTTTACATTTAAACACAAATGGTTTACTTATATTTTTTCTTTTAAATCTTTAAGTTTTCTTTGGAGTAGTAATGAAGGGAGCACAATCACAAATGTGAAAAATAATAAAAATAACAATATACTCACAGGGAGATCACTTAGTGTATCTATAGTATATCATGTGTGGCTAAGTGATCATTGGACCCCCTATTTATTTTTTAATATTTTATAATTTTAGCTTAAAGTTTTGAGCATTGTTTAATCAATACTATGAGATTCTATTGCCAAAATCTTCAATTCAAATAATATAACAAATGATTTCTAGAGAAGGTTGAAAAATAAACTAAAATGACATATTTTTCAACTCAAATATTTATAGAGAACACATTTAGACATCCATTGCATCAATATTCAAGAAATATAAACTTTCAATAAAGCCTCATTTTTGAGAATTTTTTATGTAAATTTTAAACATATTATTCCTTTATAATATAGGAGTGTGAAAGTGATTTTTAGCTTTACAGTGCATTCTTTTACTTCAAAAATTCGTAACTAATTACAATCAACAAGAAAAAAATATCAATGATTCAAAACATAAACTTTCAAAGTAGAAAAATCTACTCATATTTTTTTCTTTTCTTTTTATTTAAATTTCAGGACATAATATAGGGGGTCAAAATCTTTGCCACAGGGTTGTAGAAATGACAAGAGTGATCTCCCGTAGAATATACTTAGACATGAATATTGAACAAAGAAGTATGAAATTTTAATCCAAATGAATTGTAAATGTAGAAATGGTTTAGGGAACCAAAAAGTAAAAAGATTTGAAGTATGCTTGAAGTGGAGGTCAAACCAATCTTAAACATATTAAGGTCGGAGTACCTTTTGTAAACACTTTTGTAAAATCAATTAGGAGCGGGATTGCACGAAGATTCTGAAGGCCAATATTGGTTATAGTTTGGGCATGCACAAGCATAAAATTATCCTTGTACTAATTTAGGGTTTTCTCAATAAAATATGAATGTTGAGAGTTGGGGTTGTAGGTTTGCCTCCGTGGCCCTTCATCTCTTATTATTGGTCATCAACCTTGGGAAGACAAATAGGGCAAAGACCAAATGAAAGGCTAAAGAAGGAAGTTTATTGATTTTAACTATTATGTCAAAAAGTGGTTTGTGACATGCTTAAAGATCCAATACTAAATCCTCAAATATTTATACAGGGATGCTTTGAAATTAAGTGTTCACAATGCACCGCTATATTCACTTGAAGAGAAAATCATCATGGACGTTTAAGAAATGACAGAGTATATAAGAAGACAGCATTATATAGTAAGTTGATAAAAAAATAGAAGTAACTTTTTTATGAATAGGACCTTGTATGTGTAGTACATATAATTATTAGACTATAAGTTCACGTAAAAATTCATAAGAAAATATGATTAAGCATTCTATACTTATTCATATGTTCATGTTTATGTACTAGAGTTTCATATGTATATTATATCAAAGAATGGTGTTCAGTCAAAAATTGTTATGATTACATCATAACATCTAGACAAACCTCAATTAGCTAGAACTAGGGGATAAGTCGGAGTTCTAAGATTAGGAACCATCCGTGACCACTACCTGAACTTAAGTTTATCTAGGCAAATCTGGTAATCTTATCATCAGGACTCACAGTCGATTAGGCAAGCCATGATAGCCTAGGGGATAAAGCTCTGAGAGCATCCGGTTGCAAGCATGCAACCTAATGTAAGAACTCCACTACGGCTATTCCAAACTGCCGACGCTCCTTCCTCCGTGCGACTAGTTAATCGAGAAAGGTCCTGATGCTGGGTTTAATCGTTGCGTCCTAGATTGTCTACGCTCCTTGAATAGGATAAGTCCGGATTCAGTTGTACAGATGGCAAACCCACCTTCTTGTATTCCCGAAGGAGAAGGAGATATTATGGACTGGGGTGCATTTATTGCACAGCAGGTTCAAGCAAGCTTAGCTGCAGCGTTACCTCAGCTGGTGACTGCAGTTTCAAAAGCCCAAAATGGAGCCGGCACTTCTCAACCACCGAGGCCAGTGGACCAACACATCAAACCGCAAGGAGGAAACAAAGAAGAGGGTGATCAATCAGGACGAAAAGATGCCAAGGTGGCGGAGCCAGAGCATTTTTCCGGCAAACGAGGCAATGATATATACCGTTGGCTCGCATCCCTTTGACTTGTTTTTTTGAATAAGCCTAACTTCTACCCGGATGACGAATCACGTGTGGTTTACGCCTTGTCTTATTTATCTGGCGCAGCCCAAGATTGGGCCATGCCACTGTTGGAGGACTTAGACTCTGGAACGTATAATGCACTATAGGGTGATTATGGTGAATTTCGACATAACATAATAGCGGTATATGGTGACATTGATAAAGAAAAGACGGCTGAGAATAAGCTCGACCGTCTTCGACAAAACGAATTTTGGCAAAGTACGTGGTGGATTTTCGCCAGCACGCGGCACATGTTGGTTGGAACGAGAGGACATTGCTTGCCTGTTTCAGGGCGGGTTTGAAAGAAGATGTCAAGGATGTGATTGCCACAACAGAGCATGTTCCTGAGGATCTGGAGGGATATGTCACGTTGGCATCTCGAATTGACGAAATATTGTGGAATAGGCAGCAAGAACGCAGGTCTATTATCCACAAGCCAAGCCGATTCCCCCCAGCCGGCTCGTCAAGCGAGACAGCAAATCAAACGTTGCGAGCATTGAATAGTAGGCTCTACCGGTTACCGGCTCAACCTTCAGGCAGCTCAGGCTCAACCCCAATGGAGATTGATGCATTGAAGATGGGACCGGCACTAGCCAAAACCGAGGCTGAGAGACTCCAATTTTAGAAAGCAGAGAGGTGCTGGGGATGCGGGAAGACGGGACACGTGCGAGTCTAGTGTCCAACCAACCCGTCAAGACCACTCACTTTGGCAACTACCGAATTGGTCGAGGTTCAGGAAGAAGTTCCGGAGCAGGGAAAAGAGAATGCCCGGGATTAAGTAACGATGCTTGGTACCCGGGCCTTTTGCAGACGGCTGCATCAGCATGGCCAAAGTTAGCAGTTTTGAACACCGCCATTGGGTCAACAGAGCCATTCCGTTGTGACAAAACAGAGGGTCTCTGCCTTCGAGCAACTGCCGACCCAGAAAGACAATTAATTTTGGCTACAGAGGTTAATGGTCACTCATCAAAATCCCTGGTTGACTCCGGCACTACTGGCATGTTCATGCATTTTTACCTTGCCACACGTTACCAGCTCGCTCAACGTCAGAAACTATACACTAGGCAAGTCAGGGTAATTGATGAGCGGGCCATCAGTTCCAGATTGATCACTCTCGAAGTAGATGCTGAATTCGTTATTGGAAATCACCGTGAGATAGTAACTTTTGATCTCACAAACACTGGAAGGTATCCGATTGTTTTGGGCACACCATGGTTGGCGAAGCACGACCCCACCATAGTATGGTCGAAACAAGAATTGCAATTCCATTCAGATCACTGCCGGAGGAATTGCGTTACGGCTTCGATCTTGGTGCCCGGCACGACCAGAGGCGGAGAAGGGGACCGGTTGAGTCCGCAAGGGCGGCTCAATGTTGAGTCGCAGGAGGATGATGAGGATGATGAACCAGGGAACGACGAGGAGAATGACACATCGGAGATGTTCAGTCTCAATTGGGATCTTCTGATCGAAAGCCGTGACGAACTTGATATCTTCGAAGGATAGACGAAGGCCTCATCCACGGCCGCTCAGCATGAGGCACACACTACTCCACCCATCGTATTGGCGTCAGCTACAACTTTCAACGGATTGAACAACAGGGAAGAGGTGTTCTCATTATACATCTCCGAGTTAAATAGCGCTGAAGAAGATACGAGATCCTTGGAGCAAAGAGTTCTAGCTGACTATCATGGGTGTTTGGGTGTCTTCAGTGAAGAGGCATCAACCGTGCTGCCCGCTCACGGTTCGTCGGATTTACGAATCAAGTTTAAGGAAGGAATGGAACCACGGAACACGTCTTTGCGGCCAATGTCACCTGTGGAGTTGGAGGCAATCCGCGAATATTTGGAAAAAAATTTGGAAAAAATTTGGATTCGTCGTTCAAGGGCGCCGGTGTCAGCCCCAATAGTTTTTGCTCGAAAAACTATTGGACGGGTCGTTGCGTATTTGTGTGGATTACCAAAACTTGAACAAGGTTACTATCCGGAATCGTTATCCACTTCCGTTGATCCTGGAGCTGATTGATAGGCTGTCAAGAGCGCAATACTTTACCAAGATTGATGTCCGGCAAGCTTATAATCAGGTGCGTTTTGCCCATAGACATGAATGGAAGACGGCATTCAAAACTTGCTATGGCTTGTATGAATATTTAGTAATGCCTTTTGGTCTCACGAACGCTCCGGCCCAGTTTCAAGCTCACATGCAAGGCATTTTTGGAGATTTCCTTGACATTCACCTAGTAATCTATTTGGATGATATTCTGATTTTCTCAAAGGAGTTGGTGGAACACAAGCGTATTGTTCGAGAGGTGTTAAAAAGACTGGAGGAGTACAGACTATATGCTAACGCATCCAAGTGCAAATTTCACCAACAATCAGTCGAATTCTTAGGAATGATAGTATCGGCTTCAGATATCTTCATGTGCAAAGACAAGTTAATGACCATACAAACATGGCCGGTTCCAAAATCAGTCAAGGAGGTACAGTCGTTCTTGGATTTTGCTAATTTTTACAAGCGCTTCATCATGAACTTTTCACGAACGGCCAAGCCCCTCACGACATTGACTAGGAAAGACACAAAGTTTGTTTGGACCAAGGAAGCTCAGCTAGCTTTTCAACAATTGGTTAACGAATTCCGCCAGGCACCGGTCCTCTTGCATCCGGATTTCAACAGACCCTTTGTCGTGGAGACAGACGCGTCCAACACGGCGACTGGGGGAATCTTGTCTCAGCGAGGCGACAATGGGCATCTGCATCCATGTGCATTCCAGAGTGCAAAAATGTCGCCAAGCAAAAAAAACTACGACGTCTACAATAAGGAGTTGTTGAGTATTGAGCAGGCGTTTGAGGATTGGAAGGTGTATCTCAAGGGAACTCCGCATCGGGTTCGGGTCATAACGGACCACAAAAACCTCGAATACTTCATGACAACAAAAATGCTGAAATCGGCGACAGGCAAGAACTGCTAAGTTTTTGTCTCGTTTTGATTTTGAAATTGAGCATCGAGCAGGGTCATTGAATGGGCATCCAGACGCTCTCTCTCGACGTCGTGATGTGATTGATCCCTCGCAGGAAGGGCCTCGTCCTCTTTTGAAATTGGCGGCATTGGACAACTTCAATCCTATTTGGTCAGACGAGAAGATTCATCAGGCTATTGGTGCCGCAATGCAGCTTGACGGGGCTCTGTCCGCTCTGGTGGCGTTCTTCACAAACAATCCAGAACTAGCACCGGTCTCCATTTAGAAACAATTCCAAGACTACTCATGGGATGGCACTATCATCCGATTCCAAGGCATGGTGTATGTTCCAGACGACAACGAAATCAAGCGTCAGATCCTACGTTCCCGGCATGATGCACCAACAGCTGGACATCCAGGTCGGGCAGAGACCTTAGACATGGTGGCACGAGAGTTCTTTTGGCCTATGCTACGGCGGTACATACATCGTTATGTCGATGGTTGTGATTTATGTCAACGGGCGAAACCAAGACGCCATGCGCGCCATGGTCTTCTACAACCCATTCCGGCGGCCGAGGCACCCTGGAGAAAGGTCACGAATGATTTTATTGTACACTTGCCGCATAGTAATTGTTGAAATAATGGATTAGGGTTGCTCTAGGCCAAAGGAAATATGCTAGGTGGGGTACCTAGCAGGAGGGAGAGAGAATAAGCTAGGAAGCACCTCATAGAGTGGATTAGCCTCGGAGTGTGGTTATCCCATATGGTTTGGTGTAGCGAGAGTAGTTGAGAGGATATGTATATGAGAGGATTTGGGTATCCTCTCATCTCTTCTATTTGTATCTTTTACAGTTGAATATATACCATGTGTGCTTTTCCTCTTCTATCTGCTTTATGTTTTCAATAGGTTATGGGCCCACTTGTAGGAGTATGGAGGAGCATTATGGCGCGTAGAGATCACTTTTGAGATATTTCAGTCCTTAGATTTTGGCCTTTTGCTTTTGGAGGACTTGTTTAGGTACTCTTGAGTCTTAGGGTTGTGTTTGGACTGAATTTGTTAATGAGGTTTTAGTGATAACCTCAGGTTTGGATAAATCTTGTGCTCTTTTTTAGGGTTGGGTTGTACACTCCAGTCCCTTGTTTGTGGAGAGAGCTAGGGTTTGTTTGAGAGGTAGTTGAGTTGCATACTTCAGCCATTTTTTGTGTGCGCAGAGAGCTAGGGTTTGCTTGGGAGGTGGTTGAGTTGCATACTTCAGCCATTTTTGTGTGCGCAGAGAGCTAGGGTTTGCTTAAGAGGTGGTTGAGTTGCATACTTCAACCCTTTTTGTGTGAGTAGAGAGCTAGGATTTGCTTGGGAGGTGTCTGCGTTGCATACTGCAGTCCCCTATTTTTTTGTGACATTGAGAGAACTAGGGTTTGCTTATTTGGTGGTTGAATTTTTTTTTTCAGGCCTTTGTTATTGTTTTTGTGACATTGAGAGAGTTTTTTTTTTTGGTTGCATACTTTAGACATGGATACTTACAAAGGGGAACCACCCCGTGTTGTGGACAAGTTCAATGGAGACAACTTTTCTTTGTTCAAGTTCAAGATGGATATGATCCTTGATGAGAAGGATCTGTGGGACATTGTGGAGGGCACTGAGAAGGCACCTTCAAGTGATAGCGACTCCAAAGTCATCTTGGCCTTCAAGAAGCGCGAGAGGACAGCGTTTCGCATTTTGTGCACTCACATGGTGGATGCACAAATTCAACACGTCAAGTCTTGCAAGGGAGCTGCGGAAGCTTGGAAGACTCTGTGCGGCATCCACGAGACCAAGGGCTTAGCTAATGTGTTATTCTTGAGGCGCAAGTTCTTCACCATGAAGATGCAAGAGACCGATGATCTTCTGCAACACATCAACAAGGTGAAGACTCTTGCAGACCAGCTAGATGCCCTCGATGTGCCCGTGACGGAAGGGGACATTGTCATGACCATTTTGGAGAGCTTGCCACCATCTTTTGAGAACTTGATTGTAGCGATGGAGACCAAAGACATCAAGAAGCTCACCCTCAGCTACATGACGTCGCGGTTGATGCATGAAGTGACAAGGAAGAAGGAGCATCAGATTGTGGCGATGGAGAATATGGCGTTGATTGCTCGCAACAAGAGTGGTGGAGATTCAACCAAGGTTCACGGTGAGCCCCTTCTATGTTTCCATTGTGGCAAACCTGGCCATTTTGCTCGCAATTGCTACAAACGCAAGAGTGGCAAGGCTGAAAATGCCAATATAGTCAAGGAGGAGGGAAATGGTGAGGACTATTTCTTCATGGCCTTTCATGATGGTCCATTGAGCTTGGAGGGTGACTGGATCATGGATTCGGGGGCTACCACCCACATGTCACCCCATAGAGCTCACTTTGACACCTTTGAGGCCATTTCGGCAAAGAAGGTGTTCATGAGTGATGAATCGGTGCTGCAAGCCCTTGGAAGGGGCTCCATTTTGGTGGATACTCTTGTTGAAGGATGCACCAAGCGCATTCGGTTGAAGAATGTGTTGTATGTGCCCAAGTTGCAAAGCAACCTCCTTTCGGTGAGCAAGATAGTGGAGGGAGGGCTGAATGTGCAGTTTGGAGGCCTTGGATGCATTGTGAGGTCTTCCAATGGAGACATCCAAGCCACGGCATCACGTGAAGGCAAATTGTATCATTTGCAATGCAAGGTTGTACATGGAGGAGAAAGTGCTCAAGTTGCCACTTCAACCAAGGATGGGTCAATTTTGTGGCATCAACGCATGGAGAACTTGAATGTGCAGAGGTTGAGGGCTCTTCTAAGCTTACAAGGGAAATTGGAGTTGGGTCCAAGTGGGAGTAGTGGTGACCTTGTTGTGGACACACCTCCAGTGCCCACAGATGATGCAATTGATGATGGAGATGATGAGGACCAGCCCCTTGAGGATGGAGATGGTGACCATGTGGAGGATGCAAGCGCAAGCCAAGGTGATGAGGGCTCCAAGCCCAAGAAGATCACAAAGAAGAAGAAGACCCAAAGCAATGCTCCAAGCGCTGAAGTGGGAGGAAGCCAACATGTGGGAGACATGCGACATTTTATAAGGGTAAGCAAATCAGTAGGGGAGTGGTGGAAGAATCACGTCTTTCCTCAACTATCTTCCAACTTAGATCATGCTAATGTGGCCCTTGTACATGATCCCACTACACTTGGAGAGGCTCGGGATACAAGCAAGTGGGAGGCCTCCATGGAGGAGGAGTACCACTACCTTCATGCCAATGGCAAGTGGGAGTTGACCACCCTTCCTCCATCTCGCAAGGTGTTGGGATGCAAGTAGGTGTTCAAAACCAAGAGAGATGTCATGGGAGAGATTGTGCGCAACAAGGCAAGACTGGTGGCAAGGGATAGACATGAGCATTTGACGAGAGCCATGGACATTGGAGACTTTGGCCATTCGCAAAGTGGGAGTGTTGAAATAATGGATTAGGGTTGCTCTAGGCCAAAGGAGATATACTAGGTGGGGTACCTAGCAGGAGGGAGAGAGAATAAGCTAGGAAGCACCTCATAGAGTGGATTAGCCTCGGAGTGTGGTTATCCCATATGGTTTGGTGTAGCGAGAGTAGTTGAGAGGATATATATATGAGAGGATTTGGGTATCCTCTCATCTCTTCTATTTGTATCTTTTACAGTTGAATATATACCATGTGTGCTTTTCCTCTTCTATCTGCTTTATGTTTTCAATAGTAATGGATTCAACGCCATCATGGTGATTGTCGATAAAAACACAAAAATGGCGCATTTTGTCCCAACCACGGATTCAGTCACCTCTGAGGAAGCAGCAGAAATCTACCTTCACCATGTTTGGAAGCTACATGGTGTTCCAGAAGAAATGATTTCAGATCAAGGATCCGTGTTCATCTCCAAATTCATGCGCCGGTTGTTTGAGCTCATTGGAATACGGCCAGCACCGACCACGGCATTCCATCCACACGCCGACGGTCAAATAGAAAGAGTAAACCAGACTCTTGAACAATATATTCGAATGTTCACCACGCGCCATCAAGACAATTGGTCGGATTTGCTTCCATTAGCTGAGTTTGCTTACAACAATTCAGTACATTCGGCCACCGGATTTTCTCCATTTGAAGCAACGTACGGGTACCACCCAGCAATGTCTTTCAAGAAATCATCAACATCCACTGTTCCTGCTGCCGAGGATCGTATCCGACTCCTACACCGCCACACGAGGTCCATGATGAGGTTAAAACCATGGTTAAGTTGGCTGGCGACCAAGCCAAATGTTACTACGATCAGCATGTCCGGGAACAATCATGCTTCAACCCTGGTGATCGGGTATTACTTTGACGCGAGAATATTAGCACAACAACGCCTTCACTCAAGTTTGACCATAAATTCTTGGGTCTATTTCCGGTGGTGGCCAAACTCTCTGACGTCACCTATCGCCTCAAGTTACCATCGTCCCTTCACATTCATGATGTGTTTCACGTGTCTTTGTTGGAGTTGTATCATCCAAACACGATTCCAGGCCGACAACAAGCTCCCCGGCCACCAGTCACGACCCTTGAAGGAGATACGGAGTATGTGGTGCACACCATTAAGGACGTCAGATTCTATAGCCGCCGATGGCAATATTTAGTTTTGTGGGAAGGTTACGGACCCGAAGAAGATTCATGGGAACCACTATCCCATTTGGAAAATGCACGAGACGTAGTCGACGCTTTTCATCGACGCCATCCGGATGCACAACGTCTTTCCATCTTTTGACGCTAGAGGGGGGGTAGTGTTATGATTACATCATAACATCTGGACAAACCTCAATTAGCTAGAACTAGGGGATAAGTTGGAGTTCCAAGATTAGGAATCATCTGTGACCACTATCTGAAATTAAGTTTATCTAGGCAAATCCAGTAATCTTATCATCAGGACTCACAGTCGATTAGGCAAGCCATGACAGCCTAGAGGATAAAGCTCTGAGAGCATACGGTTGCAGGCACGCAACCTCTTTGTAATCGAACCTATGCTGAAGGAAGATCTGCGTTGAAGCCACTTTCATAAGTTCTTGTTATGCTTGCTTGTCGTTGAGTTCATGCACATTACCGATTAAACCCAGCATCAGGACCTTTCTCGATTAACTAGTCGCACAGAGGAAGGAGCGTCGACAGTTTGAAATAGCTGTAGCGGAGTTCTTACAAAAATAGAGTTCACGTGAAATTAAAGGAAATTACAATAAAGTAAAATAGAGAAAAAAAAATACTTTCTGTTTAATTGAAGCAATTTGTAACAAAAATAAATAAAAATAGAAATAGATTTCAAGTTCAAAGAAACTTTAATAAAATTACACAATAATAATAAAATATTTCAAGTTTAACTAAATTAAGCTTAACTAAAATAAAATAGGAATAGAAATGCAATTTAAATTTAATTAAAGCAGGTTTAACCCTTGACCTTTTCAGCCACTTTGAAGGTGTTTGGGATCTCATTTTGTAAATTATGAAAGGGTGAAGCATGAAGTACAATCAATCACATTCAGATCCATGTATCTATAAGATCTTGTAGAAAGCCAAGTCCTAATCATCTCTACAAAGTTTGGTTTTAATTCAAGGGTAAGATTGGAAGATTATAACAAAAAAGTAAAGAGTACTACAAGGAAACCAATATTGTGGAGTACTAGAAATTGTGCTTTGATAAGCTTTTCTGGACACATAACATTTTAAAGATTTTCCCTCTTATCCTCATTCTCAAGTTAAACTACTTACACAAGCATGGAAACAAGTCTTGTATTTTTAGGGTAAAAAATGAGTGAGAAAATGGTTTTGCAGTGGTGACCACATCACCCTTACCTTTTGAAAAGTGAGGGTAAAAATATATTAGTGAATTGATATGCGTACCACATCTTCTTCACTATCCCACTACACCATAGGGTGAATCCCCCACGGGGGCTTTTTCATTACACCATAGGGTGAATATTAGATTTTTACCATCAAAAATTTCAATATGAGAATTTGGAATTTAGATTTGGACTTAGAGTCCTTGGTTTTGTCTAGATCCATTAAGAAGGGTTGTAATTGAATAACACCCAATGAAACAGTTTAGCTCAAGGAAAATGTAATAATTTTACTTTTGTTTATACAAAAGATAAGCCTTTTCACTGGGTGTTGTTCAATTCGAACTTTTTCAATGATTTGAGAGAAAATCACAGTCTCTAAGTCCAAATCCAAAATTCCAAATCCTAACATTTAACTTTTTGTTGGTAGAAATCTAAATTTTATCCTATGGTGTGGTGGAATAGTCAAGAAGGTGTGGTTTAGCATGTCAATTCTCTATTCTGCGATAACCTTGCATAGATGTACAAAAATGTCATGAGGCATGCCACAACACGGAAACCTAAGTTCCGTATAGATAGAGTAGAATAGATGGAATAGGTAGAAATTTTCAAACTTCTTTAGGTTAAGAAATGGTAGTTGTTTCCCGGAAAAGCTTACGTTTGGAATAAGCCTTCATCCGGAAACCAGTTTCCGATCCGACCAAGTTAGGGTTTCCGGAAATGAACCGGAACGCCGCCACCTACGAACTAGGGATCCGACCTACGAGGCTAGGGGACGCGCCTCGGGAACAGAACCCTAATTCGGTTCCAATCCGGGAACTGAAGGCGCTGTTCTGGCTATTTAAAGACCACCACCCGCCTTTCTCTCTTCATCTTTTGAGTTTTCAAACTCGTTCGCGCTTAGCTAGTTGAGAGAAAGTCTGGTGAGAGTGCATTTACGGATAGCGAGAGGTGAGGCCAGTAGTTTCCGGGTTCCGAATGGCGGAAAGTAGTCATCCAAGATCCGCGAGGGTGTCGGTCATCGCCCGGATGGTCTGTCCGGCGATACCAAATGACCCGGAGGTCCAGAAGGAGTTGGAGGAGGATCTCCGACGGATGGGATGCGTAGGGCTGATAGAGAGACCCTGGAACTTGAAGAAGGATGAGTTGATTCAGGAACTCATTGATGGGACGGCGAATCAGTACGAGCTGACTGTGAGAGGACAGAGGAAGGGATGGACGGAAGACGTCTGGGCGAAGGTGTATCAGTTCCGGAAGTTCAGGAACGGCTTGGCTTCCAGGGCGGATAAGTTCGCAACAGGGAAGTTCCGGAATCCACCCAACGCCAAGGAAGGCTATGCAATCGCGGACTGCATCAACGAGCGTCACCGGAGAGTATTGGAATTTATGATTTCGATACTCTATCCGGAAAAGCCGAGCCGGATCACCGTAACAGTGGCCAACACGATTTTCAGAAGCCTGGAGGAGAGGGTGGTGCATTGGGGAAGAGTTATCGCGACGGTGGTCACCAAATTGGTGGATCACGTCAGCAAGGCTAAGTACAGCCCGATCTGCCCCTACCTTTTCCACCTGTACCATCATGGAGATGTACTGACACCGGATGAGACTCTCATCTACGAAACCGGATGCAAAATCCTCAAGTACGGATTGATGGATGAAGTCCAGGAGGATGTCTCAGTTTTGGAAGAGGAAGAGGAAGAACTTGAAGAGGACCGGATCAAGCGGAGGGGAACCAAGCGGAAATCCACGGATCCGGGTTCAAGGGGGAAGCAGCCCGAGATGAACCCGGTGGAGCCGGACCAAGTTTCGGAGGAGAGAAGAAATTCGGGAAAGGAGTTCTTCGACGTCGGGGACCAATGGATGGTACAAGCGCGACTCCTACATGTGAGGACGACCGCGTTCATCCAGGAGGTCGCGAACGAGCTGAAGGTTCCGCCCGAGGAGATTATCGATGAGATCCGATGAAGGCCGGATTCGGATACGATCCGCCTGAAGGACGAGGAGATCCGGAATCTGGAGAAGACCCGGGATGAATTCCAAGCCCGGACCAGTTGGGCGGAAGGAGAGTGTTCCTTGGCGAGACGGAATGAGAAGGACGCCCTTGGCATGGTTCGGAGTTTGCAGTCGCTGGTCACCCAACCGGCGGATTTGGTTAACAAGGCGGCCCTTTACGACGTGCAGCTGGTGACGGATAGACACATCACCGGATCGAAGGTGGTGATGATCCTGATGGACTTCCAAACGAGGATGGAGAGAGTCTTGAAGGAAATGCAGGCGTTGGTGGCTCGGGTGGATCCGGAACAGGCAATGAATTTCACATCGTTTCCGGATCTGTCAACCAATCCGTACCTTCAGACTCCGGTGAAACCTGTGGGCGAGAGCTCCATCCGCTCGAAATCAGAAGGACTTGGGTCACTTCTTCGGCCACACGAAATTCCACAGGGATGGTTGGCGCAGAGGAGTCAGATCGCCGCGAAGATTCCGGCCCAAGGTACTCCGACTCAGGCGGAAACACCAGTGGAAGTGGTAACCCCCGCACCAGTACATGGCGGAACTTCCGATTCCGTAAAACAGACACAGTCGATGGTGGATAACAACCTCATCAGGAGGATGGGATTGGTGGCCAATCCGGCCCGGACAAGTCCCCAGGATTTTGTGCATATGCGCGAGACGGATGCACCAGAAGGAGAAGCACCAAAGGGGAAAGAAGCTCCCATCGACCTGGACGAGATGGAGGATGTAAACGAGATCGTGGATTCGGACAAGGACGACTACGAATCCGGATCCATGACGGAAACAGATGAAGATCTTCCGCCCCCTCCCAGGAAGATTCAGACTCGCGCGGCTCTCCGGTCGACTCCTGTCAAGGCCAACCTGAAGGAAGTTACGAATCAAGGCGGAAGTAGTTCAAAGAAGACGCACCGCGGAAAGTAGATAGGACGGATAGTTAGGATTTTTAGCTTTTAGTTTCCGGAACGGAATTTTCCGTAAGTGTGGGCCCGTTTCCGGATTTTTAGGGATAGTTTTCGGTGCCGGGTATCTCGGCTTCTTTTGTAGTTGGTTAGCTTGATTTTCGGTCCCCTTTTTCCCTTTTTGTTTTGGTTTTAAATGGTGGGCAGGTCTGTTGCCCATTCATTCCTCCTTATGCAATTTGAAGTTTCATTTCAATTTCCTCATTTCAAATCTAAGACACCGAGTATACTTTCCATGTGTTTAAGTATTTTTGGAGGACTTGGATGGTGTATGTGTGTGTTTTCTTGGAGAAGTTGTGAGGGACTAGGAAGGAGGAATCCGGATCCCATAATTGTTTGGAGTGAGACAGTAAGGGAGAATCTGTGGCGAAGTTAGGACGGATCTGTGGGACTTGTGCATTTAGAATCTTTAAAATACTGGAACGGTAATCCGATTGGAGTGTTGAGGGTGAGGTTCCGGAACCACTTCTGGTTCCGTGCGGAGTTAAGCAGCCGCCAAGGGGAAAACCCCTACTTACCGGAAGATCTGCCAACTGTAGTGTCGCCTACTATCTCATAGAATTTCTCTTGTGTTAAATCCGGATAGTTATGTATCTGTCGTTGTAGTGGAGAGGAGAGATCGGATTCTGTGTGACCTGCTTTCTGGATAGGCCATCCGGAAAGTCGTGAGGAGACGGAAACCTACTTTATTGCAACATTTAGATCTGTTGAGTGTCTTAGGTTGTTTTGTAGGTGTTAGATTGTGTAACTGATAAGTGGTGGAGTCCCTGCCCCTTCAAAGAGTAAAAGCGGACCCCCTGAAGGTAAAACAGGGGTATTACAAACCGAAGAGTTACTGTATCCGGATTCCAGAAAAGGACGGATCCAGATTAGAAACCGGAAAGAAGTAAAGTTCCGGAAGAGGGAAAGAGAGGTTTTAGGTTCCCTTGGGGTGTTTTAGAGATAATCCGATTAAATCCAAATTCATAGCAACATAGTAGAGTCCCTGGGACGATTTTCCGTGTCATCTAACCACAATTGTGTGTTAAAGGTGCTTACCCCTAGATTACGCGTACGACAAGGCATTTACAAAATGATGAAACATGTCATGATGTTATTTTGCAGACATCTTACTCTTTATTCTTTGATTATGTCGGAAATCATAAATAGGAGCAAAAAATCAGAAAATATTACCGATAGAGGCACGGGTTGGAGTTAATTACAACTTGGACACAGGAAATTCAAATAGTTTGAAACCTTTGCTGCTTTTTCTTTTATGATTTAGGTCCTACATTGGTTTAGAAAAATAAGTTGAAATAATGTTCAATGGTAGCTAGGTTTCCTAAAATGTAGAGGTCTCTTCAAAATGTGACTAAAAAGTGAACTATGATGAAGGGGCTAGGAAGTTTTGAAGAGACCTCTACATTTAAGGAAACCTAGCTAACATTGAATGTTATTTCAACTTATTTTTCTAAACCAATGTAGGACCTAAATCATAAAAGAAAAAGCAGCAAAGGTTTCAAACTATTCGAATTTCTTGTATCCAAGTTGTAATTAACTCCAATCCGTGCCTCTATCTGTAATATTTTCTGATTTTTTGCTCCTATTTATGATTTCCCATATACCTATTTGTCATATCCCATATATTATGTCTTATTTTTGTGTTTATATGTCACGCTAATAACCATTGGCATAACTTAATTATTGCATGGAACTGGATTAGACAATACCTCAAATAATTTTAAAGTGGTGGCATCAGTTTTCAATTTCACAAGAATTCCGTGGAAGCCTAGAGTGCAATGCAATTTTTATTATTGCAAACTGGCATTTTCAAAAAAGAAACATTTTTTTCCTATAGGCTCAAAGCTCACTATTTTTAGGGCAATTGGGTCCTAAATTCCCCAAAAATAAAACACTACATGTGAGGTTCCATGTGATTAATTGGGCCACCCCGTGTTGGCGCTAGGAGCTTGTACTAAAGATGGAGTTTTTTAGATTTTATTTTTATTCATGGAACTTCATAGAGTACTTTCTTCAATAGTCAAATAGAGTTCACTAGAGTTTACTTAACTAAAATGATCCAATGGACCAATAGTAGAGAAGGACTTTTACTTCCTTTTACTTTCTATCTTTGGCCCTCCCTTGTATATAATAGAGAAACCCTACTTAGAATAACGCATTTGTTACTTCTTCTCCTTGCATACCTTGATATATATCTTTTGTGCCCTTGTTGTATTTTCTATTCTCAACAACTAGTCCTATAGAGCATTCCAGTATTCAATAATCATGACCACTACTGCAAATGCTATCCAGGTTAACTTACTTTACAATTTTAATTTTTTGTTTATAAGTTTTTATGCTTTATTGCCTCTTTTAGACCTTCTAAAATAAATAGCAAGCAATTTAGGGTTGAAAACACCTTGTGCATCTTTGCTAACTATAAAATTGGTTTGTTTTGTTCTTAGGATGAATGCAGGTGAGGCCCTTATCTTCTCAATATGAAGCTTGAAAAACACAAGCTTCATATTTGCATTAGTTTTGAACACTCTATCCCAAAATCCCCTATTTGTGATTTGAAATTGCTTGAGTTTAGTAAGAAACAAGACATATTTGTCCAAAGCTTTGTCAGATGCGTTTTTTTACGATTGGTGGTCCTTCTATTCAATAACCAAATCCTTTACTTCTATAGAATACTTTATGTAGATTTGCATGCATAGTCTATTTATTGTAGGTTTCTAAAAACTAATATTACTTTTTGCTTTAATTGACAATTTAGCTACTATATGATTGTTTGTTCAACTTAGACTATGCAAATTATTATTTCATTTTTTTCACACTTAAACTATTTTGCTTCATACTACCTACATAAAACTGAAGCTTATTTTGTTGTTTTAGAAAAATCAAATTTGTGCTCATATGCTATATTAGAAAGTTGCAAATAAGTCTTATTCTGATCTTGCAAGTACTTGTTCTACTGCGCAAGCTTCAGAGTAATTCTATTTAAACACATACAATAAAAAAAAAAAGTTTAATTTTTATGCAAGTTTAATTAAAATTTGCATGAATTTGCAATAATTTATTTAATTCTAAGATTGCATTGGATCTAACTACTAAAGGCTAGAATTTTAGCAATTCTTTCAGTATAAATAATGATTGTGATTTCTACATACAATAAGTTCTATTTATAAATAAAAAAACTTGTTGGCAGGAACAATGAACTGGAACCTACCGCAAGTAGCAATGCCAGTATCAGCAATGTTATTGGCAATGCCGGGTAATGATCTATTCTCATAAAAACCAATTGCAAAAATATATGTTTTCAGTTAACTTTGTTATAGTAGTTGAATAGAGTACAGTTACCGCAATTGATTGAAAAGGCAACAGGGCATATTGGCTGTTATGTTTCTTTTCAATCATTTGTGTTATCTATAAGTAGCATCGAATCAACTCAAAATTAGGGTTAAGTATTCAAATCTAATTATTAAATAAAAATGTCTAGTAAAAATTAAGGTTAGGTTATCACGTTTGATTGAAAGGACAATAGGGCAATACTGACTCTTAAGTTTTTTTTAAGTCACTTGTGTAGTCTAGTAGTAGCAAATGAAAACGTCTAGTAAATATTAAGTTTAGATTATCATGTTTGATTGAAAAGACAATTGGGCAATATTGGCTCTTAAGTTTTTTTTAATCATTTGTGTAATGTATTTGCAGCATTAGATCAACTCAAAATTAGGGTCAAGTTTTTAAAATGGTTTATGTAAGCAGTAAAACAGTGTTGACCTTTATGCATTTTTTAAGTCAATTTCAAAATCTAGATGTAACTAATCATCAAGTACATATTATGGTTGAGTATTATTTTTGATTTGAGTAGAATTAGGAAAATGTTGGCATATATGATATTTGAAATCATTATTAGAATTCATAAGCAACAAACTATAAATTAATCATTTGCTAGTAAAAAATTTCTGATAAGTACGAAAAATTGTAGATTTCAATAATCGGTATCTTATTGATTTGTTGTAAAATAACTAAATATGTTGCCGTTGCAGAAAGTTACAGAGAAGGGAAAAAAAAATTTGAGCCAAAAGGCATACGTAAAAGCTTCAAAAAAGAAGAAGTTTTTTCAAGAATGTCAAGATTTTCGATCAAAAGTTACAGGTAAAGTCCAGTTTTTTTTCATTTTAACTATGCAATTATACCGTTTCATTTTTTATTTTTTGTAATAGATGTAAATTTTTATTTATAATTTTCCGGATTGATAGCTTAAAAGGACTATGGTTTTTAATTCATAGTTTAAATTTTAATGTCTTTTAAAATTTATTTTATGAAGTTTTTGCCAAAATATCATGTATATGACTTGTTATATAAAATAAAATTTATGTATTATAGGAGCATTTAATATTCAACGGCAAAGAGTTGAAGAAATCTTCGCGGTATTTATCTACCCAAAGTTCCAATAGATTATCATCGGATTTATAGCGGCATAACGGTGATTCAAGATCAATCCTCCAAGGAAATTGTCTTGGTTGTAAAATTTCATCCTTTTGGTAAAATGAATAATACTAAAATTGAGGAGTACGAGAATTTAACAAAAACTCTTATGGGCGTATCGAGAGGAAATCGTTTAATCAACACCAACTACGCACAATTAAACGGAGACATGCGCGCTTGGTTGGAGAGCATGTATATATATATATATATATATATATATATTTCTCATTATTTTTATTTAAGAATGTGTTTATTATTGATATTTTATTTTATTTAATTGATATTTTAAAAACTTTGTTTTTATTTGAATCATGTTGTTATATGAAATACAGGAACAGACAAAGGTATGTCATTAGGACAATATCGTCCAAGCGAGGATGGACAGCGCAATAGTCCAAGTATTACAAATTGGGCGCATGAACAGACCTTAATATCAGAGGTTTCTTCCGTGTATGGTAACAATTTTTTTGCCTTATTGCCACATCTTTACAATCATACAAAGAACAAAATGCTGAAGGCAAGAGTTCCTGCATTGGAGGAACTCAAGTTCAATGATCTTTGTAAAGCGGAAGGTACATTTAGTAGTTCTTTAACCTATACAACATGCAATTTCTACAATTTGCTTCCATACTGATAAAGATAATAAATTTTATGCTTATGAAATTTGATTTTCCATTTCTTTTGGAAATGAAGATTTGGAAAATTAGCAAGAAAAAAGGACGGGTTTGAAAGCAACGGAGGAGAGTTTGTGCTAGGTAGTTATAAAGTGTTTGTCGACTTTAACACTTGCGACGGTATCGTAGAAATTATATGGAGGGGTAGGTCTGATTTTTATTGTACTATTCCTTCCTTAACCAAAAGCGGATTTACGAGGTTAGGAACTTCAATGCAAGTTAGTGATAGGTTAGTGTGCAAAATGAAAAATCTGCAAATTAAGCAGAACAAAGGTTTAAGTATTAATAGAAGAGTCCGTGGAGTTAGTGGCATTATAAACACAAAGTTACGGAAGTTGAAATAAAATATTTATCATTACAAAGAATTTTTCTGAAGTGATTAAAATCAATATTTTTCTCCTTGTAAAGTAATGTCAATGATCTTGCACAACCAACAATTCACGGGTTTGTTATCTCAACTATGCCAAGTTGTAAAAATATAAGTAGAATACTTGGAGTAGGTTCATTAATCTTTAATCTCGATTTATTTAACATATTTTCATAC
>OX579633.1:54783223-54875463 GCA_951230915.1 Antitrichia curtipendula | reverse complement strand
GTATGAAAATATGTTAAATAAATCGAGATTAAAGATTAATGAACCTACTCCAAGTATTCTACTGCATAGTTGAGATAACAAAACCCGTGAATTGTTGGTTGTGCAAGATCATTGACATTACTTTACAAGGAGAAAAATATTGATTTTAATCACTTCAGAAAAATTCTTTGTAATGATAAATATTTTATTTCAACTTCCGTAACTTTGTGTTTATAATGCCACTAACTCCACGGACTCTTCTATTAATACTTAAACCTTTGTTCTGCTTAATTTTGCAGATTTTTTCATTTTGCACACTAACCTATCACTAACTTGCATTGAAGTTCCTAACCTCGTAAATCCGCTTTTGGTTAAGGAAGGAATAGTACAATAAAAATCAGACCTACCCCTCCATATATATTTTCTACGATACCGTCGCAAGTGTTAAAGTCGACAAACACTTTATAACTACCTAGCACAAACTCTCCTCCGTTGCTTTCAAACCCGTCCTTTTTTCTTGCTAATTTTCTCAAATCTTCATTTCCAAAAGAAATGGAAAATCAAATTTCATAAGCATAAAATTTATTATCTTTATCAGTATGGAAGCAAATTGTAGAAAATTGCATGTTGTATAGGTTAAAGAACTACTAAAATGTACCTTCCGCTTTACAAAGATCATTGAACTTGAGTTCCTCCAATGCAGGAACTCTTGCCTTCAGCATTCTTGTTCTTTGTATGATTGTAAAGATGTGGCAATAAGGCAAAAAAATTGTTACCATACACGGAAGAAACCTCCTGATATTAAGGTCTGTTCATGCGCCCAATTTGTAATACTTGGACTATTGCGCTGTCCATCCTCGCTTGGACGATATTGTCCTAATGACATACCTTTGTCTGTTCCTGTATTTCATATAACAACATGATTCAATATAAAAACAAAGTTTTTAAAATATCAATTAAATAAAATAAAATATCAATAATAAACACATTCTTAAATAAAAAATAATAGAGAAATTATATATATATATATAATATATATATATACATGCTCTCCCAACCAAGCGCGCATGTCTCCGTTTAATTGTGCGTAGTTGGTGTTGATTTAAACGATTTCCTCTCGATACGCCCATAAGAGTTTTTGTTAAATTCTCGTAACTCCTCAATTTTAGTATTATTCATTTTACCAAAAGGATGAAATTTTACAACCAAGACAATTTCCTTGGAGGATTGATCTTGAATCACCGTTATGCCGCTATAAATCCGATGATAATCTATTGGAACTTTGGGTAGATAAATACCGCGAAGATTTCTTCAACTCTTTGCCGTTGAATATTAAATGCTCCTATAATACATAAATTTTATTTTATATAACAAGTCATATACATGATATTTTGGCAAAAACTTCATAAAATAAATTTTAAAAGACATTAAAATTTAAACTATGAATTAAAAACCATAGTCCTTTTAAGCTATCAATCCGGAAAATTATAAATAAAAATTTACATCTATTACAAAAAATAAAAAATGAAACGGTATAATTGCATAGTTAAAATGAAAAAAAACTGGACTTTACCTGTAACTTTTGATCGAAAATCTTGACATTCTTGAAAAAACTTCTTCTTTTTTGAAGCTTTTACGTATGCCTTTTGGCTCAAATTTTTTTTTCCCTTCTCTGTAACTTTCTGCAACGGCAACATATTTAGTTATTTTACAACAAATCAATAAGATACCGATTATTGAAATCTACAATTTTTCGTACTTATCAGAAATTTTTTACTAGCAAATGATTAATTTATAGTTTGTTGCTTATGAATTCTAATAATGATTTCAAATATCATATATGCCAACATTTTCCTAATTCTACTCAAATCAAAAATAATACTCAACCATAATATGTACTTGATGATTAGTTACATCTAGATTTTGAAATTGACTTAAAAAATGCATAAAGGTCAACACTGTTTTACTGCTTACATAAACCATTTTAAAAACTTGACCCTAATTTTGAGTTGATCTAATGCTGCAAATACATTACACAAATGATTAAAAAAAACTTAAGAGCCAATATTGCCCAATTGTCTTTTCAATCAAACATGATAATCTAAACTTAATATTTACTAGACGTTTTCATTTGCTACTACTAGACTACACAAGTGATTTAAAAAAAACTTAAGAGTCAGTATTGCCCTATTGTCCTTTCAATCAAACGTGATAACCTAACCTTAATTTTTACTAGACATTTTTATTTAATAATTAGATTTGAATACTTAACCCTAATTTTGAGTTGATTCGATGCTACTTATAGATAACACAAATGATTGAAAAGAAACATAACGGCCAATATGCCCTGTTGCCTTTTCAATCAATTGCGGTAACTGTACTCTATTCAACTACTATAACAAAGTTAATTGAAAACATATATTTTTGCAATTGGTTTTTATGAGAATAGATCATTACTCGGCATTGCCAACATTAACATTGTTGATATTGGCATTGCTACTTGCGGTAGGTTCCAGTTCATTGTTTCTGCCAACAAGTTTCTTTTTTAAAAATACAACTTATTGTATTGTGAGATAAAAAATCAACCCTCTTCGTAGAGAGTTGATTTTTTACCCACACAATACAATATAGATAGCAATTACACAACTCAACACTTATCACAAGATTAGTAAGTAGTAAATGATCACTTAAACTAAGTGAATATAATAATAATAATCTCCTAGGAGACGCAATAATTTGCAAGGTTATATCCGTGCTCATGTAATAAAAAAATACACAAAAAGAATTACATGCGTCCGTGCCTTAGCCATTTATATTTGCATCGGATGGACGGGCGGGTTAGGTTTGGTCCAATGTGACAACCATGACGGGGTTGAGGTCTTTTATCCTCAAAAAGGTCAACACCCACAAAGGGCTCTCCATTGGCAAATGTGGCTTCGACCGCAGAGTTAGAGATTGTCTCATCTAGACATCCGTTGTCACGGCCGCTCGAAGAATACAGTAATGCCTTGGCATTAGCCATTTCGACAAGAGACCCTTCCACTACATGACCTCAAAATGCAATTAAAGCGTCGGTCCCTATCAGCAAACGACTTATTCAGCCGGCCCTACCCCGTGGCACTAAACAAAAAGCTTTTACAAAAGGCGAGAAGCACGGCGGCTCCTCTAGAGCTAAGAGCTCCTTTTTTAAAGGGTGGCCTAATAACGTAACTCCTCTGTTAGCACTAGAAAAAAAAACTGTCCTAAACGACTGGTCCACAACGACTGCAAATGTCCTAATCAACTATACAATGACTCAATAGAGTCATTGTATAGTTGTTTAGGACGTTTGCAATCATTGTGGATGAGTCAATTAGGACAAGATTTCTTCTAGTGTAGCAATGCCGAGTTCATGTATTGCTGAGGCTATCAACCCTATTGAAAGTAGTGCCGCAGCAGCGGTTGGAGATGTTGCTTGTGTCGGAAGTGTGTCTATCATGGAAACCCCGCCAAGAGAGGATGGTGCAAGTAATAGCATGGTAGCTCTGCCCAAAGGAAAAAAAACTACCAACCAAGAAAACTGAGATTTTCTTCTATTCCCGTAACCATCCCAAACCGCTTGCAAGTCACACATCCGACTAGCACTAGTGTTGATAAGGAAAACCAATCCCAATGTGAAGATGTGGTGGATGAAGAGGCCGGTAATGACGAGGACACTGTGGTGGTGGACGGACACACTGGCAAAAGTTCACATGACACTATTAGTATAGTCCGGGATTCCTAGGGTGCACAATCTCCCAATTGTAGGACCCTTACAGAAGATGTTGAGGAGAGCAATAGCATAATGGAGGTTCAAGGAAACGAGGAAGAAGAAATTGACGGCCATGAGGAAGAAGGGGACAGAGAGGATATGGTCCTATGGACAATAACAACAACGAGGAAGACAATGAGGAAGAGGATGACAATAGAGACAGAGACGAAGAGAATGAGGATGACAAAAACAAAGAGGATGACGAAGAAGAGGACACCATCAATGATGAAGACGATGAGGAAGATGACAAAGAGGGTGAAGAGGATGGAACTTCTGACGACCTAGCTCAAGAAGAGAGTACAAGTGCGGCTCACGCAGAACTCCTGCGCCAAAAGAAGAAGTTATTGCAACACCCTATGTCGAGAGCGCATTTTGACTTGAAAGTAGATAATGTTGCAATGTTAGAGCAAAGGGATGCTGCAAGGGAAGCCTTTGAAGACCTGTATGTGTATGGTTTCGATAAAACTTTTGAGTTGTCGTTGAGACAATTAAGATTAGCGCCGGCCTGGAAGAAATGTCGTCCTTTGCATTGAGGATAGGTTAACTCCATGAGGGAGATGTTACAAATGGATTTCAGCATTAAGAAACCTATGTTCACAGTGATGGCCATTGAAGAACAACACTTATTCAACGAAGAGACAACTTATTTTGCAGACAATTACATGATTATTGATGGGCAACACACTTTCCAAGCTGCGTCTGAGATCCTAGCTGATGAAGGCGTATCTCAATCGGTAAAGGCTAGATATAAGAAGTTTCAATGTCATATCATTTATTCGGAGGATAATACTTGTCTTGTGGAGCACTCTAGGCAATTAAATGCAACAAACTTCCTTATGCCAGCAGATCTTGATCCTACATTATATCTTTGTCATGCAAGAGAGATATGGGAGAGCATGGGCTGCCCCGATGCTCAACGAGTGTGCAAGAAGAATCTCGTTACCGATCCAAAAGTTGCAAAATGGAATGTAAGATGGATGTTACACCTGTCATTTTGATTATCTTTGTTTTACTTGCATACCTACCTAGAATATGAACATGATATCAGAAAAATACTTTGTAAGTTTTTCTGTTCACTGCCGCATGCAAGCTTTCACTAGAAGAAAAATGGTAATTTTCAACTGCATTTTGCCAACTACAATACAACTAAGCCGTGAAACCACTACAAAACAACTGCAAAATCACATGGCAACTCACTAAAGCAGTTGAGCAACAAAGGGGGAACCCTAAAAAAAATCCAATTGTAACATAGTTGTACAAACGACTACAAAAAACATCTATACGACTGCTAAGGACAGAAAATTCTATCATCATCAATTTGCAGTTTATTGATGGATGCTTCTTGTTCATATGGACTCCAGTAACCATTTAAGTACCACCGCAGTTGTTTTTCAGTGGTTTAGGCGACTGCTTTACTACTACAAAACAACTGCAGTGCAACTACTGCAGTTGTTCTTACAACTGCGTTTTTTTATCTGCTCCATTAACATTTGAGGCTGCCCTTCTTTTCCTTTGGGCAGCTAATTTTGTTCAAATACTTCTAGTTGGGTTTGAGTGTGAATGCATATTGTAGTTGCTATTGTATGGCAGTTACAATGTAGTTGTTTCTAGAATTAGGTGTTACTATAAATCAACAGATAAACAACTGTACTTGTTACATATTTATTTTTAATTTCTTCTTGAATTTCCATCATTACACACATTCCTTGAGATCCCTTGTCATGCCTTGGAGTCTGCCAAGTTTAAAAATTATTTCCACAGTTCCTTGTGTGAATAGGGTTACTTTTTTACAGTTGAAAAGTAGTTGTATTCTAGTTGTTTCTTGGTTGGGAACGACTGTTGTACAACTACATATTGACTAAAAAACAACTCACTCCTTTTCTTTCCTCACGATTTGTTTCTTTATGACCTAATATAGGCTCTCTTCTTTTACTCTCCCATTTCACTTGATTTGTTGCTACTCCTCCACATAGTCTTGCTATCAATTCATTCAGCTATTGCAGTTGTGCTCTAGTTGGTTAGTAGTTGATTAGTAGTTGATTAGTAGTTGATTAGTAGTTGATTAGTGGTTGATTAGTGGCTGATATTAGTTGATTGGTAGTTGATTAGTAGTTGATTAGTAGTTGACCATAGTTAGCCTTGAGTTGTTAGTGGGTTCAATATTTTGGTTGTTTAATAGTCGCATGCTAGTTACTTCTGTTGAATAAATGACTAATTAGCTACAACATATCATTTGTTTATGAATCAAGGCAAGAAAACAACTTTAGTGTCCAATGCCTTAGACACATCTAGTAGGATATTTTACAATTACTGGAGAATGATTTAGGATTATTATTTGCAATGCAAGCACTTTTCTTCAAAATGGTAATTCATTACATCGTCACACATTGTTTAAAAAAAACTCTCAAGCTCAGAAATAAAACTAATACTTGGCCCGTGCTAGTTCATCCTCCTCTGCTGATAATTCCACAGTGTCTACTAATGAAGGTACTCTATGTTGCCTTGGAAATTGCTGAGGTGCGACCAACCCATTTGGCTCTGCAGTGGTGGTGATGAAATCATCCGGTGTATTCACCACTTCCCTCTTGGCGCGAGCTTCTTTCTGCTTACTCTCATATGATGATTGCCACCAATCTTCATTTGTAGAGTATAATTGAATATAGAGTAAGAACAACTCCAAGGTCACTGAGGTACAACTGAAAGTACAACTAATTCTGTGACAACTACTAAACAACTACTATTCAACTCATTTAATAAAAACAATTGCACACGCCACTGCAATTCAACTCATTTAGTAAAAATAGTTGTACACGCCACTGCAATTCAACTCATTTAGTAAAAAATGTTGTACACGCCACTGCAATTCAACTCAAACTAATAGTTGTTTGTGCACCTTGAATATATGAGGCAACTTACTTCCTTTAGCTGTCTTGCCTCCGCCTACTAGCACTAGTGCACACACAAAGACAGTTGAAATTCAAGTACTTGCTATACCCTACTCCAACTCCTCCAATGTTGTTGCTATCTCACCATCTTCATCTGCATACTAATTGAAATCTGTGTGAATTGCATGACCCAATTTGAGATATTAGAATTGTAAACAATTTGGCAATGCAAACTCACAAATTCAATGAGGACGGGAAGAAGAGTACTTACAAAATGCTTAGGGATGCAAGAGTTGCTGCATTGGCAACTGCAGTGGGCCCAATGCAAAACGGCAATGCAAGGTGCAAGTCCTGAATAGTAAGTTTCCCTCTCTCATTTTTTGAATTTTGGACACTAGCCCAAGCAATGCCGCCATGTTGCTACCAAGCATTAAATGCTTCACTCAACAATGGCCCAGTTGTTTTTTTGGTTGCTGAGTTGTTTTTGAGTTGTTCTCAAGTTGTTTTGCAGTAAATTCCTAGTCATTCTTTTTGGGTAAATAGTAGTTCTAATGCAGTCGTTTTGGTCAAATTCCACTCTGCCTCCTAATCCAAAGAACTAGGATAAATTTGGATGTTTATGTGATTTTGATTGTGTTGATTGAGTTCACTTTATTGTTGACTTGCATAAGAATCTATTAATCTGAACAAAAATCTATTGATTTCACCAAAAAATTGCATTTAACTAACACAACCAAAACAACAACAAAAACCAAGTTTTGGAAAACATGCATTTTTTAGTAGACTTTAAAGTCTGCTAATTTTAAATCATGTGAAAGATTCATTTATTTCTTAAAATTTTGATACATTCAATGAAGTTCCAAAAGATTCTAATAGGATTCCAAAAACAACCTAAAAAGATTGTAAAAGATTAAATATATATATATATACAAGATTTTGATGTATTTTAATGAATTTTAAAAGATTCTAAAAATATATTAGAAGATTCTATATTTACAAAGATTTTGATGTATTTTGATAAATTCCAAAAAGATTCTCAAAGATTCTCAAAGATTCCAAAAAGATACTTAGAGATTCCAAGAAGATTCTAAGAAATTTTTCAAAGATTCCAAGAAGATTCTCAAAGTCTCTTGAAATCTCAAAGAAATGTACATTTTTGAAAACAAGCTCCCATATAAGGTCTAGAAGATCCAAAAATGTTATTAACCTTTAAAGGACAAGGACAACAAAAAACATCCATCAGAATACTCGCAATGCAACCATTCCATGATAACCAACCCGTTTTTTAAGAGTTAAGCTTTTGCAAAGCTGGAGGTCAGGCCTAAACCCTCCAACTCACCCATGATACATTTGATTCTCTCATTGTGTCAATTTTTACAAATTCATGTCAATTTTTTTGTTGATTACTTCAATGTTGTAATTGCATCCGTGAATATTTGTTAGAAAGTTCATCCATCCAACATTGGGATTTCATTTGTCTACAAGCCCATAATAAAATAGACAAAGAAAAGTTGAGAGGGATTCGACCTTGGCGCTGCTCCATCTTCTCCACTCTGTCAAGCTAATCCCCTTCCCCAAAACCCTAAACGTGCTTCCCGCTGCCATAGAACAAGAATTTTGGTATTTGCAGCAAAACCCTAACTTGCTCCCCGCTTGCAGTATCCCGCTCCCCATCGCTCCCCACCGCTCTTCCTCTCGTCCGTTTTCTTGCAATTTCCTTTCTTGAGCTGCTCCTCCGTCTTAAAACGGTATGGGAAGGGACAGGATTTTCTCGAGCTGCTCCTCCGTCTTACGACGGTACGGGAAGGGATGGGATTTTCTCGAGCTGCTCCTCCGTCTTACAACAGTACGGGAAGGGACGGGATGCTGTTGGCCAACTCGTTTTGCTTCCACTCAGGTATTCTTTCTCTCGCCGCGGTCGTTCCTGCTACTTTTGTGTAGGTGATTGCTCCCCGCTCTTATCACCGCGCTATTCTGCTCCGCGGCCTTACCAGGGTTTGCTCAGCGCCTAAACCCTAAACCCTACTTGCGGGTTTCAAGAATGTTTTCCAGTTTGAGTTGAAGACACATGAGAGCTTGATTTGAAGGAACGCAAGAGAGAGAGCAAATTCAAAATACAGAGCGAGCGGGAGGAGCTAGACTGACTAACTGAGCATGTGCTGTTGTTTCGAGAATGTTTTGGTCTTTTGAGGCGAGTGTAGGATTGGATTTGCTTTGCTTTGTTTTGATTGGCACCGTTTTTGTTGAGTTTTGCTTTGAGGTTTTTTGTCTGATATGAGTTTAGTTATCGAGTACCGCTTGATGGAGTAGGCTGCGTGGTGGAATTCACGAGGCAAGCAGTATAATTAAGTTTAGTTGTGTGCGGGAGTGAGTGCGTTTGATGATTTTTTTGCCTGTTATGTTTTGTGGTCCAGGTTGGATCAATTCGGTCAACACCCATGCACCAATTTTATACATGTGAATTATCGAATCAAGTTTCCGCCGATTCATACTTCTTTGCCTCCGACGACCGCACTCTTAGTCACGAAGCGGGAAAATTCATTATCAGCAACTCTTTTGGATGTGCACTGAAAGTTTCTCATTTTCTGTTTCTCATTTTCTGGCAGGGAAATGTAGCTCTGGATTGTGCTCGCATATTGCTGCGCTCCATAGCAGAGCTGGCTACTATGGATATTGCTGAACATGCTCTCGTCCAACCATGAGAGAGACGTATGAGGTGCACTTGGCTATCTCTGGTTATCTCTTGAAATGCCTTCATAATTTATTGTTCATTTCATCTCTTGATTTTTCACTTAGTGCTCTATCTTGTGTGTGTCGATCAACTAACTCTGTGTCTAATAAATTCGAGAACCTTGCCGCTTCCTAGGGTTGTTGATTTGCTTAAGTAGTGAATGCATGCTCGGTTTGACTTCGGGCGTGTCCTTCCAGTGGGGCATTGTGGACTTGTTCAGGCTGCTTGCATTGCTAGGGAGTTGCGGAAAATTTTAGGTATGCAACCAAAGATGCGTTGGTTCATTCTTGGGTCACAACTACGATTTTGGGGGTGTATGAACTTCCTAGACATTGCTTTGAACGTGCAACACCTTTGCATAGGAACAAATGTTGGGAGAATTAAAGAAACATTGATCGTTGCTTTGTTCTCAAGCACAAAAGCTGCTTACGAATGTTGCTTTCTCGCAATTGGTGTTGGCGGGAAGAAACTACTAGAATTTGGGAGGGTCTAGCAGCCAAGCTGCTGAAATTATTAGGGGCTCTGTTGTTTGCATAAATTTTCTACTCTAATTAGGGAATATTTTGCATGAGGAATCATGTTAGTTTGATTTCAATTCAAGAGAAAGATATCCAAAGTGATGCATCCCTTCATCATTCCCGTATATTTTGGCGATCTGTCAAGCTACCAGAATATACTGAGATACTAGGTAGCCGCAGGTATTAAATAGCTTTCAGTGAAAGAACATGCAAGTGATCTCGTCACATCACTTGTTGACCTGGTGGGTTTTTGTGGTGACACTGTATATATTTACCCGTGTACATACGATCACTACTTTTTCTGTACAAAACATTATCTGCAATTGATTTTATTGTTTGTTACTTCGTCTGTACTTCTTCTAGCAACCCTGTTCTGTTTGGGAGGTAACAGTATTTGGTTGCTTGCTGCAACTGTCATGGAATCTTGCAAGAGGAGCTGAAACTCATTCGGAAACAAAAAGCGAGTCCATGAGCTTTTTGTAAAAGCTGCTAGATTGCAGCCCTCCACTGGTCATGTCACAGGAAACCAGGAGCTTCCAGTTGTGTTCTTCAGAAATCCCGCAGAAATATTAGCATCAAGTGATGGTGCTCAAGTTGCCGGTGTGAGATTGGAGAAGACTACATTGGAAGGTGACTTTCTTACATTTTAGATCGTTTGGATGTGAACAAAACTTGATCGCCAGCTCCGTACATGTTGTTTGAACAATAATCAGCATTTTTCAGGATTCAGTTAACTTGTACTTCATCGATTTGTAATGAACTCCTACCATTGCACAAGGCATCATGGATTTGACTGGTTTTCCCTGATCGAGTCAATCAATGGTAACTGTGCAGGGAGGCATTGGAGCAAGGTTCTGTAGTTTGGATTCATATTTGAATTGTGATTGTTTATAATCTTATGGGTTTGGTTCTTAATTCTAAGGGCCGCGTGTTGAGCAACGTGGAGCAAGATTCTAATGTTGAGGCAGGACTGTTTGCAGGGTTTGCTTGTGTCTCTTTTGGTGTATGAAGTGAAGCTGTTGAAAGTAGGAAAAGCATCCACCATTGGCATCTTGCATTCGGTAATTTTTTTGTGCTTGCACTTGTGCACCTAATTAATTTAGCATGCGTTTTGAATTTTCCAAAGAATTTATTAGCAACGTGGAAGATTGGAGGTGCTTGAAAGGTCAGGTGAGGTTGGGAGGAGGTTAACCCAAAAGGTGTTTTAGTTCCATGGAAGTAGAATTATTGGACTTTGAGAGCATTGAAGCACACCTAAACATTGTAGCTTAGTTTTTGGGTAATAAAGTATGTTTTTACGGCTTCCATTTTTTGTATGCAATTCAACCTATTGTATATTGTCACATTGATATAATTTGTTTGTAACTGCTGATTGTATCTATAGGTGGGGGATGGAGAGATTCCGACTAATCAAAAGAAGAGTCTGCGTATGGCTGCAGCGACTATCTCCACTGCAGTTGAAGTGAGATACATAATGCAAAAGTGTGTGCATTTAAATTTTAGAAAGTACTGCAAATTGCAATGAGAACTTATTTAGACGATTTTTTATTGTACAGATGAAGGTGAAGGAAACAAAGAAGAAGGCAAGAGCTACAATTCCCGAGAAGGGTGCTAAACCTTTGGCGAAGGTAACATTTGCCCTAAATTATGATAGTAATGATGAATGTAAGTGTTGTTCACTCCATTGACCTTTTGTCATTGTTTATTTCAGGTATCCGTAGGAGAGAAAGTTTGGCTTCTGAACCCTAATGACCCAAACATGAAGGTTGCTAAGGAATCTATTAGTGCTATTGCAGGCGGACTCAGTCACTTTTGCAATATTGAAGAAGAATGGTGCAAGGTGGATATTGCTGAGGCCCTTGCGCTAGATGTGGAGCTCATGCATCCCAACAGTATGGATGATCAGGTTCTCATTAGTGATGTTGTAAATACCAGCACTGTGTGGGAAGTTAGGCACATTAAGCACATTTTGACAGGAGCTTGAGGACGCACTATTTGTTTTACATTACTTATGCTCTAATTATGTAATGGTAGAAAAAGTTAGGATGCAACTAGAATATGATCCTCTCTTGTAATAGGTGTTTTTCTTTACTTATATACAATTCATACTTTACTATGTTGTTGATTATTTAATGTGATATCGATGCACAATTTTTTCACTACCATTCTAATCTTAGGACCTCATGGCAATTGCATATCAATTGAGTAATGAATGTGAGAGGTCTTAATTTTGTTTGAATGACAACTCTATTGCAACAGTGGTGCAACTCTATAAGAATTGTAGTACAACTAAATTGCCGACTGTATGGCAACTAAGGTGCAACTCTAGTACAACTAAGCCGCAACTTCTGTGCAACTGAAGTTCAACTTTGTTGCAACTAAAATATGTATTTATTGCAACAAACGACCCCATTGCAACTCATTTATAACTAACTCTCAACTGTAATGCAACTGAAAGACAACTTGGGTGCAACTATAGTGCAACTGAAGTACAACTCTAGTGCAACTAAAGTGCAACTATAATGCAATTGAAGTACAACTTGGGTGCAACTAAAATGCAACTGAATTACAACTCAGGTGCAACTAAAGTGCGACTGTAGTGCAATTGAAGTACAACTCGGTTGCGACTAAAATGCAACTGTAGTACAAATAAAATACAACTCAGTTGCAACTAGAGTCGCAGATGTTGTAAATTTGACTGTAAATCGACTGCATTACAACTGAAGAGCAACAAATATACAACTGGTCTGACTCATAAGTGAATTTTTTCTACTAAAATATTATAAGCAACTGCAAATTGACTGCTTTACAACTAAAATACAACTACTTTATGATTGTAAGGGACACGTGTCATTGTGGATTATCAATTTCACATTTCATGAAAATGCCTAAATATGATCAGAGCCTCTAAAAATATGACATGTGGCAGCTGGTCATTCGCGTGTCAGATGTGCATTAATGTAGACATTGGGATTAGAGAGAAAGATGTCTTCTAACAAAGAAGAAAGAAGGGCAGAGGAGGCAGGTTTTCCCCAAAATTTAGGATGGGCAATGGATGAAAAGGTCGCAGTTGTTTTTGAGTAGATGGCAAAAGTGACAGGTTCACTCATACTAACATGCAATTGTGGTCCACTAGAAAACGACTGCAGCCCATCTAGTTGTACGTGAGTAGTTTCATGCCATAAACCACTAAAATGCAGTAGTTAAGTGTAGTCGTTTTTTCCCTGTTTTTTACTAGTGTTTCTACGGACAATATTGTCGTGGTGGGCTAATGTTTTTTAAATAGTACGATGAGATAAGAGGCAATGGGTGATAATCTTATTATTTATACCATGCAATATTCATGTTGTCACGTTAGTTAATATGTGGATGTTGTTTACAGGCTTTTATACAAACTATGCTTCACGTTTTTGCCCTAGCTATGAAAAAACCCGTAACAAAGGGTGATATTCGGGGAGAGATATGCCTTGTCACTTCATCAGAGGAAGTGTGGTCAATGTGGTTAGCTGTCTTTATGGCTCACACAGAGGGGAAGTTGTTTAGTGTATCCGTGGGAAAGTTCTATCGCGAGGTAAAAGATAAGAAGGCCAAGAAGTTTATTCCACAAACATTAGGTGCAAACACAATCAAGGTTTCTTATGGCATTGATGACAAAGGTATGATGGAGTGTGCTCAGAAGATCTTATTTGCCTCTGCTAAGGATCACGATGGTGATAAAGATTGGGGTAATGCCCTCCCAAAATTTTCATTGGGAAGTTGGGCAAATATGTGTCCGATGTGGTTAGTTTGAAAGCTTGGACAGACATAAAGAGGTCCAAGTCTCATTTTATTAAGTGTATTTCTGAGTATCTCAATGACAAGGAGGATCCCCTAATTAGGCATGACAAGTCAATACAATTATGTCGATGGATCAAATTGAAACAACAGCTGCATATTAACGCGTTGCACATGTCGGAGCTTATACGCCGGGCTGGACCTAAGTACTTGGCACAATTTGTCGTGGCTTCGGAGAAAACAACAAAAATTCCTCTTCCGGATGCATGCGTTGCTGAGATACACCGTATTCTGCATTGGGAATCGCCGCATGTGTTTGTGCCAACTCCAAAGGTGGCAATATACGGGGAGGGAGAGGGTTGTCCACACCCATCATTCAATACAGCCTCCTTGTTTAGCTCCCAGTTTGTAGAAGTCCAATCACCTATAGCCCCATGGGAGGTTGTGTGCGGAGGCATCATTGACTTTTGACATGTTCCACCTCGATCGAATAGTAATGGAACATCAGTATGCCTCCAACCATGGCGGAAGATTTTTGAGCCGTTGTCACTGATGGCTATGGTGCTTGGGTTTCTTTGCAAAGTGTTCCTTATTGGATGATTATTTATCATTCGGCCAATGAGATGGAATTCAGTTGAGTCTTGCAACAATTTTTTAAAGATTATGTAGTGGTTAGAAGTTGCTATATCCCTAAGATTGCAGAAAAGAATCTTAGAGGTGCTTCCTCTTTGAGAGCTGCGCACAAGGGTGGTTCAATTGTAGCAATTTTAACTTCTCAAGCGGTGGACAATTTGGTGCTGAAGTGGCCTTTGTTGCTGGAGGCAAGAGATCCTCGATTTTTGAGCTCGGAGACTTATCGGTCAGAGTATTCCATTGGAGCAAACGCCAACGAATTGCACATGGAAACGTGTATACGCTTCATCCTTCACGTGGCAGTGCAAAGGCAAACATTTTGTACAATATTGGCCGGAAGAAAGGCAATGATATGCGCCACGGTAACTAACTCTTTACTTTTGCCTTTGTGCTTTAGCAAAGTTATGTGAAGCTTCATAGGTCAATTGCAGCATCTACTCTCGTTCAATATTTAGGAGATAACATTGTCAGCAAATTACGCACGGTTGTTCCGGCATGATCATGATTTCTATTCATGGCGTATTATATTTGCTGCTTTAATTCCGTTTTTTATTTTTTGTAACACTAATGTGCAGATGTTTAGTCTGAGCTGCGTGTCCCTAACACTGCAATTGGAAGAGAATCCTTCTAATTCAAAACCCTATTACATCAAAGGTTCGCATACTTTGGGGATGCAGTTGCAACCTCACCTTTTTTATTCCAATATCATCACAGCAAACACTGTGTTAACTATGATACCGAAAGAGAGTGAGGAAAATAGTGAGCAAGTTCTTCTTACAGGAACTCCTATCGCCTCTAGACCAAGAGAGGATGACGCACATCAATCCGCAGACGAACATGCACAGTTGGAGGTTCAAGGACCAGTTGCTGAGGACGTTATCATTGATAGTGCCAGTCAGCCAATTCCAGAGCATGAGGATATTCAAGAGGATCTGGTTGATTTGGACTTGGTTGAGACTTGCCGTAGGTTGGATCTAACAACCACTAAAAATGATCAATGGCAGGTTGCTTGTGTTCATGAAAACAATAATTTAGCGCTTGCCGTTGAAAAGGAGGTTCATAACCAAAATTTGAAAGACGTTACTGATGTTACTGATGCAGAAGCTCTGAAGAGTACCCAAGAATTGGACGCGCAGGAGTTGCCCCTTCATGGCATGGAAACGTTGAGTTTGTCGGTGGTTGCTCCTGTCGAAGAAACAGATTCAATTCATTCATTGGCAGAACATGAGTCATTTACCCAAGACATTGGCCCTTCTGAAGAGCCAAATGTCATCACCAACATTCTCAATTTTGCATCAAGTGTAGAAAACAAAAATAACAAAGTTGAGAGTGGAGCCCTTTTTCACGACTCTATAGCGCCAGATACCCCTCAGGAAAAACTGACAACTTTGACATTGTTTTCACCCGCGCCTCCAACGGAAGCAATACTTAGTCATTTTGAGCAAGAGGTAGCAGCAGACAATGTCAATGTCCTCAGCACATCTTCTCCCTCCTGGGTGCAAAGGTCAAGAAGTCCGTCCCTTGAGATCATTTTTGAAGTTCCTCCTAAGCGTCATCGTGGGCAAGCGCTAGCAATTGATTTGCCGGCAAAAGATGCAGTGAATACAACGCCTCCACCAAATTCATTGGCAACAATAGGTAGTTTGGCTATGACCAATGTGCTCTTGGGTTTGGAATCAACATAGGTGCTGCCAAGAAGTGTGTTTTTTGACGCAGTTGCTTCAAACCATAATACTAACAGTGGCTTTGTTTCTCAAAACATTGTCTTCAACAAACGAGGTACCAGTACAAGCTCCTCCAGCAGTAGCGCTAGCAACAGCAAAGCCCGAAGCTACAATACCGGCAACGAAAGGACCTCCGGGAGCAGCGCCACCACTAGAAGCGACGTCTGTGGCAATTCGAGCAACGGAAGCGCTCCCGGCATTACCGCAACCAACGAAGGGATTGGCGACAATACAACTTGTAAAGATTGAGAACAAGAGCAGCGGGTCATGGGATTTTAGCAACACCATAGAGGATGCCATTGACTGTGACAATGAGGACAAGTCCCTGCCAGAGAATGACCCCCTTGCATGGACGGAAAAGAAAGATGTGAAGCCTTTGGTTTTTGACTGGCAACTAGAGCGCATCCAAAAGAAATTACAACGAGAGAGTGATGAGAGAGAGCTCAAAATGAAGAATATGATGGAACTAGCTAGCTCTCCGTGAGAAGGATCAATTTCTCATGGAGCAGCAGGAAGAGATGAGGCGCCAAAAGTTGGAATTTGAGAGCAGCATGGAGCTAAAAATGCAAGCTTTGATTGAAAAGGCCATAAGCTCTAAGCGCGCAGATGGAACGCTAGATCTGGGGCAAACACGTGTCTCCCAAATGGTGCAAACAATAGTGGTGTCTGATTTAGAGGAGGACGCAGTCAATCCTGTGACTTCTCCACCACTGGTTTTGTTACCAATAACGCCAGCAGCAGTTGACAGCAATTTTTCGGACGACCTTGGGTTTACTCAAATCATGCCGGAGCATGCGGATGTTGCTACATCCAAACCAGCTCTTGTGGTAAGAATTCTCACCTCTAAATTTAATGAAACCTTGTAATTCTATTGAAGAGGTCTATGTATGGTTATGTCAATGAAAGGGTGTTAATATCTTGTATGTTGTTGCAGGAGGTGATTGAATTGGAGTTTTCAAAAATAGAGGCTATATCTGTTGATTGTCCTACACATGATGTAGTTGCATCAGCTCAATCAGATGTATAGGTAGGTGCACATAGCAAATAGGATTAGTTTCAGCAATCCATTTGGAATGTAAATTGGACAGATAATAGTCGAAGACAATTTGCAGTTTTGCACGGCCACTCTTTTACAATACATGGTTTTGTAGTATTGTGTTTGTTTCCAAATCTAGGACTCTAAATAATGTTTGATTGATTCACATGCATTGGAAAATTACCAACATGAAATATCTAATTCAGATGGATCTTCAGGTTGGTTTGGCTCGGTACTATGTTATGTTTTGAACATGAACACTACGTTATTGTTTGAAAAGGATTATACGTTATGATTTGAACAAGATTCAACTTGAAATTGTAATTAAATAAAACATTTCAATGCAAATGGTAGTTTAGCCTTAATAAAATTACAATTAATCCTAAATCAACTAAGAGTATTTCTAGTAGTATAGCAAAAGCTTTATGGATTATGCTTGTTGAATTCAAGAGTAATTATAATGGTAGAAACAAATCCTTTTGTATCTTTATTTATTTTATTTTGTTATCTCCAATAATTTTGTGAGAATCTTGAAATTTATGAAACTTTTTGTCATGTAGTATGATATAACTTAACTGTCAATCTTAACTTAACCTTTGTATGTAATGAATATTGAGCTGCATATATGTATGTAAAGAATCATAGTGTCCATCACAAAGAAAAACTGTTGGTTAATGACACCAACAGTGTGTTCTGCAAAATACATTGTAATTATTTAACCACTTTGCCCTGAGACGCTTGCATAGTAACAAACCATGTTATTCAAAGGCGGATAGAGCTCTGTAATTTCATATACCATTTGTTTGCTTAGTTCTACTTTCTAGTTTGGAATACCATGGAAGAATATAAGACGAGAGCTCTTTTGAAGTATCTTAAAAAAAAAAGACATGGTGGTATTAGGCTTTATAGGGCAAAAATCTTGCTTGACCCTATTGGATACACATGAGCGGCCATAATATTTTTTCTAAAACTCAGTAAAGCACTTCTTCTTCAAAAGTGAAATTGAAAGATTATGGCATGCAAGATCATTTCTTGAAGAAATCAAAATTTTAAGCCATCACCCCCTAACTCCTTGATCATTAGTGATGTCCAATGTCTTTTTAGTTAATTTATTAAGGGAAATGTGCTAGTTACCACACCTTCTAGTGAAAGGATTTTCCAAATACTTAGGTTTGAAGCACAATGTATGTGGAAGGGATGTTGCAAAATAATTTGAAAATTACTTGTATACCCAATGTCGCTGCTATACTAAACTGATAGGTATAAAAACTTAAAGAGTGCAACAAACATGCACCAACACAAATGTTTTCATTGACTTTTTTTGAAATGTATTGCCCACTCAAAGTAATTTTGGGATGGTGGACTCCAATGTCTTGGTTGAGGGGATAAAGTATCATACATGAGTGTGTCTTTGGGGTATGCGGGTATGAGAGCCACGGGGATGTAGGGTATTTAGTTATGGGGGTAAAGTGGAATGGTGGTTTGCGGATATGGGACTCATGGGTGTAGGTGGCCATGGGTCGTTGGATCCTGTTGGAACAAAGGGGTCATAAATGGAGAGTGGGAGATTTGGGGACTTGCTAATCTCACGAGGTCTGTCCTACATGATCTTTTTTATACAATCGGTATGGATTAGTGTTTTTCTAATAAGAGAACCAACTTAATAGATGAGCTATTTTCTCCGGGGAGTCACTCTTTGTATTTTTTGTGCACCACGTGCACCGAGGGGTTATTTTTTAGGGGGCTATTTACCTCCGAACTCATAATATAATTACTTAACTTTTGAAAATGGCCTATATTTTGGTACCTTATCATTATTTATAATGTGAAAGTGGAGGTAATTTTTGATACACTATATTCTTTATAATGAAAAAACTACATTGAAGAGTGATTGCCGCTTTCAGTAGCAAATGATTTTGCTAAACTCTAATTCAAAAATTGCAAAGTCTAATAATCCAAGACCCTTCAACACCTCTTTGTTGCTGATTGAATCTCCAAAATGAACATTAAAGACACCCCTCCCAAACTAACGCATGCAAAAAGCCAAAGCGCACAATCCTAAACCTTGAAGGCGCTGAAAGCAAAAACGGTGAAGGTAGAATGCATTGAACGACTCAAACCCTACATTCACAACCCTAGAAAGAGCTTTGCTGATAATTCATCCATCCCAAATTGTCGACATTTCATCTTTCAACTAGCGGCCACTTTCCCATCCAAAACTGTCATGTACAGAGCTAGTACAATTGTATTGCCTCGTGTACCTTCTATACTATTAATTTTTTTGCCTAGGATCCTTATATACCTGTCTATATTATATGTACAAAAATGTAATGGGCTAAATTAGAATCCTAGCTATATTACTTATAATACACGCCTCTACATTAAGTGACCCTTATCTTTCTTCTAATATTTTTATAATTTTTACCTTCACAAAATTAAGCTCTCTCTATATTAAGCCGTACGTGGTTTTGAATATACACCAAGTGACCTCCCCGAGTGTAGCCAGCAACAATCAAGATGAACCCTCCTCAAACAAGCAGATTAATATATTTTGTTTGCACTTAAACGCTTATTGCTATTTGAAGATCCTCGAGGAGAGACCTATTTGTTTTGGATTTACCCATTTTGAGGGGTTTTGAGACTCCACATATGCTTGCATACTCCAAATTGATCCAAATTTCCATTATATACTGAACCCACTATGGGGCTCAACACATTGTACTGTTGAAATGTATGTTGATCTTCACCCCTATTTTGAAAACCTTGGGATTCATTGTGGTCTTATTTGAATATTGCAAAAACACTGTGAATCCTTCGAAAATCGCAACAAGAAGCAAGTGAGTCTTACCATAAAAAAGAAAGCGTTTTGACAAGAAAAAGAGGAGGGGTTTGCTAATGATTGCTCCAAAAAAATTACTATTATTAGGATGCACCATGGTTTGAAGGTGGGATTTTGGTTCGAGAAATTAGTTGGAGTTTACTATTGGACTTGGACAAGCAAAAAAGGAAAATTTGAAAATTACTCCTGCAATTTTTTGTATCTTAAAAAGTACCCCTGTAAATTGCAAAATTGCAAAAATATCCTTGTGGTACTACAACAGTACCGTTGACTTTCTATAGTTCCATTGTACTCTAGAGTACTATTGTGTTAAACAATATTTTTGTGCAACGATTGCATTGCCACAAGCATATAAGTAAGCTAGAAAATCTTTGTGCATTTTCAAATTGGGAATTAATACATCTACCACCTCGTCTACCACCCTTTCTTGACTATTCTACCACACCATAATATATATGATCAATATTTACAATAATAAAATAGGTAAGGACCACAAGAAAAACATCACTAATTTGAAAATACAACTTGACACAAAAGATGTTGTTTTTTATTTTGTTTTTCAGCTTTTAATCTTGCTCATAATATCAATTTAAAAAAGTAAAATTTAAATTAAACATGAATTAGATTTTCCAATTGATATTATGAGCGGGATCTAAAGCTAAAATTTTTTTAAAGTTGCCACTTTTATGTCAAGTTAAATTTTTAGATTAATGATGTTATTCTTATGGTCCATACCTATTTAAATAATGTAAATATTGCTCATATATACTAAGGTGTGATAGAATAGTCAAGAAGGGGTGGTATATGTATCAATTTCCAATTTGAAAATGCACAAACATTTTCTAGCTTACTTACATGCTTGTGACAATGCAATTGTTGCACAACAATATGTTTAACACAATAGGTGGTTTCAATTATCTCAAAAAAACGAGGCGTATTCTTGAAATTTTCCCAAGAAAAAATGGCTCTAATATGAGGATCGGAATAAAGCCATGAAACACCATATTCGGTATTTTGGGAGTTTTCCACTGAAATGGGAGGTAAAGTTAAAGAAATTTGACAAAAGGATTTATGTCAGTTCAACACAGTTTGAGTTGAACTGACATAAAACCTTTCAATTTTAACCTAAAATTAGAAACTTTTAACCTATATTTAGTAAATTAGATCGGTTCGATCTAAATTGCAGTAAGACCTTACAGAACTGACCTAAAGTTTTATGTCTCATTCATTTATTTTGGGAGGTGCCCAATCTCCCAAAATAACGAATATGGTGATCATGTAGGCATTGAGTCATTTCTACATGTTTTGATTCCGACTCCTGTTTCGATCCCAACTCCGATTGTGAAGCCATTCAAATCAATTTTTAGCTTTTCACATATAGGGTTGCTTAATTCTTTGATTTTTACTAGTCCCAACTCCTAGTGTGAAGTGGTACTACATTTTCTGAAATTTAAATTAGGAACAACTATTTTGGTTGTTTAAATATTTTAACATATTCAAAAACTTAGTTTTACAAAAAAAAAAAAAACTCAAGATGGAATAAAACAAAATTCGAATGCAAAAAAATTATATATATATATATATATATATATATATATATATAGGGAATTGCTAAAGCCACACCCAAAACTGTTAACGCCACACCTCCAAGGTGTACTTAGAGCATGGACTATGAGAATTTAATGTTGAATTTTGGAATTTAAATCAAAAGATTTGTTTCATCTTTATCATTCTAATGTTACATTCAGAAAAATTGGAGGTACTTGAATTTGAAATTAAAAATATAGGACTTTTGAAAGTATTGAAAACATAAATAAATAAATAAAATAGAAATGTTGTAGTAGAAGTTCAACAAAAACTTATGTTTGATTTTCTTCCTTTCAAGAAGGTGATAATATTGTGATTGAATGAGTGATGGACCTCTTGAATAATTAAAATAGCTTATAATTTGCAAAAGAAATACTTGTAGGGGGTGTGGCGTTAGCAATTTTGGGTGTGGCTTTAGCAATTCCCTATAAAAATGGGTTCCAGAACTTATAAGGAATTTTTTTGACGGATGGGTCGGAACAAGGTTTCACTTTCATGACCAGGATGTTACAGGGTATTTTGTGCCATAACACAAGCTTGCTTGTAAAGCAGACTTTGTGTCGAGAAAGATAATAAGTCTTCATTATGCATATTTCACCTCGCAACAACAAACAGAGGCAGACTTGCTCCCAAATCATTACTCTAGCCGAGAAGGCTAAACTTGAAAAAAAATGAGAAGGAAAGGCCTAATATTGTCTCCAAAGAGTCCTTGTCTATGTGATTGTACATGTTTTATTATACTACTAAAGGATTTTCCGCACCCTAGTAGGAAAATTTCACACCTTCTGGCGCTGCCAAGCAGGCCAGTACACCATTTTAGGGCTCTTCCTCGCAACACTTCCTCCTACCAACTGCTAAGCCATCTTTTAGTGTACAAAGTTGGCAGTATTACAGGAGTAAAGTTCTTCCTAGAATTAGCATGTTTTTGAGGACCTATCCTTGTGTTTACACAACATAGTACAACACTAGGACACTAATCATCTACTTTGTAAGAAACTACCATAATTGTATACACAACAACATGTGCTAATGTTAATGCATAAACAATTTCATTTGTAAACTACTTTCGGGACAAGACTAGCGAGCGTTGGTGCGTCGCACTACCAAATAGTACTCTAAAGCTAAACCAAGTTGACAACTTTAAAGAGTGAATACATAAACAAAATTAAGTAGTTTTAACCTGAAATTGACTAGGTAGAAATCAACTGGACAAAGTATGATTTACACCTCCAATTCATTTGAAAATTCTCCCACACATACCTAATTTGGTCTTCAACATGGGAAAAAAACACCTCAGTTTTGCGTAGAGCAATTTTCTTGATTTAAGAGCTGTTTGAGGCTTTTGAAATTTTTGGGCAGCAAGGAAAAAAGCTTTTTTTTGCACTTTAGATGTCAATATCTCACTTCTCTACATCTAGAATGAGCTGATTTTTTCACACAAGTACCTCCCATAGTCTAGGACAAGATCCTATGGTTGGATTTCCAAAAAAACAATTTTCCTTATTTTTGTAATCATTCCCCCAAAAGTGGCAGTTTTGGATGACTTTCACACAAAAAAGAGCTTGGGCCTTTAGGGGATAAATTAGTACCAAAATTATTAATCCAAGTGATTATTCATGATACACCTTTACTAAACTTCAAATCAAGAGACACATAAAAAGACTCATTGGGGTTAATTAAGTATTGGGTACTAGTAATGATACTTGTTGTTCCGACGGGGTGCATGAATGAATTTTAAAAATACGAATGTGCTCACAAACTATCAAAATATCAAATTTGAAAAATTTCAATAAATTTTTAGAATTTCATTGGCTTTTCACAATTCTAGTGACCTTCCATAGTTCTAATAACTTTTTACCATCCCAAGCACCATCCATTTGCTTTTTCCTTTCCCATTGTGCTTAATCCACTGGATTAAATTGTCAAATTATAAGACTATCCAGAATAGCAAGAGGCCGTAATCAATAAACTTGTCAATTAATAAATAACATATTCTTTCTATTTATAATCTCTCAATTTTTTTGAAATTTAACCTTCTTTGTAAACATATTTCTTAGATTTTTTCAATTTAAGCTTTGCCAATCTTGGACTTAGCATTTAAAAGAGATGTATTAATCAATCACTCTCTATATTTCAGTCTCTCAATAGACTTATTAAATTATCATGCCCTTCTCTGGTCTTAAGGATTATATATTCATTTAAATTAATCACAACTCTGAGTTAAACATGCTTAATCAATTTGCTTCTATGTCATATACAAACGCCAATGGCAATTGAATTTAGAGTCCTACTTACCCACTTGCTTCTCACCAAATATTTGTCCTCTGCCATTCCTGGTTTGCAATTAGTCAAGTCATATCTGCTCCTTGGATTGGTTAGATCAATTCTTCTTCTTCTTTACTTCTCTTAACCCCTAAAGGACAATTGTCCCTACCGGGTCAATTGGGATTTCGGGCAGGTACTTACGGCCTCAATTTTTGTCCTCATTTTTTGAAACTTTTTTTGAAGATAGGAAAACACATTAGTTTTTAGGGAATCTAATTTTTATTCCAATTGATGCTAGGAAGCAAAAGTTATGCCCAAATAAGCACATTTTGGGCTTCAAGGGGCAACAAAAAAATTTCTTATAAAAACTTGAAATAAAAAATTATATATATTTTTCTCATAGATTACCTTTGTAAACATCTGAAGTTTTGATCCATTCGATTTGGACTAGTTATGAGATAGTTATGGACAATCTTGTTTTTCGGGCAACTCAAGCATCTTCTTGAAAAAATAACTTATAAACTTCATTTTTGAATGCGATTTTAATTTTTTTTCAAAAAAAATTATTGGAGAGGGTGAGGTTTGCTTTCACAATGTCACCATTAGGGTTATTGAGTTTCAATTCCATGGCAAGGTTATTAGCAATTTAAGTTTTTGTTCAGTCTTGTACCTTTGTCTACCTAATTTCTTTTTGAAGTATGAAGTCTTGTACCTTTGTCTACCTAATTTCTTTTTGAAGTATGAAGATTAAGTACTCTTTTGTTGTAAATTTTTCCCAAGATTCCCAACTCAATTTTCCACCACAATAAAATAAAATTCCATCTCTAAGGTTCTATTTTTTTTTAATAAAAAAGTTCAAAGCTAAATAATCTAGTTAAGCAAGGTGCAAAAAAAGTTGTTTTTGACACTTTGAATGCATTTATCTTTCAATGTGTGCAGTCAAAGTTCTTGAGTTTTGTATGACACATTCTTGTAGTAGTTTAATACAAGATCCTATGGTCAAATATGCAAAATACCTAATTTTCAAACTTTTTAGAACTTTGCCATAGAGGTGGCAGTTTTGAGTGTCTTTTGACAAGAAAATGGCCGTGGTCCTTTAGGGGTTAATTACTAACACACGGCCACTCACTAGCCTTGTAGACACTATGCCAACTCGTCCCTTACTGGACAAATAAAAAAACTCATAACAAACTCCCAATAAGGTATGTACACCCATTTTCGTGAGTGTACCCCTGGCCGTGACCTATGGCTGACACAAGTTGTCAGTCATTTGAAATTATTAAATTTGGTGGTTATGGGAACTTAAGTGATGGTTTTGGGTGACAAAGTGATGGTTATGGGTTACAAAGTGATGGTTGTAGGTGACCTACATGACGATTTTGAGAACCCCATCAATTTTGGTTTTTAGCATCTCCTACTCACGGCCATGGATTTTCAGTGATTTTGGACTTTGAAAATTCTTTGCGAACAAATGCTTGCAATTCGGACTTTGAAATTGATGCCAATATTTTTCATTCCTTCTTGCTAATCTAGCAATACTATTTTCAAGCTCGTTTGATTAGTGTATATACCCTATAATGCTTAAACTCACGAGTATGGGTGTACATACCTTATCACAAATTCACATAAACTCAATTTGCCATCCTCAGAACTTCAATCACAAACTTAAATACTTTTGATTGCAATCTCATTCAAAATATAACACTTCAGCAATAATTGTTACACACACATAAACACAAAAAAGACCCGGTCAGGGTTTTTTTCATAAACACAAACAAGAATCAAGAACAAATAGACAATCATAAGGACAACGCTCTTCACTGATAAAGAAAATATATTGCCAATCAAAAACAATTTGAACGGAGACAAGTATTCTAAAAACAAACTTTATTTAATAGTGATGGAGAGTTTAGCTATATAGGCTACTCGTCAAGTAGATAATATATCCTCCCTAACTTCTCTCTACTTATCCAGTAGTATAGTTAGGTAGATATAACCGACATACTAATTATACTTACTATTGATAGTTCTACATCCCATTTAAACTTATTGTCCTTTTTCTACATTGTAAGACAATTTGATCATCATTCACACTTTGATTCTATTTCAGACTTCTTAATTGCTCTATTCATCTAGTTATAAGACAATTAATTTAAAAAATTTAAAAGCAAAACAAAAATGAGATTACACCATGTCAATGGTACTTCTCTAGATTTCATATTTTGCCGTGGTAAGTTGCCTATCAAAACAATTCAAATCATTTGGAATTGTACAACAAATGGGAAAATTTTATGAAGTAAAAAGAAGTAGAGAATGATTTTAAACATTAAACATTAATGACTTAATTATGGAAATAAAAATATGCAATCCCAACAATTGTAACGTTGTGAGTAACAATTTACAACTTTTGGTCTTACATATTTTCAAAAATATTAAAAATTGAGTAAAGTAAGAGACTTCAAAGTTTATTTTAGAGTAGAGAATCCATAAGTGCTTGCAAACAAAAACTCATAACTTTCATGTCATCAATCCAAATGGAATGATTTAAAGATTTCTACTTACAAATAAATCTCTTGAACCAATTTCAAATTTTAGTTTCTAAAACAAGTGATTATTAAGAAATTGCCCAAGATGCTTGCCATCCATAAAAATCAACATATTAGGCCATAACCTTTTGCTCACAAGTCCAAATGTCATGAAAGTTAGTGCAAATGAAAGATATTTGTTGTCCCCACCTTCTATTAGAATTGCAGTCTCAAGTATAAAAATCTCCAATCACATCACTACAAGAAAGTGTGTCCAAATTGACATGTCCAATTGACTTAAAAGTGTCCAAAATGACAAAACAACTGTCAAATTGGACAATGTCAGTAGATTAAGCCATGTTGATTTGGACATAGTGCTCTCATTTTGGATGGTCTTCCTTGTAGTGCATGTACCTTCCCAAAATTTCTACATTCTCAAAAAAGGTAGCTTGGTTCTTTAGGGGTTAAACTACCCAAATTCTCACACTAATTGAATTAATTTGTGTAGAACAAAACATTTGAGAATGTCATGAAAAAAGTTTGACAGTTTTCATCTTTCTTCAACCGCAATGTGTGAGACAGGGTGCAGGGAGAACAAGCGGGGTTAGTGTATTGGTAGCCGGTTTAAATTGCAAAAAATCAATTTAAACTTGAAACTACTAGATAAAAAGATGGTGTTTTTTTCCAAAAAAAAATAAGTAGAATATATTTTTAATAGAAATTTAGAAACTTAGAAATTTTATCACAAATAAGGTAGGAGCACCCATAAGCGTGAGTTTAAGGGGTTTGAACATGATGACTAATAGTAGACGTCTAGCAAATTACAGGATCCTATTAGCAACAAACAAATAATGAGTTTGCACTTTCAAATGTATTATTTGGATATTGTGAGAATAAGTTGTGAATTTTTAAAGAGCAAACTGCCATTGTACCCATAACCACTACCAAGAATTCATGTTCACATGTTGTACATCCTTGTCATTACATCTATCCACTTCCAGAGATTTTCCAAGATTTCAGACGTCACGCTTATGGAGACCCTCGTGAGGATGGGTGCTCGTACCTTAACCGATGTATGATTGCAGGGCCCTAAACATCCAATTGAAACCGGGAAATGTCAGATTTTAGCAGGTGAAGCTAAAATTTCTCCATAAACACTGGTGTGAGGCACAATGTACAATACCCCTTAGTATGTTCACATTTTTTGCCTCAATGAACTTTGCCTAAACTAGTGTATAATTTGCATTTCTTCCCTTGCATTACGGATTCTTATGCAATTCCAATCAAGCATGTTAAATTTTAGTTTTAAAATATCAACACCCTATTTTTGGTAAACTTTTTTGTATAAAATCATAAATTTTACGTAAAAATTTATTGAAGAGAATTGATGATGACATTTTGAGATTTGATTGCATAGATATATAGGAAATATCTGTATGCACCCCCCTTAACCCTTAAACATCAAGCTCATCCTCGTGGCAAGCCCACTACAATGACTTCTACAGCGTTTTTCAAGGATTTCAAGAATATGATTGGTGTAACAAGTGTCCAACTAGCTACAAAAGTGAATAGTATAGGCTAACCTCACAAAAATTGTAGGAAGGGCAGTATGGATCTTCTCACAATTTGGATTTTCTAAAAATATGAGTGTATTTGACAAAATTATTTTTGCCTTCCATGATGGAGCATGTGTTCATGATCACTTCTAGGAAAAAATCAAATGAAAGTCTGCTTTCTTTTGCCATACAAAATGTTTCTTCAGCGGCAAAGGACAAAAAAAGTCCTTCTCGATGTTTAGGGGTTAAATAACAACATTTGATCTACAAACACTCCAAGAAAAAGGGCCATTTTTTACTAAGGATTTTGACTACCAAAACACTAAAACAACTAAGAGTTTTTGATTAAACAGATATTAGTTGAGTGAGCTTAATTTATGACTATGTGTAGTCATAAATTTAATTATTTATGACTAAATAAAATGATCTGTGACTACATGTGGTCATATTAATTAGTCAAAAAGTCCTAGTTGTTTTAGTCTATTTTGTAGTCAAAGTCCTTAGTCAAAAATGGCCCTCTTTCTTGTAGTGAAAAGATTCGTTGAAACTTGTGATAGGCCCAAATTCCGCAAAATACATATTTTTATTTTTTAACTAGCTATTTGTAAAGTAAACAAAATATCATATTTAGAGATACAAACTTAGTCACAACATTTGAGTCAAACAAAAAAAATGATTTTCATAGAAAAATACATATTTTGCAAAACTTGGGCTAACTACAAGTTTCACTAAACCTTTTATAGATCAAATTTTTGTTATTTAAAGGGATTTTTTAGCATGAAAGATGTGCATATGGATGTTTCCTACATACTCATGCAATCAAATCTCAAAAAGTCATCACCTTTTTTCTTCAATAAAATTTTATACAAATCCATGATTTTTATACAGAACAATTTACCAAAAACTTGGGTGTGATATTTTGGAACTAAAATTTGGTATATTTGATTGGAACTACATAAGAATTACAAAACTGTGATGCAAGGGAAGAAAATGCAAATTATACACCAGTTTATGCAAAGTTCATTGAATGGCAAAACATGCCCAAACATAAACATACTAAGGGTTATTGTACAACGGGAAGTCATGAAAACCGGTTGGTGGCTGTTCCAAGAAGTAATTAGAAGATTCTAGATTATTGTGCAACATCCACTTACATGCCAAAAGAGGGTTCCTTTTTTAGGCCATTGGCACCTCCTTCTGCAACTCTTGCTACACTGAATAGTGCATTTAGGTTGTCATAACAATTAGGTTGCCTTACCCAAGGTCTTACCTTGGAAAGTCACCTCATAACTCATGGTTTGGCCTTCATTTTCCCTAGGGGAGTGCCCAAGGGAAATCTTGAGTTTATTCTCAACTTGTAGCACATCTTTCCAATGCGGCAACCTATCATAAACTCTTTAATGACACCATTCATCACCTTTTTTATGCGCAAGAGGTATGCTTTAGTCTAGCTTATACCAAAAGAAACCAAATGTAGTATGGAGGACATCCAAAATGAACAATAAAACTAACTGCAAACTACTTCTTCTAAAAAAAAATAAATAAATAAAAGAATCTTTGCCTTCAGCAAGGTCTCAAAGTTTCCTAAACAACCAAATTTGGTGCCCAATTTTAGGGGTTAAGGGTTAAATGTTTAACCTTAAAGGTCCTAGCATCAAAAAAGTGGATGCGCCTTGGTCAACCTTAATTGTACCTTTCAAAATATCAAATTTTTGGTATGTGGTAGAAATTACAGATTTTTTTTAATATTTATTCTAATTGATATGATTTGATTTCCACATTTAGGTCTAAAAAATCACAATAATTCAAATTTATTATCAAATTTATTGAAAATAATAATATAAATAGAAAATGAATGTGTCTTCTAGCAAAAAATACCAAAATTATTTAAATTATTTAAATATATTAATAAATTTAGTTTGATAGTCAAATTAGACTTTAAATTCTTTGTTGTAGTTGTTTTGGGTGTAAAAAACAAAACAACCGGTTGAAATTTTTTTGGCACTAATGTTTAATGTTGGTTGGACCTCTTGAAAAAAATTCATGTAATTTGGATTTTTTTTGCTAATTTAGCATATTTTGTTTATTTAAAAAAAATAACAATCAAAGTTTTTCATGATACAAATTGAAATTTCTTGCAGTGATATATCATTCATAGTTTTAAGCAATAAAAATAAAAACTGTTGTTTGAACTCACTTTAAAAGGCAAATTTGAGCTTAGAGATGAAGTTTGACCATTTCAAAATGGATCAAGTCCTTTAGGGTTAACATCACTTGTACACACAATGATGTACAGTAAGTTCAAAGAAAGGATGACACATCCTTGCCAAATGTTACTTCCTTGTAAAAAATTGTTGACAAATGTCAACACCATAAAATATTTTATTTTTCTTCACAAAAATTGCCTTTTTTAAAAATGGACTAAGTTAGGAGGCTCATAAATAATATAGGCTCACAAATTGTCTAGGCTCTAATACGGCCCATATCCTCAAATTTAATGTGCTTATACATGTTATTTTCATAGATTTCAACAATGTACAAGCTCTATACATTTGAGGAGGTGGGCGGTTTTAGAGCATTATGCCACTTCAACTCCAAAAGTTTATAACTAATTCACAAAGCTCCAAACAACATGAAACAACTTGCACTAAATGCCAATTCTTCTTATCTTTCAAGAAATTTTACCAAAAAATATTTCAAAAAGATTCACCTCCTCAATTTTAGCCCTTAGATGGTCGGTTTATGAGCCTCCTACCTAACCAAAATTTTCAACTGTGCAAACCAGGTACGGTATTGCCCCGTATTGAGTTCCATATTGTCACAAGTCTGGGTTTCTGTGGCATAAAAGAGGGACTAGTGTAGCTGATCGTGGGGAGGGGGGGGCACGTAGACTTGGAACTTATGAGGCGAAAAATATTGGGACAGACTAGGGAGACACCCCCAATTGCTAGGAAGACACCCCTATACCCCAACGTATTAAATTTGAGATTATTGTTATGTCAAAATAAGAAATAAAATTATACCAATATTTTAGTGCATATTTGCATAAGCAAGCGTCAAGAGTTAAACTTACAAACAAAAAAATGGCTAGTTTTAACTCTTGACCATGTCACAAATGAGACATATTTGTTATATGTTAGCAATGCTTGCAGATGCAAACATGTGCTAAAATATTATTTTGATTTTATTTCTTATTTCAATGCAAAAATAATCTCAAATTTAATAAGTTGGGGTATAGGGGGTGTCTCCCTAACAACTGGGGGTGTCACCCTAGTCCGTCCCAAAGTATTTTGTAGTCTAAGAAGATTTCAAAGAAATGAGATCTTCATTTATTTTCAATTTTCTTGTAATTTATTTGGACATGAAATTGTGTAGATTTTTGCATAAAAGTCACTAAGCATTTAATGATCAATGTAGTCACATAGTTGAAAATAGATGAAATTGCATTTGAATAATGCTTGGATGTATTACATACATTTCATGTTGAAATCATTCATTGGTTACTTAACCCCTAAATGTCCCAAAGGACTAAAAGTGTCCTCATCTTATTTCAAAGGCCATTTTGAGGAACAAAATCTAATTTTGAACTACTACTATCATAGCATTTAAGTGGTTAGAAGTGGAGTAACGACAAGGTAAGCCCAATGCTGTATAAGAGCATCCGCACCCTTGCACGCAACTTATAACTTGCCAAGTGTTTCCATCTACTTTTGGAAAGGCCTCAGTTTTTTGTCCCCCAACCTTGCTCTTTAACCCCTAAACGTCCTAGCGTGCCGCTGCGACCAGCAATACGGGGTATTTTGCTTGTATTTGGAATGGATCCACACCTCTATTACATTTGAGACCAACAAAGAAGTTGGAGAGTAGATCAATGTGGTTCTCGTGAGCTACTTGAGATTCCAAATTGAAATTTCCTATTGGTAGCAAATGACAAATTATATACGTCAAGGATCTATGGTTCCCTTTAGATGTTTAAGGGTTAATCCCTAAAGGACCATGGCCTTTATTTTGTCAAAAGACACTCAAAACTGCCACTTCTATGGCAAAGAGTTATAACGTTTGAAGATTGGTCTTTTTACATATCTAACCGTGAGATCTTGCACTAGACTTGTATAAGAATGTGTAATTTAAAACTTAAAAACTCTGATTGTAAAGATTGCAAGTTATTTGCGTTTAAAATGAAAAAAAACAAGCTTTTTTGCACCTTGCACGACTAGATTATTTGACTTTGATCTTTTTTAACTTAAATTTTTTGCACCATGGAGTTTTGAGGTTTACTTTTTTGTGGTGGAGAATTGAGTTGAGAATATTTCAAAAAATACCTAAACAAAAAGTACCTAATTTTCATTCTTAAAAAAAACATTAAATAGAAGAAGGTTTGAGATGGAACAAAATCTTACATTGTTAACAACCTTGCAATGGAATTGAATTACAATAATCCCAATGGTGAGATTGTTCTAGCAAGCAATCTTCACCCTTTTCAACAATTTTTTTTTTCAAAAATGTGAAATTTGCATTCAAAAATTAAGTTTATAAATTAAAAATTTAGAGCAAAACCACACTTACCCGCAAACTAAAACTTCTCATAACTTTCATCTCATCTATCAAAATTGAAAGATTCAAATCTCTCCAAGTCTATATAAGTCTAAAGAACCTATATCAAAATTTTATTCAAAAAAAATGAAATTTAAAGAAGTTTTTGGCTGCCTAGGGAGCAGCATTTTCCAGATTTTCATGCATAACTTCTTCAATAAATGTTGGAATGAAGAAAATATAATACTCCCACATAGATCTTTGAATTCCTCACCTTCAATAAAAGTTTCAAAAAATCACGCAAAGTAGTTTAGTCATAGGTACATGCCCGAAATCTCATTTGTGTGTTGAATGGACAATGGTCCATTAGGAGTTAAGCAAGCTCCAAAAATAATCAATCAACCCCGCAAGTAACCAATGAACCCCATAAATAGTCAATTGACCAATCATCAAATATAGTAGAAGATAAGTCTCATTAAACTTAGAATAAATAGTGATTTCAAGGGTCATTGTTTGACACGCTCAATTTGAGTGTCAAGAGAATATTTTTAGGGGGCCTTAGCATTTATCCCATTTATCATCCAATTATTGCTTGTGCAATTCCTTACACGTGTATGGGCGCAGTTGCTCTATGTGCCTAGAGAGCCTTATTTGAGTAGAACATCATACAAGGCAAGGTAGTAGACAATGTCTTACAAGTTGGAAGCGGTTAATATATGTTGCAAACTTTCCAAGATGTACTCTATGGTAGCCGTAGACTATTGGTGGCCATCAAGGGTTTAACCCCTAAAGGACCATTGTCCCTTCAAGGGACAAATGAGATTTTAGGCATGTATCTACAGCTAAAGTACTTTGTGTGAATTTTTGAGACTTTTATTGAAGATGGGGAAATCAAAGATATATGTGGGCATCTAATTTTTCTTCATTCCAACTTATATTTAAGAAGTTATGCATGAATAACTCAAAAACAAGAGAGAATCAAGCAATCCAAAAAAAAATAAAAAATTGTGTGTGTGTGTGTGTGTGTGTTTTTTTTTTTTTTTGAAAATTGGTTCTTTAGACACATATACGTGGGAAGCTTTGAATCATTCAATTTTGATTGATGAGATGAAAGTTATGAGAAGATTTAGTTTATGGGTAGGTATGGGACTCCTAAACCTCCATTCTTTTCCCCCTTGTAAAACTTGTTGCTTTACTTTTTGTGAGCTCTTTGTGTATTTTTTTTTTGATTTGCAAGTTTTAGTAGACTAAGATTACTTGGTTTTTTACCATTTGGATCAAAGTAAATCAGATTTTTGAATTTTACATAAATTCTCCAATTTTGCCTAGTGTATATGCAAATTTCATGACCTTATGGCATTGCAAGATTTTACAAAGTATGATTGACAGCTCCATTTCATTTGAAAATTCTCCTATACAAACCTAACTTGGTCTTTTGCATGGAAAAATAAACCTCAACTTTGTGTAGAGAATTTCTTCGATATAGGAGAGGTCAAAGGCTTCTAAAAGTTTTGGGTAGCAAGGAAAAAAACTTTTTTTGCACTTCAGATGTCAATATCCCACTCCTCTACAACTAGAATGAGCTGATTTTTTCCCACAAGTACCTCCCACAGTCTAGGACAAGATCCTATGGTTGAATTTCCAAAAAACTTTATTTCCACATTTATATTCATTCCCCAAAAGTGGCAATTCTTAGTGAAATTCACATAAAAAGGGGCTTGGACCTTTGGGGGTTAAACATGTTCCAAACTTTTGTTGTGGTAACCCTTCAGGACTATGCCGGTCATTGTTTTTTGCAAAACAACATTTCAAAGCCTCAAAACTTAACATTTAAAGAAATACGGCCTTCAATAATTTGTAAGTGTGTGCAATTATATTCAATCTCTTTACTCACAAAAATTGGGGTGAAATAGATGCCTTTGAAGTTTTGTAGAAATGAACAAACAACAACTACCTACCAACAATGAGTTTTTACATTGCATGTTGTTTGATCAATGTTAAAATCTCCTATGTCTCATAGTTGATTGTTCCTTAATTTTGCAAGCCATTTTCTTAGTAGGTGTCCCATTTTTTTCAACGGTCACTCTTTTGTGGCTCATCCATTTGATTGAGACACAATGCATTAAATTTGAATATCTCCCTAAACCCCTATTTTGGTGAAATGGCTTGGGCGCTTAAGGGTTATTGGATGCTTGCCCTTGGAGGGTTCATTTACACCAAAGATGCTGAAAATGTGAGATACAAATCATAACCTTCCTGGTTCTAACTACTTTTAAAATGAAACCCATGTGAGCATATGCTTAGGAGTTGATAACTCATTCACACAAAAGGAGGAAATACAATCTTCAAGGGGTGAACATGAAGCAAAAGGACCCCACTCTCTCAAAGGGCTGAGGTTAGATGGCATGCTGTAAGGTGGGATCAAAGTGGCAAAAACTCATTGCTTACACAAACTAGGGTAAGAGTGATAATTTTCCCTTATTTTGATATTGTTTAATGGTATCCTCCTCAAAGGTTTTAGACAATGTCTCTAAACCCAAATTTGAATCCAAAGTTCCCAAATTCAATCTCTTGATGACAAATATTCAAATTCTAAACTCTCACATTTCTTGGCCAGTGAAAAGCTAGAGTTTTCTACCCTAGCTCTACATAAGGTAAGAGGTTCATATTGCGTGTAGTCATTTTGAACCCCCCATGTAGACTCCATCTAAATGAACATGAGGTAATTCTAAAATCACCCACTTACAGTCATTGAATGCATAGGAAAAAAGTTGTAAGAGCCAATCATCCTCCTTGATTCCCCAAATCTCTTCACAACTTGCAAGTGAATGGTTTTTGAAAGGTCTAGGGATATAAATAGAGGACCTAAAACACATGCCTTTTGAAAATTCATAAATAACTCAAAAATGCTTCAAAAAATATGAAACAACTTATATTACAAAATGATTTAAACATCCTCCCATCCACGAAAGACCCTAAAAAAGGGAGATGAGCCCTTAGATGGTTGATTTACGGGCCTCCTACCTTAACCCCTAAAGGCGCAAGCCCTTTTTTTCTGTGAAAGTCACCCAAAACTGCCACTTTGGGGGGAATGATTACAAAAGTAAGAAAATTTGTTTTTTTCAGAAATCCAACCGTAGTATCTTGCCCTAGACTATGGGAGGTACTTGTGTGAAACAAATCAGCTCATTCTAGAAGAAAGCAAGTGAGATATTGACATCTAAAGTGAAAAAAAAAGTTTTTTTTCTTGTTGCCCAAAAATTTCAAAAGCCTTTGACAGTTCTTAAATCAAAAAACTTGCTCTACGCAAAATTGAGGTTTTAAATTACCATGTAGAAGACCAAGTTAGGTATGTGTGGGAGAGTTTTCAAATGAATTGGAGGTGTGAAACATACTTTGTAAAATCTTGTAATGCCATAAGGCCATGAAATTTGCATACATACAAGGCAAATTTGGAGGATTTACGTAAAATTCAAAAATCTGAATTACTTTGATCCAAATGGTGAAAACCAAGGAATCTTAGTCTACTACAACTTTTTTTTTAAAGAAGCCAAAAAAATAAACGTAAAGAGCAAAAATAAGTAAAGCAACAAAATTTACAAGGGGCAAATAAAATGGAAGTTTGGAAGTCCCATACCTGCCCGCAAACAAAAACTTCTCATAACTTTCAACTCATCAATCAAAATTGAATGATTCAAAGTTTCCCACATAAGGTAGAACCACCCATTCCCGATCAGGGACCTAATTGCGATCAAATGTAAAGACCGTATTCATTTGAGAACTTAAATGTTCTTACACCATAGATAGCTTATGGTTTTGGTCAACAAACCATAAGCTATCTATGGTGTAAGAACATTTAAGTTCTCAAATGAATACGGTCTTTACATTTGATCGCAATTAGGTCCCTGATCGGGAATGGGTGGTTCTACCTTACATAAAAATCTAAAGAACCAATTTCAAATTTTAATTTCAGAAAAGTGCACCTTTTTTTTTTTTTTTTTGCTACCCGATTCTCCCATGTTTTTCAGTTATTCATGCACAACTTCTTCAATAAATGTTGGAATGAAGAAAAAATTAGATTCCCACGTAGATCTTTGAATTCCTCATCTTCAATAAAAGTTTCAGAAAATCACATAAAGTAGTTTAGTTGTAAGTACATGACCAAAACCCCACTTGGCCCCCAAGGGACCAGTTGGGCCTTTAACCCCTAAGCGCCCCACAGGCCAGAATCTGGCCTCTCCAAATCCAAATTTTCCTAAAATCTAGTTCAAATTCGTCCTGTACCTCCCAGAAAAGTGACTTGGTCAAAGGTATGGTATTACTCTCATATTGGGAAATGGGCGATGGGGTTTCACCACTTGTACAAGCACAGATTGTGCAAGTCAATTGTGACAATAGTGCACTAAAATGTCATTTCGTGCAGTTTAGGGTTTAGGTGGGAGGATAAAGACCATCGGCTATGGCTGATTTAATACTATTAGGGTGTTTTGGCACGCATGCCTTAGACTAGAAAAGGGTTCTGCAACTATACTACCAAGATTTGTGCACTTGTGGAGGTCAAAATCGTATTTGTACCGCGTCCATTGTCCATCATGCCGTGTGAGCCTTGCAACTTTGGGCCTCTAAAAAAGCACCTTGCAGGTGTCAAAACATTACCAAATTTGGCAACAAGTGAGATACTTGTAAATTGCACCCCTTGTCTAAATTTTGTATAAAGGAGCCTCCTCTAAGGCATGAATTTTTGCATTCATAGCCATGAACTCCCCCCAAATTAGCGGGTTGCCACATAGTCAACTGTACTTTGACTATTATAATCTCCAAAACGATGCGGTGAAAAGTTTTGCAAATTTCAGATTGGGTGCATCAAGCACTCTTTTTGCTATTTCAGCGGTGAATCCTCCCCGATCTAAGTTCTTAGCTTGAGGCGGACAGTTTTTATGGGCATGGTCACTGGCAGCCACATTTTCTGGATTTTGCGCTGGGCGCTCAGGGGTTAACAGCATGCCATCTAAACTCAGCCCTCTCAAAGGGATTCCAATACCCTCACTGGTTAGGGTTAAAATTGGACCTGTTGGTGCAAACTCTCGGGTTCCGTACGTCTCCCTACGGTGTGAATGCAAGGGGTTATTAAAGTAAGCGACTGAGAACGCATGAGATCGGGACAAGGTAAGTTAGGAGCAGAGAAAATCGGAAATCAGCAGTTCAGCACACCGAAACTGCACATAAATTAGCGCAAAATTCGCAGCCAGGCTCTGAATCAAAGTGCTCGCAGCTCCACGTAAAAAGAGGCGTTTGTCGTTTGACTTGCAAAGCAGGCGGTGCTGCGGGCACATCTACGCTCGCTGTAGATTTGGGGCGATCGGTGGGCCGTCGGCTGCGGGACGGATCGGCGCTCTATGACGTATTCGGCCGTGACTTGCGACGGCCATGTCGCGCCAATCTACTCCACCCCTTGCACATGCCCATCTCTCGTTCGCAACTCGCAAGCGCCACTAGGTTGGGTAGTGGTACTTGCTGCTTAGAAACCTGTAGAGGTGCTCCAGAGGACCATTCTAATGGTTGCAGGTGGAGTGATGCAGCCATCGGAAGCGCAGCCTCTGTAACTTAGTCACAATTTAAGATCTGAATGACTGTATGTGTTCCTCAATCAGTATTGCGATATCTGGGCTCGCTCGGTGCATTTGCTACAGAGGTCGTTAACGTTGGGTTGTGTTAGAGCTGAGGTGCTGGGACTACGACGCTGCTGCAGGTGCGGCGTTCGGGAGGTTGAAGGAAGTGGCAAAAGTGGGAACTTTAGCGGCTGGAGATATCAACATTTCTATTCTAAGAACGTGGAGGTGTGGACATGTGGAGGACTCGCGATGGGAGAATTGGTTTTCAGATTAGTTTGTTGTACGGCAGATACTGAGTGCATTACAATGTGCAGCAACAGGGCATGTGAGAGACGTGTTTAAGATTTCTGGCAGAGTTTTCTAAGCGTCGACCGCTCGCTTCAAAGCGAAGGTTTTTTGGCTGTGGTGCGGATTAGGGAACATGATGGATCGCGTTTGTGCGGTCCTCCTCATCGCGGCGCTTGTTTGTGGCTTGCAAACTCATTTCGCAGCTGCCGAAGGTATGACCTTGCTTACTTGTTTCTATAGAGTCCGTGTCAGTCGCAATGCAAGGTTTCTTCTTTTAGTGGCCAGTTTTAGATGTTTAGGGTGTGACATTTTTGCCTCAGTATCGATATAGAGAATGTCGTAATTGCTGCTTGGGTTTAGATTTGCCGGTTGGGCCCAAATGAAGTGTTTCTCGGGTTTACTATGCTCTGAAATGTACACCTCTGGTACATTTCGCCATAGACAGGGTGTTCTTGAGCAGCGCTCTTCACACAATCTATATGTCAATGTTCATGGTTGGGTTAATCTGACGTTGGTTCTTGTGTGAATGTAGCTCCTTTTGGGGTGCGAGTTGCGTGTGGGTCGACCACCGATTCATACTCCCCAAACAATGGTTTTCTGTGGTCCCGAGATATGAATTACACCGGTGGCAGCTCTGGCAACTTGACTACAGCCAGTCGGATAGCTCCTCAGCTCAACACCATCCGTTACTTTGAGCTCTCAGACGGACCTGAAAATTGCTACAACATTTCAGTTCCTAATGGCCAATACTTGATAAGGTAACCACCCTTGCATCCGAAATTAGAATCTTCTATTCAGGAGCTAAATGTTGATTATGGCAATTTTCAAAGCGTATCTCTATGTTTTGAAATATAGGGAACAGATTCCTCTTTCTACTGGTTATCTTCTCACCTTCCTGATATCTTTGTAAATGCTTAGCGAAGTATTCCAGTGTTCCCTTCTGAAGGTGGCCTCTTCTACTCGTTTGGGCAAATGATGGTTTCAATTCTCGTGCTTCAATTCTCCATATAACCATGGCTTATTTGCACATTTTGGAATTTTCTCTTCTATCTAGGAGAAGCGTATGGCTAACGGGATTACATTATGTGTCCTAGAGCAAGGTTTTCTGAAGGGATAGGTTCAATGTACCGAGCTTTAATTAACACATGATGTTCTATTGGTCTTCACCAGGATGTATTTCAGCTTCGGCGTCAGGGACAATTCCGGACGAGAGCCAGAGTTTGAAGTCTCTCTCTAGGGAACACTGGTCTACTCATTATCTCGCGGCTGGAGCACAGTGGTGGACGACGAGTACTCAGATTCTCTGGTGCACATTGTGGATGGAGCTGCAACAGCGTGCTTCCACAGTTCCGGACACGGGAACCCCGTCGTTGCTTCGATCGAAGTCCTTCAGATCCACGATGACGCATACAACGTGGGCTCTTCTGCGTCAGCAGGGAGCGTGATCCTGAAGACGGTGAAGCGAGTGTCAGCCGGAGCGGAGAAGTCCGGGTACGGGTCCAGTTTGATGGCTGACGCCTGGGGCGGTGACCGGTACTGGGCAACAGATCAAACGCTCTTCACTCCTGGATCCGCCGTTAGTGTGGAACGGACCACGAAGAACATTTCCCGGTACGGCGACACTCCCAACGTGTACCCTCAGGCCCTGTATCAAGCGTCCACCACTACTGGGCCCACGAACAAGGTTTCCTACACAATTCCCGTTCAACCGAACCAGAACTACTCTGTCTGGCTGCACTTTGCAGAGATAGAGCCCGCTATGACAGGGCCGAACATGCGAGTGTTTAACGTGCTCGCCAATGGGGCACCTCTGTTCCCCGATGTGGACATCGTGAAATTGGCTGGAGCGCCGTTGACAGCTCTTGTTTTGAACAAGACCGTGGTGGTGGAAGGAAGGACTTTGACCCTCACGTTTGAACCCATGGTCGGTCAAATTTCTATCAGTGCATTCGAGGTTTACCAGATTATCCCCCAAGAGGTTCCTACCGCGGCTCACAACGGTATGACAACAATCGCCTTCGTGACAACTCCATGTTTTTATTGAATGGTTACGACAGAGTTGTGGCTGATATGCTGTTCTTGCAGTGTGGGCACTCCAGAAAATGAAGCAGAACTTGGAGCTGCCTGCGCGGTTGGGATGGAATGGAGATCCTTGCATTCCTCAAGTGCACGCTTGGTATGGAGTGAACTGCGAATTTGAAGCAACAGTCGGTGCCTGGTTCATCAATGGCCTGTAAGAGCACTTGTACACGTGGATTCCGTAGCCTGCTAGAGAATCGTGTTCTTAAACAACAGCAACTCATGACTTTGGCAGTAGATTTCCAAAAATAATTTTGTCTACGTTTTTCTTGAGCAACATGCTTTAAAGGAATATAGCTTGCACATGGTGATGCACTTGTGGACTTGCCACTAAATTTACTTTACATGTTTCAGGGGCCTCGATAATCAAGGCATTCGTGGTCAATTGGGTGACAGTGTAACAGATTTGCAGCATCTTCAGTCACTGTATGTAACCATCATTTAAGCTTCAGTTTTATATTTGTATAGGTGTTTGGATTAAACCCCAGTCAGAAGCTCTTGATTTGATGTGATGACTGCGGTGATTGCCAGGTTATTACCTCTTGAAAGGGAACAGTCTAAAGAGTTTGACCTCTGAATACAATACATCTAGATATAAGAGTATCTGAATCTGACCTGTTTGTAATGGTCTGTTGTTGTGTGAGCAGAAACTTGAGCAACAACTTGCTGACTGGAGATCTTCCGAACTCTATTGGCAACCTTTCGTCTCTCATAACTCTGTAAGCTCGCCCCTTGTTCCAATTTTTACCAATTTTGAAATCTAAGCCCTTTTTGGTAAGTAGCTGCTCTAGGCATCTTTTTAATTATTCTTTTCATAATTATTAATTTAGTTGTTGTTTCTGCTTGCTCTTTTCTCAGGGATCTTTCGCACAACCGACTTAACGGATCCATCCCTACAAGTCTTGGCCAACTCTCCAAACTTCAAGAATTGTAAGTGTTGCAATCCTATTTTCGAGAACGTCTAGTTACACATTGTAGTTGAGAAACGCGCTTAATTCCTTCCTCAGCTGCTTCTGAGAAGAATCTTCTCTCGACTTATGCTAGTTTTTTTTCATGAATAAATCAGGTTGCTGAATGACAATCAGTTGACTGGAGAGGTGCCATCATCCTTGGGAGCTTTTCCTCTCCGTGGTGGTGTGCTGAAGTAAGCTCTTCTCACCAGAATTCGTCTCTTCAGTAGTTCAGATTCCTGAATAAGTACCCACTTAGCCAAAATAGTAATTGCAACTGAAACGGATCCTTAGGAATCTTTAGTAAGTGTCACCAATTGTATCAATAGAAAGAAGAGCTCATATCCTACATTTTAACCAGTCGAAATGTGCTTGAATGTTACTCCAGTGTATCGATTAGATCCAAAGTAAGTGATAATTTTCAATTGTTTCAGTTCTAGCACTTTGGAGCTAACGTTTGGTTGTGAGGTTTCATATCGTGACACCGAGATCTTTTGCATCCAAAGCGTCCTGTTGGTAGTATATTGACAACCAAAACTTCTGCTGGGTGCAGCCTTGCAAACAATGATGGACTGTGCGGACTGGGATTGCGATCCTGCAATCAGTTGTCCCACGGTATGAGGACGGCCATCATCATGGGGGTCGTCGGATGCTTCATCCTTCTCCTTCTAGGCGGATACCTGTGCTGGAAACGACGCATGAACATTCGTGGCGCGCAACGGTTACGTAAGTCTCGTCCACTTCGATTCCATGCTGCTTTAGATTCATTTCTGAGATTTTTCTGCATCTAGGGCAGCTTTTTTCACAGAAAATCACACGTAAATCCTGATGCAACAAGGTTTTCCTAAACAGCATGTCAGACAGGAGCGATAATCAGATTAGGTGAAAATACTTGAAGCAATACTGAACCATCATCCCTGCTGCTTTGAAATCTAGAATGTGCCTAATGCTTTTCGTGTGTAATTTGGTGTACTTGGGTATGCAGCTCGAGATGCGCCGTATGCGAAGGCACGGACGACGTTTGTGCGGGACGTGCAAATGGCAAGAAACGTCTTAGCCAACCACTTCAGCAGGCCTGCTCCTGCGTACTCAGAAACGACTCCATTGAACCCGCATTGACCGCGTTGGCTGTAGGTTTTGGGCTTCGAAAGGCAGATTTCGATGTTTATGCTCGGCTCCTCCGTGGTTCCCACTTCAGTAGACGGAGTGTTATGTAGCTGTAGGTGCCTGGAAAACAGTTGCAACTAGCATCTGTGATGATGCGTACCCTGCTCGAAGAGTGGCCAGTTGAGAGAAGGCAAGCATTGGCAAGCGAATGTGTTTAAGAAGTTTGTGTAGTTGTAGTCTCCGTTGTTGCACGTTGCACCCGGTTTTGGAACAACAAATAGTTACTTTTAAAAGAGTGATGGCGCTGTAGTACCTTCCCCTCCAGTGGTTTTACTGAGTTTGGTTTGCTTCCCCAGAACCATCAATACATCAAATAATTTTGCTGAAAGTCTTTTCTGGCTTCTGGGAATCTGAAAATAATCTTAATCTATGTCCTCACATTTCAATATCTCTGCTATGGAAGGGTGATCCAAGAGTGAGTGTGTTTCCAAAAGTGAAATTCTTAGCGAGTCCTGATGATAAAATAGGTACTTGTTGAGTAGCTAAATTTTCTGGACAAATTTTCTGGACAAATCTCTGCCAGAATCTTACTTCATTTTGGCATTTTGACACTGGTTACCTTAATACTAACTATATAGGGCCCAAAATACTTCTGATGGTAGTAGTGACGTTATATATCGTGACACCACTCAGCAATTTCTGCCGTTAGTGCACAAGTGCAAGGGCAACCGAAAATAGATTCGATTTTGTTCAAGCAGCATTTACGTGACAAATGTGCACTTGTGAAATAAGTTTCTCATTTTTCGCAACGCATGCATTCCAGGATGTGCGTTGATTGAGGAAGGTTAAGATAAACATTGATTTTCTCGCATTGGTGAATGCTACTTGCACTATTTCTAGTGCTGCACCATTGACATTAGGGCACAAACTTAGAAAATTACAGTTTGACTTTGATCTCTTCCAGCATTTTTCAAATTAAGAGAAGAAAGGGCAAAATTTCACTGAAAAGAGTAGTTCCTGGGTTAGATTCCCTTCACAATGTCAATCGGCCATGACTCAACTTTGGTCAAATGGAGCTGCAGCAAAAGCAGTGGACAATAGAATTTCACAAGAAATCATGTCTCTCTCACTTAGAATGCTTAACCTTTGCCTTGGAGGAGACCTTGCTACTGTGCCTTCATAAAAAAAACTGCTAATCACAAAAATAAATGAGCCTTACTTTAACCCTTAAACGTTCCCTGGGAACCATACATACGTAGACGTATAAGTGTCATTTGCTATCAATTTGGGATTTCAAGTAGCTCAATAGAACCGCGTTGATCTATTCTTCCATTTCTTTGTTGGTCTCAAATGTAGTAAAGGTGTCAATCCACTCCAAATACAAGAAAAATACCCCATATTGTACTGGTTGCAAAGGATCATTGAAATGTTTAGGGGTTAAGAAACATGCACACTCATCAATCTGTATGTAATTTTGATTGTGAGTATATAATATTATTTAGGAAGTATAGAAATCATATGACGATTTGGGCACAGTAGCAAAATAGACAAAAGAAAGTTCAAACAAACAACATACAACAACATTTGTACCACTTGCATTTCCTTTACTATGATAAAAAAAAAAACTCATCTAACACCAATTTTTATTTAGGGAAAATATCAAAAATACCACTCAGTTTCAAAATATCAAACATACCCCTATATTATTTGAAACATCAAAAACACCCTTGGATTTGTGTGGAAACATCAATCATACCCCTAGTTATCTTTGAGAATACCATTAACACCCCTATGGCTTTGACCATAATAGACTTACATGCAAACATCCTATGTAGAGCTTGTACAGCTAACTCCCAAGGGATGGCTTGTATTAAACTTACATCTAGATTTTGTACTTTCCATTATAATCCAAGTATTTACAAAAACTTGCAAAAAGAGGCACAAGAGAGTTAGGAGTAATTTTTCTAATTCAAATAATACAAGGGTGTATTTGGTATTTCATAATAACTAGTGTGGCCCAATTTTCTTTTTTTCATTTTGTAAGGTGGTGTCAAAGTGGCTATTTATTATGTTATAATGATGCTCCAAATTTCAATACTCATCCACATAATGGATGAAAATTTTACAGTAGCACATATTACATTGGTTTTCATTCACAATTTGGCAATTTCATCCAAGACTTTTTTTAATTTGAAGATTTTTTGGCGATTTTATCCAAGCTCTTTGTCACATTTTTTAGCCAGATTTTTGTTTTTGTTGCAATTGAGCACCAAATTGCCAGAAAAAAGAACACTGGTGTGGCCTTGTATTCTTGGTCCAATTTGCCCCTCCATGCCATCTTCTCATGTCACTTGTGATTTTGCTTTAGTTAAACTTGTGATTTATTTTATTTTTAAGTGGACATTCAAAATTCTACTTCAGTTAAACTTGTATGCTATCCTATTTTTACATAGAACTTGTCTTTGGCCAATTAGTAATTTTCTAAAATTTTAATTAATAAATATCTTTGAAATTCAATAATTTTCCCACCTTTAACCCAAAAGCCACCAAACCAAGTCCGTGCATCCCTCCTTGCCAAGAGTTTTCCAACAACACCAAGCACGTGATGGGGGGACACACAATTTGAGAGATCTCAATGTGACAAACAAACATCCAAACATCCAAACAAACAGCCTGATTGAAGATATTTAAGGTATAGATTGAGGATCTCAAAAAATTAGGGATATAATTGATATTCCTACATAAAGCCAAGAGTTTTTTTTGTATTTTGAAAGAATTGAGTGGTATTTTTGATATTTTCCCTTTTATTTAACATGGGCATACCACTATCGTCACTTTTGTACCATCATTCAATGCAACATTTGATTTTTGATCAACCACCTTGTCCATGCTTTGAGAAAACAGAAAATAAAATAAAATAAAACCCTGAATGACAATGTAAACGTAAAATTAGAATGAGTTTAACAAACAAATAGTTTCTCTAACAATCAAATACTTAAAGAAAGAAACTCTGACATTGCATTGTTGTTACGCTCATTTTGGTAATGCAACAAAATAAAGTTGGCTAAGGTAGGAGGCTCATAAATGGACCATCTAAGGGCTGAAACTGAATTTTGGGGAGGTGAAACTTCTTAAACTATTTTTCAATAAATTTTCCTTAAAAGACGAGAATAATTGACATCTAATTCAAGTTGTTTCATATTTTTTGGAGCTTTGTAGAATTAGTTATAAAATTTTGAAGTGAAAAGGTCATAGGGCTCTATAACGGTTCACCTCCTCAAATGTACGGCACTTGTACATTTTTAGAATCTATGAAAAACAACATGTATATATGAAGTACATTTGAGAAGGTGGACCAAATTAGAGCCCTGAGCCGAATATGAACCTCCTACCTTATACAAGATTGGCCACAACCATGCTAAGGTAGAAGGGAAGGTAACGAGCTCCACTTGCCCTTGTATTGAAGATTGTGCAAAGAATGAAGTTCTTGCCCTCCACCTAACTTTTTAGCATCAATGCTTAGTTTGTCTTTGCCATGGATGTTGTCACTAACACTAAAGTTGGTTCTCTCTAACTCAAATTCTAAAATGAGAATTGGTGTGGCATCAACTAATCAGCTATCGGATGTGCACCAATTTTTTATAAACATCAAGTCAATTTCATGTTTCAATTGAAAAAACTCCTAGCATCAAAAATTGTTATGTTGCTATTAAACAAAGTGAAAAATTTCATAGCCATTTGATTATTGAGGGCTTGACTCTATTGCAACATGGTAACGCTCTAATTTTCTATTGCTCTTCTTTGTGTTGACATAGAGGTTTCTTCTTGTTCATGAATATTGCCAAAAAAAAAACCCTACTATGAACGCTGGTTCTCCTGCCCGGAGCTGCTCCCTTCAATAGAAAAATGGCACTCTAAATCCTGCTTGGCGTGCACCGTGTGGGGGCAGGGCTGGAGATGCTCTAGACCAGCCGGAGTACTATATTCGTGTTCTCCGGCTACAATCACGCTAAACAACAGTTCTTCTTCCCCCACATTGGCCAGAAATTGTCAACTGGATACAGTTCCATGTTAGAGACTGTACAAGAATGATGCTATGTGTGGACCATCTGGTGCCACCACTTTCCATCCGGCGGTCCAGCGAAGCCAGGCCCACACTTTCACGCCTTGACTTGGACAAAGTCGAAATCAAATTATGTGCACTTTGTGCAGCGTCAAGCGGTTCATCGAATCTTGTGCGTACAGATTCCAATGTGACGCGTGCCAAGTGGGGAGGCGCCAGCCCTGCCAAGTGGACACGCACCGACTGCTGCCAAGTGTCGCCAAAAGATCTCCCCTCCCCTCCTCACAAACAAATTGCAAAACCAGTTGAGGCCTTCGCAGACGCTCAAGCTTACACTAGATTTTCGTCTTAGAAGTTTCAGTGCTCAATTTCAACCCCTGTTTCCATTTTCCTAGACTCTTTGTTTCGAGACTGGTGTGATTCCGAGCTCCAGATTTTAACTAGCTTCCTCGTGTGGAATAGAAGTTTCTCTTTTGGTACCTCTCGTCTTGCATTTGCACTAGGGGCGTGGTCGTCATCAGAATTTGAAGCTTTCCTGCAGGGTCTCAGTATTGTTCCTCGGCACTAACGACAGTAAGATTGAGCGACGATGAACTCGTTGTACAGGACTAACCCATTCGAAGACGATCGAGACAGATATGGCTACCCATCCCGGGCGTATGATCAAGCAGACATGAGATATGACTATGACTATAATTCGCATGCAGGCCGTTCCACGTCCATGGCGCCCCAAAGATCCATGGATTATGAATACGGATACGAAGCAGCTGCACCGACATTCGGAACCCACTACTCGCATCACGGTTATGCGGACCAAGCACCATCTTACAGTCGCTCGGGAGATCGTTACGAGTGTGATGACCGGTACAGTAGTTATGCCGAGCAGTCGTCCTACTCCCAGCACAGGATGTATGAAGAAACTCCGAGCTACAGTGAATATAGATACAACAATTATGGAGAGCGGCACTATGAGGAACCTGAGGTCGATTTGTACCGGAATGCCTACGATTTCCGACGCGCGGAGGCAACAACAGGCGTGGCGGACTCAGGGCTCGAAGCGGAGGTGATTGGGGCGTCGGAAGAGGTGTTGGTGAAAGTCCGGGGCGCTATGGTGCATCTGGTTGATGACCAGGAGAGCCCTCTCCTCGCGGAGGGAGACTTCTCAGTTGTCCGGCTTGCGCAAGAAGGGAAAGGGATCATGGCCATAGTCAAAGTGGGAGAGACGCTGAAGTGGCCGCTGACGAAAGATGAGCCGGCCGTGAAGCTGGATCCCAGCCACTACTTCTTCACCATCCGTGTTCCCCGTCGCGTGGACGACATGGACAGAGAGACGGCTGGTAGTCACGAGTCCCTGAGCTATGGCGTCACGTTCGCTTTGGAGGGGCAAGAACGCGAATTGCACGAGCTGGATGCAGTTCTCAACCAATACAGTGGGTTCTCTACTCCTAAGCTTGTCCAGGGTGAGGAGTCCGAGCGAGATGAATTTGATGGAGCTTTCGGCCATGGCCACGGAAGCGAAGTACCCAGCGACCGAATTGTTCCAGAAAACGTCGTCTCCAGCAGCGGAAAGCCCGTAATTACCTTCCCCTACTGCTTTATATCTCGCACAATTCTGAATTACAGACAGGCTTTTGTTGCACTCATTTCGGCAAATTTAAACGACACATGGAAGGAAACTAGAATGTTTTAAGAACTCTGTTCTCTTAATGCATTAAATTATCACTCATACCGTTTTTTTCCTAAATTTAGAACGACGTGTTACAATATTGTCGGCAGAACCACATTCTAAGCACCTGTTTCCTCTCTAGCAACTTTAGTAAGAATTCAGCCGTACAGTCCCTTGACGAAGCAGATAGAAACTGTGACATGGGTAGTCCCCGAATGCAACGATTACGTTCTTTGCCAGTTCCTCTAACAATTGAAACACTTGTTGCAGGTCACGGAGAGCGACGAAGCCGAGTTCTGGCGCACAATGGCGCCTAACGTCGACGATTATAACAGTAGCGTTGCAAAGTCGATGGCGAAGGGCACAGGGAGCATCATCAAGGGTATCTTCTGGTTGCGCGACTCGACCGTGGCGCAACTAGAGAACGGGAGCACGTTTGTGCGAGGAAGAGTGAAACCAAATGCCAAGCCGAGCACCATCAGTCCAGAAACGCTGCGGAACGTGAAGAGGTAACTAGGTTTCATTGTCATACCAGACGTAGTTCCTGCTTGCACCGTTTCGTAATTTTTTTTCCTATTTTCTATTTGTTTCGGTGTCGCTGGATGATTCATGAGCAGCAGAGGTGCTATCGCAGGGCGAGGAACATGACCGTAGCGACGGAGCAAGTGGCGAACAGTGTGTTGGGAGGGGTGGTGAAGGCTGTGGGCTTGTTCTCCGGGGCTCTGTTCAAGTCGCAAGCAGGGAAGAAGTTCTTCCAGCTGTTGCCAGGCGAGGTGGCCTTGGTGTCCATGGATGCTTTCGGTACGTTCAAACCTCGCTTTATAATTATGCCCTGGATGCGGTCTAGTGACACCCTCTGTAATTGCACAGTTAGGTAAATTAGATTAGTTTGATTCAAGTTAGTCCTACAAGAGTATACATTTCGTCCTATATATCAATCAAATGCCATGGCATATTTGTGATCTTGAATTGTTTTTTTCTGATGTTGCAGCGAGAATACTCGATGCAGTGGAGAAAGCGGGCACTGATGTAATGCAATCGACAGCCATGTTCACGCAAGACGTTGTTTCTCACAGGTTTGTACTATATCTCTTGCACTTTAAATATTTTGTAGAATGACTGAATAATAAACTCTAATATCCGTATATAACATTCAGATAAGTGGCATCGTGTATTATTCTCCATCGTAAGTAATTGTCAGATGGCTATAGAATCATATATGGAAGTGTACAATATAAGTTTTTCGTGACTTGGCACATGAAAGATTGAAAATATGTAGACAGTTGTCAACATGGCTTGTATAATCTTTTATGACTTAATGGTTATGTCCGAAAGGGAAGTGAAGCTCTTTTTCATGCTTAGTAGTCTCTGACACATCTCGTTAACAACATGGTTTCGTAGTGATATTTGTGTGTGTGATGAGTGCAGGTATGGTGATGACGCAGGGCAAGTGGCAGGGAACACAATGTCTTCCGCTGGACATGCGTTCGCCACGGCGTGGACGGTGTCCAAGGTCCGCAGTGCTCTGAATCCGGCTAAATTTAGACCATCCAAAACAGGCATGCTCAAAGCAGCAGCCAAGGCAGTTGTTGCTGGAGGCCGCTCCAAGTAAATCTCTTCTGCAGCATACGGAAGTAGAAGCTTGTTAAAGTTCCAGACTTGTGCTACGAAATAGGGAAGTGATTGGAATTTCTGATAAAGGATAGAAGGTTTTCAAGTAAAAAAAATTTTGAAGGTGAAATTTTGGGGGTGAGGATTTGTAGATTTGGAAACAAATATTATTCCACTGATATCACCTCCTACGACAATTATTAGCTTTATGTGAAACTTGCGTAAGGGCCTACAGAGAGTTTAGTCTACCGTAAACTCAGGTTGTTTGAACCACCATTTCTGTACATATGGCCCTGAGAATGGCCTTGCGGGTTAAACTGTGATTGTTACATGACAAGAACGGTTCTTATTTTATTTCTCATAACTTAGAGTCGTGAAATCAATCATTCGAATTCTTTGCTGTCGATTTTGAAATTTTGAATCCGAAAAGAAATGAAAGAAGAGCACGCATGTTCTTTGACCATTTAAACCCATTCAATGGTGCCAATTACTCGGAAATGAAAAAGGAGTAAATTGAAATAATTATAATTTTACTGGCATTTAACAATAACTGCAAAATGAAAGAAATGGGTTCAATTCCTGGTACAGTATAACCAGTTTTGGTTGCTGAGGCTAAGTTACATCCTGAGTTTGCACAAGAAAATGATTCCTGTAATATTTGCTCATTGCTACTATAGAGGCTTTAGGTTTGATATTGGAGATCCAATCAATGAGAAGAAAAAATATATATACTTGCCAAGCTTCCAAGGCAGTTTTGTGTTGTAGTTTAAATTTAAAGAAATTCATTGGTGATCCACTTTTGGTAAAAGAGAATTCATACAGAAGTAAACATTCACACTACTAGCGCATACATTTATTTTGATTCTTAACCCCTCAGCGCCCAGCGCAAAACCGAGAAAATGCGGCCGAGAGTGACCATACTTGTAAAAATTGTACGTCCTGAGCTAGGAACTTAGATCGGGGAGGATTCATTGCTGAAATAACAAAAAGAGTGCTTGATGCACCCAACTAGAAATTTGCAAAACTTTTGACCGCATCGTTTTGGAGATTATAATAGTCAAAGTACAGTTGACTATGTGGCAATCGGCTAATTTAGGGGAGGCCCATGCCTACGGATGCAAAAATTCATGCCTTAGAGGAGGCTCCTTTATACAAAATTTAGACAAGGGGTGCAATTTGCACGTATCTTGCTTGCTGCCAAGTCTGGTAATGTTTTGAAACCCGCAAGGTGCTTTTTTAGAGGCCCAAAGTTACAAGGCTCACACGGCATGGTGGACGATAAACGAGGTAAGAATATGGTTTTGCCCTCCACAAGTGCACAAATCTTGTAGTATAGCTACAAAACCCTTTTATAGTCTAAGGCATGCGTGCAAAAACATCCTAATTGTATTAATTTGGCCATAGCCGATGGTCTTTATCCTTGCATCTAAACCCTAAACTGCATGGAATGAAGGTTTAGTGTACTGTTGTCACGGTTGACTTGCACAATCCGTGCTTGTACAAGTGTTGAAACCACCATCGCCCACTTCCCAACATGAGAGTAGTACCATACCTTTGACCAAGTCACTTTCCTGGAAGGTACAATATGAAATTGAACCAGATTTTAGGAAAAGTAGGATTTGGAGAGGCCATATTCTGGCCTGTGGGGCGCTCAGGGGTTAAGCAACGGGCAGCTGACCGAGGCCCTCGCCGAGGCTTGCTTTGTTTGAAGTTCCTACCAACAATTTTTTTGGATTTTTGTTGGTAGACCGACACACACCCCACCATGCAAGCAGGCAAGGGAAATTTGGATAGAATTGGATAGAATCATTGATGTTTACTTGTTCATCCATAAAATATATTAAGTTTAGTAACTTTCATTCAATGTTTGGAGAATTTGTTGCAAACTTGGGAAGGTGTTTGGCAAATTCTTCCATTTTTTCAGATATTATTTTCCGTGTTGTAGTTATCACGCCGATTTCAAGGTAATATTTAGGCAAATAATCGCCAAGAAAATTTACATTGGCTCCTACAATGTTTTTGCAAGTGTGCACCAGTGATGTTGCTTCTAAAAGTTGCAAAAGTCAATAGTGTTTGTTGACCTCATGAAAATTGCAGCAAATGCAACCTAGAACCTAACACCGTGATTTTGGAATTTCTCACAATTTGAGTTATAAAAAAAATGAGTAAATTTAGCAAAATTCTCTTTTGCCTTCCACCATGGACCATGTGTTTGTAATCACTTTTGATAACAAATTAGATGAAAAATGGCTTTAGCCTATCATAAAAAAATGTATTTTTCAAGCCGGATGACAAAAAAACGTCCACCTCAGTGTTTAAGGGTTAAACATGCTTTTCCATTTTAAAGTTGAAATTTGAAAACTTTGTTGTGGTCGACCATTATTTTTAATACAATAAGAAAAAAATTTAAGGGAAGATAGTCAATTGTACAGTACTAGGTTGTGGATCATAAGATCATACAAGAAGAGGATGATGCCTTGATCAAATATCTGAATAAGTTTTTTGCATTATTGTTAGAGAAACCTCCGACTATATTAAACCCTAAAGGACCAAGCCCCCTTTTGGGGACAAAATGGGATTTTGGGCATGTACCTATGGCTAAACTACTTTGTGTGATTTTTTGAAACTTTTTTAAAGATGAGGAATTCAAAGATCTATGTGGGCATCTAATTTTTTCTTCATTTCAACATTTATTGAAGAAGTTAAAAATAAATTTATGAAAAAAAAGTCTAGATTGGGCAACCCAAAAATTCTTAAAAATTGCACTAAAAATAAATAAATATGACATATGTTCTTTTGTCTTATGGTGGGGAGCTTTGAATGATTCAATTTTCATTGATGAGATGAAAGTTATGAGAAGTTTTTGTTAGCAGGTAGGTGTGATTTTGAGAGAAACCATACCTACCCACAAACAAAAACTTCTCATAACTTTCATCTCATCAATGAAAATTTAATCATTCAAGGCTCTCCACCTATATATAAGTCTAAAGAACCTATTTCATAATTTTACTTATTTTTAGTGTAATTTTTAAGAATTTTTTGGGGTGCTCAATCTAGACTTTTTTCCAAAAATTTATTTTTAACTTCTTCAATAAATGTTGGAATGAAGAAAAAATTAGATGCCCACGTAGATCTTTCAATTCCTCATTTTCCATAAAAGTTTCAAAAAATCATGCACGTAGTTTAGCCATAGGTACATGCCCAAAATCCCACTTGTCCCCCCAAGGGGACAATTGGTCTTTTAGGGATTAATGATATGTACAAAAATTGCTTACAAGAATTCCTATAGCATAGCTTTGTTCTAGTATTTTGGAATAGGAAATCATACTGAATTAAGTGTAGTAAATAGCTAAAGATTTGAGAGTAAAAGTCATCATCATGAATGGCACCCATCTTTTGTAAATTTGTTTAAATAACTTACTTTCAAGATACCAAAGCATTAATTGGCTATAGAATATTTTGTTTTATTGGGTTTTAAAATAAGATTCTTATTTCAAATAGAAGGATTATGTGCAATCCATGTAGCAAATTTTTGTAAAATGTGACTTCATCATCCAAATCTTATTTGTACACTCTTAGTCCTCATACTAAATAATTGGTATACTTTGGATTTATATATCGTACTTAGAGATGGTAATTTTGAAAGAAGATGTGAATTAAAGCAAATACCATTTTTGAAAAAATGTGCAAATAGCTTATATTCAATTGTCACTTTATTCCTACATGACCAAGTATGAAAATTATTGATTTCAAAGTTAACAAAATTTGTTTGAAGGTCATCATAAAAGTATTTCACTGAGCAATAATACATAGCAAATCTTGTTTTTGAAATAATAAAAATTCTTTTAATCCCTAAAGGACCATTGTCCCTTAGGGGGACAAATGAGATTTTGGGCATGTACCTATGGCTAAACTATTTTGCATGATTTTTTGAAACTTTTATTTAAGGTGAGGAACTCAAAGATCTACGTGGGAATGTAATTTTTTCTTCATTCCAACATTTAGTGAAGAAGTTATGCATGAAAATCTAGAAAATGCTGCTCTATGAGCAACCAAAAACTTCTTTAAAATTTTCATTTTTTTCAAATAAAAATCTGACATAGATTCTTTAGTTTATTTAGACATGGGGAGCTTTGAATTATTCAATTCTAATAGATGAAATGAAAGTTATGAGAAGTTTTAGTTTGCGGGCAGGTGTGGTTTTGCTTTGAAAAAATAACTTATGAACTTAATTTTGAATGCAAAAAGGTTCAATTTGCATTAAAAAACTATTGGAAAAGGTGAAGATTGCTTGTTAGAACAATCTCACCATTGCAAGTATTGTGACTCAATTCCATTGCAAGGTTATTAACAATGTAAGATTTTGTTCAATCTCAAAGCTTCTTCTATTTAATGTTTTTTTTAAGAATGAAAATTAAGTAGTTTTTGTTTTTGTTTTTTTTTTACGATTCTCAACTTAATTTCCAACCATAAAAAAATAAACCTCAAAACTCCATGGTGCAAAAATTTGAAGTTATGAAAGTTCAAAGTTAATTAATCTAGTAGTGCAAGGTGCAAAAAAGCTTGTATTTTATACTTTAAATGCAAATATCTTGCAATCTTTGTGGTCAAAGTATTTAAGTTTTGAACGACACATTCTTATACAAGTCTAGTACAAGATCCTATGGTTAGATATGTGAAAAGACCAATCTTTAAACCTTTTTACTTTTTGCCATAGAAGTGGTAGTTTTGAGTATCTTTTGACAAAATAAAGGCCAATGGTCCTTTAGGGGTTGGGGTGAGAGGAGGATAAATGTATTCAGACTAATGCAATTTTTTGACATCTATCCTTAGCAAATATTTTTGCTATGTTTTGGTGACAAAAAAAGAATCTATTAAATACCAAATGTGCCAAATTGAGGCTTTTGTCACGAATTGTAAAACATACACAATATCCTAGATTACAAGCCTAATCAACAAAGTTGCATTGCTATTCGTCATCTTTATTTTCCCTTGTTGCGTGTTCTACCGCTGACTAGAAAAATACCATTCTTTGTCATCGTGTAATGTTAATGTAACTCGTCAAGTTACAACACTATTCATTGTGTTATACATTTCCATCCTCGCTCTCTGATCCCTTGCTGCCATCTCCTAAATTTTTGTGTTTGCCTAAGTTTTAATCTTCGTCTTCATTTTCAATCTTGTTTTTCAACCTCCAAAAGGATGCGCACACTAAACATCTGACCCAATTGTTGTCCTTCTAATGCCAACTGAAAGTTGTTGCTGACTTAATGGATCCATCTCGTTGCCATTGCCCCAATTATCCAATTCATGTCGTCTTGTACATGTTGCCTAAATGTGTTATGCCTTAGGTCTTTTTCTTGACAAAAGACTTCACACTTGAGAACACCCATTTGTCATCATCCAACTAGGGCAAGTATGGTGGCAGGAAGCACATGCGTCCATATTCACCAACAGGGCCGTAATACGGATGTTGTTGTGGATCCTCGCATTGTTTAGGATTATTGGACGCCTCTAGTTGTCCTCCCACAATTTGGAGATGACCTTCTCTTCCATGAAGGCATTGAAAGCCGCTCTTGTGAACCCTCCAAACTCCATATGGGAAACTAGGATGTGTTCAACACCCACGGCAACAACAAGAGTCAAATTTTGCCCACGTTGGGTTGCATGGTAAACAATAGGACGAGCACCAGTACATGCTCTACCTTGGTGGCGCGTTAGGTGGCAATTAAACCAACCTCGTCAATGTAGACTGCATTGTTCATAACTACTCCATCTTCCAATTGCCAAATGCACCATTGACAACGTTCATCTCAACAGTAGTCTAAATTGAAGTCCTTTGGCTCATATTGACAAAGCTTCAAGTAATATCGGTTTTCTTGTGCACAGTGATTGAAGTGGCAACACACAGTCGCATAGAAGATGTTGGAATTGAATTCCGCATTCATTGCATCTATCAAGGCACACACAATCTTTGTAGGTGACTTGTCAAGTTGAACTTGACACCACGCTTCCATTTCAGCAATCATTTTCTTGGGAGGGACAACCAATCCATTCCTTTTCTTTGTCATTGTATTGTCTTCTTTGAAACACTCAACAATTGAATTAACAGTAGTGCAAGGTAGGTCAAGGGGAAGTGCAATTATGGTAATTGAGAGACCTTTGTTCATAACTGACATGATCGTGGTTTAATGCAACTCATGCAAGTGGTCATCAATTTTATGTAGAGGACAGTGCAATGGCATGGCAAAGTAGGATAGTGGAAACTGATGCTTGACGTTTTTGAAGAGATTGATGTTGCACAGATGCAAGCGGAAAGAAAAAAACAAGCATTTACAATAGGCAAAGGAAAAAACAAGCATTTGCAAAGTGCAAAGAAAAAAACGAACATTTACAATGTGCAAAGAGAAAAACAAGCATCAGTCACATTGTGTAAAGATAAAAACCTACATTCATAGCATGCATCATAGAGTGCAAAGGAAAAAAATGAGCATTTACAACATGCAATGCTCAGTGCAACGTGACGACCACAACTGCAACACTACAAGATTCATCAACAAAGATGCCGATAATGAATGTCACTTGCCTAGTTAGCAATGGAACACACAACAAGGGAAAATAAATTTGACAAATAGCAATGCAAATTTGTTGATTAGGCCTGTAATCAAGGATACTAAGATTTTAAGATGATTTCTTTATTCACTATGTATACTACATATTAGTATTTTTTGTTAACAAAATTTACACACATATGATATTTTTATGCTATAAATATATATAACTTATGCCTATATTAAAATGGTATATTTAATCATAAACAATGCAAATTTGAGCTTTGAAGAATTTCATCCTAACAAACATAACAATGGCATTGTTTAATAAAATTATAGATAGAATAAAGCTAATGTCAAATACAATGCATCTATAACATTGTTTTGTAAACGGGTATAAATTCATTAAAAATAGAAAAGTGGAGGAATATAATAAAATTTACTTGTATACAAAAATATTAGGATTTGAAATTTAGAATGTATTCATACAATTGGATTTACCAACACTAGGACATATACATATTCTTATAAACTTCAATTCATTATATTCACTATTCCTTTCAAGTATGATTGCAGAGAAATTATTGATTATATTCGTGTGGAATTCATTTAAATGGACTTTAAATGCGATGATCTCAATCAAATTTTTTATTAATATTTTTGCTCAATTACTCTACAATTGTATTCTTCAAAAAAACTACATACTAAGTCAACGTGAAGTCTTTTTTCACTTGTTTTCATTTTCACAATTCTACTAAGGTGCACATTCTAACAATGTTATATTGAATTGCAACATAGTGCAATTACTAAGTCTAAATATTACAATAAAAGCAATTATACTATACATTGTTTTTGATAAATTGTAATATAAATATGAAAGCATTCACCAACTAACAACGGGTTAATGGTGCATTTAAAAGATTATTTACTTTTGAATTTCTGAAAAATCTTCAATTTTGTATAGATCAAAATAAAAAATTAAACTTTGGAATATTCATATGTGTATGTAATAATTTATTTGAGTATTTCAAAAAAGTAGCAGGAACAAAATCTTTAGACTTGAGAATGATTTTGGTATTATACTTAATAATTTCTTCTTTACAAGACACTACAATATTAAGGATAATTTAGTAACACATTTATCAATATTATCAACAACTCGAAGGTCCATATAATTAAATAGGAAGAACTTAGTATAGTCCAAAATCCTACTAAAATTCATTTCCTAACATCCTTAGCAACATTGTTTCTTCAAGTACCAAGGTACAACTTTCCCACTTGATTGGAATCAAAAAGTTGGAAAAACAATAAACAAGTTAAAGAGTCATGCATGGAAACTTGCTAGAAATCAACAAAATTGGAAATAGGAACCAATCAATTGAAACTTTTTCACAAACATAATGGGAACTTAAGGGTGTTATAATTACCATGCCCAACTCCAATGTAGCATGGAAGTTAGCCACTTGGAGTTAAGTGTGGTAAATGGGTCTTGAACTAACTATGAAAATCACAATTGAGATCACTAGAGCATTCATACTCTTCTAGACATTGAGAGTCTAATATTGCCATACTTGGACTCCCCAAAATACTCTTGCAATTCTTAATCCTTACAAGTCACGCAATGGTCCTTGAAATCACTATTCATTTCAAGTTTAATAAGCTTTATCTATATTCCACTTGATGATTGATCAATTGATTATTCATGGAACATTTTTGAAAAATAAAGGTGAAGGACAATAATTTAGAGGATTAATTTAAGATAAATGTAAACTTTAAGCACATCAAACTTGACAAGTAAGAGTGTGAATGCTCTTAGGATAGGTAAGTTACTAAGAAAATGACCCAACGCCGTGCCCACCAAATCAGAATACGGTACACGTTCCCAAACATAAAATCTCTCTGCTACAATAATATCTCTTGGCTATTTCTGGCCGAGGGAATAAAAAGCGGACACGCGTCCTCGTTCAACCGCTAAAAGCTTGCCACCTCCCTCCGGTCCTTTTCGGTTATCATCACGTTCCATCCAAGTTCCTGTGGGCGTTCTCACCACGACGCGGACTGTCATGGCAGTTGGCAAGCAGGGGGGCTCCGAGCTGTCCTCTTCAGTCTCTACCAATTCTCCAACTCGTGGATTTGCCTACTTCAATTGCGACGCCGTCGTCTCTAGCGCAAGATAATTGCACAGCCAAGTTACATTGGGTATCATTTAGAATGCAAATCAGATAGAGTGCGCGGTGATTGGGGTGGTACTCGATGCCGCTGAGGCTTCTGTCGCTTCCAATTTCGATGCTCATAGTTTTCGTCAACTTAGAATGAGAGCCTCACTTGATCGTGCATTGGCTTGAGCCGCTTCTGCAGATCTCGCTCCTGTTTACATCGGATTTTTGCTGATTTGGTTTTCTTGTGCCATATCCAAGAGTTATGATCTTTTTTTTTTTTGCGTACGGAGCTTGAATCGTCCATTCTAATTGTTTCAAGCTTCGTTCCCTATGGTTCGCTTGTGCAAGTTTATGCTTTCTGGAATTAGGTCGTTGCTTCATGATTGCGATCGTACTCTTTGTGCGCTTGAAGTTTTTGGAATTTGAGTAAGTCGCTATGGACTAGCCCGAGAATAGTTGCCTCATTTGGTGGCGTTGGACGCTTCTTGTCGTGAATAGTTTGTCGTTAGCATTCGCACGATAGCCTTAGACGCCGTTCTGTTACAGTGTCCACCTTGGTTTTCGAGCTGTTTTCGAGCTTCCTGTGGCTGCCAGAATTAGATTGCAACTAGGTCGCCATGGAGAGAAAGCGCTGGTGGATGGGGTGCCAACCTCATGTCCGCGTTCTCCGAGAAGTCGTGCGCTCTAAAACCGAAACTGGAGCTCTGGAAGCGCCGTTGCACAAATGTGTCTCTTTATACATGGCTGACGTCCGTGAACATTCTGCTCTCGAGGATGAGCAGGTGCTTCATGTAATCTCAGGTATTGCTCTTCTAGAAGTCAAACACGTCAGGGGATGTCAAAGGTAGTGATTTCAGCTGCTAAAGTTCTAATGTTGTTTCCAAATCAAACTCCACAATTTTTTTAGCCTCGTCGTGGAGATCGTAAAATCATATTACCTCTCTTTGCCTCCTTTACTGTGCGTCATCCAATGCTCGACAAGCTTCGATACCCACAAGATGCACTAGGTAATATAAACCTGGATATTTGCTATGGAAAATATAGCCCCGTACAGTCAAGCTTTGAGCTTGGAGTTGGTACTTGGCACGTTCTAGGAAGACTCTATATCCTTGAAGAGTATAAAGCAAAACAACTGCAAATATGCTTGAACGAGGAGAAAATGGAAAGAGGTTAGTGGGTAGTGGTAAATTATATGTAACATATCTTTTCTTCTTGGAGCAGCTGCCTGCCACCTCTAAATTGTAAGTACCAATGTTAGAATATGAACTAATGCAATAAGCCAATTCGAAAATACTGAGGTCTTTTGGTTTCAGGTGGACAATACACAGCGGTGGAGGCGTCGTTCATGTGGTTGGGTGGATGGAGGCCATCATGCGCAGTGTTGCTGGTGTATTCTCTTATGGGAGTGCAACTTCAAGACGAGGTTCACAGTTTTGGACTTGGTACCAAGAAAATGGTTCGTTCAGAAGCCGTCTTATCCGAGACGCAACTCCTTAACCTGAAGAATGTTCAGAAACGTGCACGCGATGAAGAAAAAAAGATATCCAAGAAATTAGCAACAATACAGGTATTAACTCTAGTATTTATTTCAGTCTTCGTTTTTGAAGTTTAGCACAATTTTGGAGCTGTGAAGTGTACCACCTTAACGTAGATGACCTTGACTCGTGGTTGGTGTGAAGTTATGCCTAGAAGGTAAGAAATGTACTGAAGAAGAGACGTGCTGAATCTCTTGCAGATGCTTGTCTGTGACCAAGATGTGATCGCAGCCGTTCTGAGAGGTGCCGGTAGCTCACAGGACAGGTCCAACAAGAACAATCTAGAAAATGTCCTCAAACCTCGGCTATATATCCCGGCTGAAGAAGCTTCTAATCCAAGCAGACCAGCTTCGACTACAAACACTGCATCAGCTGTTTTTGGTACTGACTCCCGTTCAAGTAGCCCACTGTGCCATAGCTGCATTTGAGTTGGCCTTCAGTATGCAAGCATTGGGTGTGTCGGATCAGAGCAGCAGAGTAGTACGAGCAGGCTCCGGCACCATCTCCAGTTCGAAGCTTTTGCCTTCGAGATTACCATATGCTGTTGAGTCCTTCGGTTCACCGCCGCGTTGTGTTCATTACAGCGCACGAGGAGAGAACTCTGTGCAGAAAGAGTCCGCTATGTGGTGTCACCAAAATACTTGCCAAACCTAATGCTAAATCTTAAACTCTGCTATTTCCATGAGTGAGAATATCATCTCGCCTAATCGGAGGAGACTCTTCTTACTTTTAAAATCTAACTCGTCAACACATGTACCAGCGAAGGATTAACTGTAAGAAGGAGCTCTTTCTTCTTCAGATTTTCTTCTGGGAGTGGGAGAGATCCTGAACATGATTAACCCTTAAAGGACCGTGAGGCCCTTTGCAACCAGTACAATACGAGGTGTTTTTCTTGTATTTGGAATGGATCCACACTCCTACTACAATTAAGATCAACTAAAAAAGTTGAAAAATAGATCAATGCGATTCTAGTTAGCTACTTGAGATCCCAAACTAAAATTTCTTATTGGTAGCATAACGCACTTATACGTCAGCATATGTACGGTTCCCTATGGTCATTTAAGGGTTAATCAGAAATTGTCATACAGAGCAAGTCACATTTGGGGGCTTGTCTGGTGAGAGTCCGGCATCCTTTTACTTTGGATCGAAGCTCAAGAGTTTAGCTTTTATGTACAGTGAGAAGTAAATCCTGAGGGGTTGTGGATTATGTTTCAGTGCAATTAGGTTAACCCTTGAACGACGAGAGGGAATCATATATACGCTGCGATATAGTGGGCCATTGCTACCAACGAAAAGTTGTAATTTGGGGTTTCAAATAGCTCACTATGACCGCATGGATCTACTCTTCAACTTCTTTGTTGATCTCAAATGTGATAAAGGTGTGGTTGCACTCCGAATACAAGAAAAATATATCGTATTGTACTGGTCAGAAAGGGCTGCCTCGTCGTTCAAGGGTTAACCCTTGCATAAATGATCGATAAGGCAGGAGCGTAAGGGTAAGTAGATAGAATCCTGCCGAGTAAAGTTTTGCAGTATGGCCGGACCGTCGGATTTAGTATGGTACGTTTCAATGAGCCGTTCAGGTGTCAATGTTGACAGTAGAGCACTATTGAAAGTTCTTGCATCTTTATGACTGATTCTAATGAAAGTTATTGAACATCCTTGCCAATTTGTAGGAATCAAAGTATCCCTATTTTGAGAAATTGTTAGAATGTTATTTTCCAATACAGGTACCATGTGAAGTGACTTAGGGCCTCCTTCCATGCAAGAGGGATGTCTCGTATTTCTTAACCTGAACCCTTTAACGATCCTGGTCAATTCCTCAGTTGGGCATTCCTTTGTATTTTCATTTTGGGGAAATTTTAGGGTTACTGAAAATAGATATCTATCATAGATCTGACCGTACAAATGGAAGCATCTTGCAGGGTTTAGTGTTATGCATCATGAATCATGATCATTATTAGTTGTTATGTTCATTTTTTTGCATTTATTAGTGTATTTTCAGCGAGTACTTTTTTAGTTTTCCCAACCCTCTAGCCACATGCCACCTCAGATTGGCTTGATTATTGTCCTAAACTCTTCACCTTCTAATTCCCCAAATGCGTTTCCTTTGTCATGTCATCAAATTTCTTGACATACTCTCTCTACAAATTGAAAAGAGTCAAAATCGACCAAAATAAGGTTGACCAAGTGTTAAAGGGTTAAAGGACCATTGTCCCTTCGGCGTACAAATGAACTTTTGGGTAGGTACCTATGGCTAAATTATTTTGAGTGATTTTTGAAACTTTTAATAAAGGTAAGGTATTCAAAGATCTACGTGGGAATGTAACTATTTTTTCATTCCAACATTTATTTTTACCCAAAATCTCATTTTTCCCTAGAAAAGGGCCCTTGGACCTTTAGGGGTTAAGTACTACCGGCCCACCCCCCTTGCATGAAAGGAGCCCTTATACCATGAATGTTAACTCTTTTTTTTGCCTTATCTCAATTTGAATATTATAGATATCTGTTAAGTCAGTTTGTATGATACAGAGTATAGTGCCTTGTTTGGAACACAGAAGTGCTAGAGGTGTTGGATATGAATGTCTTAGCAAAGTTCCTTAGAATATCTGAAAAATGAGTCAAAAGTTATGAAATTATAAAAAGCACCGTATGAGTACTTAAATTTTCAAAATGTAGTGTTGGACCCTTCCATTCTTAGCTTCAGTAAAGTTAACCCTTAAACGTCCCTAGGGGCCCGTACATACGCTGATTTATAAGTGTCATTTGCTACCAATAAGAAATTTTAATTTGGGATTTCAAGTAGCTCACTAGAACCGCATTGATCTATTCTTCAACTTCTTTGTTAGTTCAAATGTAGTAGAAGTGTTGATTCACTCCAAATATAGAAAAAATATCCCCTATTGTATTGGTCACAGCGGCACGCTAGGACGTTTAAGGATTAAGATATCAAAGTTGTCAAAGATCTCAAAGGTAACAAAGATGTCAAAGATGTAAAAACTCGCACATGCAGTTTACCCTATTTTCATTGGGACTTAACCCGTAAAGGACCATTGTCCGTTTGGAGGACAAATGGGATGTTAGGCATGTACCTATGGCTAAATCACATTGCGTGATTTCCTGAATTTATTATTGAAGGTGAGGAATTCAAGGATCTATTTGGGAATGTAACTTTTTCTTCATTCCAACATTTATTGAAGAAGTTATGCATGAAAATCTAGAAAATGCTGCTCCCTGGGCTGCCAAAAACTTCTTTAAACATTTCATTTTTTTCAAATAAGAATCTGATCTAGGTTCTTTAGACTTATATAGACGTGGGGAGCTTTGAATTATTCAATTCTAATAAATGAAATGAAAGTTATGAGAAGTTTTAGTTTGCAAGTAGGTGTGGTTTTGCTCTGCAAAAATTACTTATAAACTTAATTTTTGATTGCAAATTTAACAATTTTGCAAATAAAAACTATTGGAAAGGGTGAAGATTGCTTGCTAGGACAATCTCACCATTGGGATTATTGTGATTCAATTCCATTGCTAAGTTATTAACAATGGAAGATATTGTTCAATCTCAAACCTTCTATATTTAATGTTATTTTTAAGAATGAAAATTAAGTATTTTTTTTTTTTTTTTTTTTTTTGAAGATTCTCAACTCAAATCCCACCATAAAAAAGAAACCTCAAAACTCCATGGTGCAAAAATTTGAAGTTAAAAAAAGTTCAAAATCAAATAATCTAGTCAAGCAAAGTGCAAAAATGCTTGTTTTTTACACTTTAAACGCAGGAGTCTTGCAATTTGTGCACTCAAAATTTCAAAGTTTTGAATGACACATTCGTGTACAAGTCTAGTACAAGATCCTACAGTTAAATATGCAAAAAGACCAATCTTCAAACTTTTTTGCTCTTGTCATAAAAGTGACAGTTGATGTCTTTTGACACAATAACGGTCATGGTCCTTTTAGGGGATCACATCCATCTGTTGTTTCCTGTAAAAATTCTAACTTTCTACTGTAACATATTATAACTAGGATTATTTAGGAAAAATGACTGGATTTTCATCTTATAGTTTCAAATTCCAAGTCACCGGTTTTCTTACAATATCAACCGGCTGACAATGCATTAACCGCCGGTTCTCCTCGAACCCTGGATCGAGGTGATGGACTGACAACTGTCAGCAGCAGAATTAACAAGAAATAATGTGTACATCCAACTTGTTGTACGTAACTCCATTACTTTAATTGTTGTGCTGTCCACATCATGCTTTGCCACAAAAATGCTGAAAACGGCAAGTATAGTAGTGTTACATTACCAATCAGGGTTCTTTTTTTAGGCGATAAACAGCCAACGGGTGACAAAATTGGCTACTGAAATCGTTTCCCGCCATTTATTGTTCAATGGGGAAGGCTGGCAACAGAAAAGGAACCGAAAAAAATAACCCTGTTACCAATACGACCTGCACTTTTACTTCAGTCACTCAAAATTTGAACAACTAGTTTGCATTTAGAGTTACCTTCTTTTTTGTGCACATCACTCTTTGTCGCCTCCTCTTCCTGTCCTGAACCTCTTGTAGATTAAGATTTTGGCTATAAGTTAATTGTCTAAATATCAAATCATAATTTATTTCTATTTTATTTGTTTTAATAAAAATGAACCAATTTCTAACACTAAATTTAAACTTGTAAAAAAAACTCACAAAAATTACTATAGATGACAAATAGTGTATATGTTGACATTTAATGTTGGTAACATTATGAGGATTGTTGACATTTAGTGTTGGGGTTCATAATTAGTGTTGCCAACACTAAATACCATTATCAGTTGTAGTCTCCAACTTCCTCGTAAAATCACATACTTCGTATTTACAACATATTCCACTGTTATATACATGTACACTCATTTACAATTTCAACACAAACATTTCCCTCTTTTTGTAGCAATTGTAAGTGCTAAAACGTCATTTCCAGAATTTGTTTACAAAGTGAGGGGAGAGAAGAGGTTTGAAAAGGTAGAGGATATGGCGAAACCTGCTTTTGTACATAAATTTGGTCCCATCCTACCACACCCAAGTTCACTTTTACACTATTGGAAGCAACCAATGCATGAGAGAATGGCCCACTCGGACAAGGGTGTCTGATTATGTGTCTGTATTCATGGATCCGAGGTCAGGAGTGGAAAAGACCCCTAAACTCATGGCTCCTTCATGGACTGAAGCTCTGGCGTGCCCGAGTCGTGCTGTCTGGCCGATCGTGTTCGTGCAGGGTGATGCCCTGCAACAGAAGACCTCCGTTGCGATGAAAGAGAAACAGATTTGCCATAATTTTGCGATGTTTCGATGTCCAAAGAAACTTGGTTCACACCTGCAAAACCATTGCAAAATTCTTGTCAAGACAATGCAAAAGTATGTATTACGGAATCCATACTATTTTGTTTCAAAACTGTTCCAAATGAATTGCAAATTGTAGTCTAGTTGTGTAGTCATTCAATTATAATGCAAAATTATATCAAAACCATTGCACAAATGTTGAATCTTTTTTTTATGGACATTGCAAAGTATTGCATAAATCATTGCAAATGTTGCCTTCTGTTGTAGTGCCCTGATGCTTGCGGAGAATGTGACGTTGGAGCCTTTTCAGAAGCCATGGAGATGCGCGGACTATGATCTTCGAAGCGTACAAGCCACTCCAGGGACACGCCGCGGATACGATGAGCCCGAACACGGATCCAGTAGTCTCGTCATCCTTGTCAATACTATAAGTCAGGAATCCCCAGAGACAAAATAATATCCCTATATGGGCGGCTATAGGTTGCCATTTCCAGTCGTCGTTCAGCTCAAATATTTCCTCCAGTTTCGGTATCCCACGTTTTTGACTGGGTAGATTTTGCCCTTCTGCCAAGTTAGTATCTTGTGTATCCTAATGACCTGAAGCAGCTCTACTTTTTGCTGCTGCTGCTGCTGACTCCAGCTCCATCTCCATCTCGGCTATCCAGTAGGTAACCTGGAGCAGAACGGAGGAGTACCAGACCAGAATGGAAAGCACTACATATAGCTGGGCATAGTTGTAAAACGATTTGGACTGTGATGTATAAGGGTTTTGACGTCCAACCGCCTCAATGAGACCATTGCCTACTATTGCCAGAAGGCACAAATGGGTCCAGTCTTTGAAGATCGTCTTACGAGAATGTTGAAACCAAACTTTCATAACTTTTGATCCATCAGCACGTCGTCCCCATATGCACCAATAGAGGGCAACGGAGATAACCGTAAGAATCTCCGAGGAGAGGATGAAGGGGATCGCCGATTCAAGCAGACCATGTCTTAGCACTGTGTCAACCAAGAATCTCCGTTTGTACAGTTTCCGTAAGTCGTTCACTTCACAATAAGTATAGTATGTGTGAGTTGTGTAGTATGTGATAGCTTTAGTATTGGATTCAAACAGTTGATTGCATCTCCAGTACGGCAAGCACTTGTCGAGCAGGCCAAGGTCATAATACGGCCCCAAGAGCAAGCTTGGTCCGAAATCTCCATGCGTATACATTTGAAGGGTCGTTTTTTCATAAGAGCAACAATAATCAAAATGAGCGTCAGGATCGTCTTCAGGCCAATAGAAATACAATGCTGATTCATTCTCAGGATGAAAGTCCTGGCAATGACGTTCTGTTTTGAAAGCTTTGCTCCATGGACCGATAGTGTCGGGACTAGTTAGGCTCATGTCACGGATCGCTCCAACCGACTGAGAGTGGGTCGAAAGAATGACAAACAAGATAGCACCCTGCCAAACAAACACAAGGATGGTTTATCAGTGTTACGAGTAGACGTTTTTAAGACCATGTAATCAATAAATTGGGAAAAACAGGTGTCCCAACTTGTACTCCCTCTGCCAAGTTAGATTTGATTACATTCAATCTAAGTCATTGAGAGTTTTTCCTTGCAAATCCCTCCTCTCAGGTGAGGACATGTCTACAAAAAAACACGCTGAATTTGAATTGACTAGATCACCTCAAACTTTTGAAACTTTTGAAGGCAAGTCTGAAAGTCCCAAATTATGTCCTTTTTTCCAATTTATTGAATATGGTGTTTTTTCCTTGAGAGGAATTTTAGAAATTGATTATCCTTTGGACAAGTAGGACAACATACTGGTATAATTTCTATATGACAAATTGTAATACTAATTGTCCATATTTTTTAAAGAAGAAAACGCTATATTCATTAAATTGGTAAAACAAGATTCCCAAATTGCATTTCATCTTCAACCCAAAAAGTTACCTTAAACAATTTGAGCCACTTAATTTTTGCCCCTCACAAAAAAACCTTTTCTCAAGTGAGGGCAAGTGTCAGTTTAAGGTGATCACCTCAAACCTGTAGAAATCCCAAAATGAACATTTAGTCCCAATTTAATGAAAATGGCGTTAGAAGAAAAATGAGCTCTTAAGTCTTATCCAGCTGAAAGCTAAACGTGAAGAAATCATTCGACGTTGGCTAGTTCTACCACAAAAGTCCATCTCAACGTTATTTTGCAAATCAGTGCACCGACATTTGCGACATTCACCTCCCTAAAGCTCTCAAACTAGGAAAATATAGTTCAAGGTTAGCAGACAACTGCCTGAAAACTGTCCCTATCCTGATTGATTCTACAGCAATACAACAATGTCGACGCTCCAGACACATGGAGCAAGATTGTAGGTCCGATTTGAGTAGGGAACTGCTCACTTGTTCAAGTACAAAAAGACTTGCGATCAGCGATAGCAATTTAGTCTCTCCACTCTAACTTCACATGAGAAAAACAAGTGGCGCCTTGACTGAAAATGAGAAGGTGATTGAAAATCGCAAGCATGGAAGAATTGCTCGAGAGAGCTAGAGCGAGATATTTGCCTGCAGATTCAGCAGCGAACATCGAGTGCAAAAGGGGGCCTTTGCTCCACGCGAGTGACCAGCTCCTTGGCTTCGTGGACTGCTGTTCATGGTCAGAAATGCCCCCCGCAGGGCAAGCTAGGGCCACGGATGCCCAGTTCTCTAGATTTCCAGGGACTTCTTCACCCTCAATCTTTAACTACACGGGTCCTGACCCTTCCGTCTGAGGCTGAATTGCTGCAAGTTCTGAGTTTTGACACTCGAGATGAATTGCAGTGGTCACAAGAATACCAAGGAGAAGATTGTGTTGGTCCTGGCTTGAGGCCTCTTGTTTCAACCCTCGAGTCGATGATCCTGTAGACAGATATAGGAATCGAAATTAGGAATAACCAGCAAGTGGTGGTTATCGTATACAATATTAATTTTTTTGGACTAGGGATGGATATCCATGCGCCAGAGATTGTGAATTGGATCTTCATCAAGGTCTAATTTCAGTCCACAAACTGAGAATCGCATGAATTTTGGGTTAAAGCAGGACGCCTCTGTCAACTGTGGCGCAAAAGTAAAGAATAATTCCAGTAATACTGGAAGGAGACGGAGAAGAAGGGTAGGATTTACTGTTGCTTGAAATGTAGTTAATGATTAAGGTAGGAGCACCCATAAGCATCAAACTAAGGGTTTTGAACATGATGAGTACCAATAAACAGTTGGAAAATTATAGGATCTTGTCAGGAACAGAAAAATAATGTGTTTGCAATTTAGAATGAATTATTTGGATACTATGAGAATAAGTTGTGAATTTTTAAAGAGCAAACTCTCATTGCAACCATAACCATTCACAAGATTTCATGTTCACATGTTGTACATCCTTGTTATTACATCTATTCACTTTCACAGATTTTTCAAGAATTTCAAAGGTGACGGTTATGCGGACAAGGACGCTTATGGGTGTACAATTGTACATACCTTACATGCCAATACCGGTGTAGGATTCGATCAACTTTGGTACTCGACCACTCGAGATGAAGAGAGTGTTTTTTTATGACTAGTGAAGGCCCTTGCTGCCGTTGATTCTCTGACTACTGTATACCGATTATGCCGCTTTTAACGTCAGCTGGCGGATTTACTTTTTAGGTAAGGTAGGCCCGGTAGGTAGCTTGAATTACTACCCCTCCACATAAAGCGTCTCATAGGTAGCTTACGGTACACACACCTGGGCTTATGTAATAAGGGGAGTTACAGCATAATAATGCTTGCATTAACCCCTAAAGGACGAGGAGGCCGAAAATCGTCCGCAGGACCAGCCCGTCCTTTAGGAGTTAAAGAGTGGGTCAAATTTTTAGGTTTGGAAAACAAACTTTTAGGTTTGGAAGTTCTATAGTTTTACATTTTAACCCTTTAAGGATCACACCCTTTTTCAAAAAACTCATTGAAAACAAGGACGACAAATTTGGATGTGCAATTGAATCAAATATGGACCCAAATTGAACAATCCAACCATACAAAGTGAAGGACAATTTGTTTGTTGTCACATATCAAAATTTCAGCTAGATCTACCTTTAACACCATATTCATTAAAATGAGAGTTTTCCATTGAAATGAGAGGTAAATTAAAAAAAAACTTGAAGAAAGGTTTTATTGCAATTTAGGTTGAGTCGAGCTAAATTGACATAAAACCTTTCAGATTTGACGATATTTTGAAAGGTTTTATTGCAATTTAGGTCAAGCCGACCTAAATTGTAGTAAAACCTTTCAAAATAGCGTCAAATATGAAAGGTTTTATGTCAATTTAGCTCAAAACTCTCATTTGAATGGAATTCCTGATTTAGGTCAACATCGACATGATTTATTTTGAGAGGTCCCCAATCTCCCATTTTAATGGATACGGTGTTCTTTGGAGGTGATAGATTATAATGATTGAGTGAGCCATATGTGGAGAATCTCTAGTTTTTCATGCTTGTGTGGTTTTGGATGTTAATGCTTCATGCAAGCTTTGATTGAAAAGGGCCTTACATTTCTAGAAAGCCATGGTTCCCACCTTTCCAAGAAGACTAGTTTCACATAAAATAGACAAAAATAGCAATCACAAAGTGTAGCTAAGTGGACAAAAAAGGTCAAAAATCTCACTTTCTTGGCTACCCTTAAACTATACTACAAGAAATTTGATAATTGTTATAGAAAATCTGATTTGGTGAAAACAATCAAGAATTGGCCTTACGTGTAGGATGACTAATTTAAAAAACGAAATGACAACACCATTTCAATAGATCTTTGAACACTACAATTGTACTACTACCGTATAGGAAAACAATACAAGCGTACTTTGAAATTTTTTAGGATTGTGCAACTGAAATTTGACATTCTTCTTGTAGATTTGATGCTGTGTGTTGTTGCTTTTATCCATTTTTTACCCAAAAAAATGGATACATATTTTGAAGCCATGCTATATAAACACCATTAATTTTCAACTCACATACCCTATTTCATTGTTATTTTTTAGATGGATGCAAAATTCTTGTGATCACAAGCATTCTTCAAGACCAATTTTCAAATTGTTGAGCAATTTTGATATATAGGCCAAAAACTACTCCTGGCAACCAAACTATGGTCACGTGATCTTTAAAGGGTTAAGTTTAGGAAGAATGCTAATAATAAATTTGTGGATCATGTCCACACATGATAATAATATGCTAAATGTAATTAGTAGAAAACTTTGTTGGAATTTACTAAAAAATGTCAAGTAGTTTATGTTGAGTTCCATGTTTCCAACGCAAAATTTTGTGTTGAAAACATGGAACTCAACATAAACTACTTGACATTTTTTAGTAAATTCCAACAAAGTTTTCTACTAGTGATAAGGCCAAATTAGGCTACAATGAATAGATAATATTAGGGTGATCACACTTGGAACAAGTGATTATGCTAAATTGGACCCAAAATTTAATCAAAATGTTAGTTTTGTTTCTTTGTCTTGTTCTTGTTTATTTGATTTTTCTTACCAATCCTTTGGTTTTGTTATGTTTTTTTTAATATTATGACTTGAATAAAATAAAGGACTTAAAAGTTTATTTTAGAGTAGAGAATCCATAACTACTTGCAAATAAAAAGTCTTCCTAACTTTCATCTTGTTGATAAAAGAAAGGAATGATTCAAAGCTTCCTACATTTGCATAAGTCTCCTATACCAATTTTTTTTAAATTGTTTCTAAAACAGTGATTTTTAAAAATCTGCTCATGCTACCCTCAAAGTGAAAAACCAACAGACTAGACCATAACTTTTTACTCATAATCCCAAATGTTATGAAATTTAATGCATATGAAAGATAAACCTCATTCCCACATTCTCTTAAAAATTTAGCCTAAATACAAAAAGCTCCAATCACAAGTACCTACCCAAAATTGCTATGTTGCTAAAAAAGGGAGTCTGATCCTTTAGGGATTAAAGTCTTGAAGTCTTCAATTTCTCTTATTTAATGCTACATACAACTTTTAAGATAGCACATTAGCGTTGTAACAAAATCTTCATTTTGTTTACTAACCACTAATATATTATTGTGTGCCAAAGTGCCTGTCCAAGTAGGCTCGGCATTATATAAAGTTGCAAGTCTGAACACGCATTGTGGTTTTAGTGTAAAACCACACTAAGCACAACCCCTTAAGTCTAGGTGTGTACGTACCATTAGCTCACAAAATTTAACAAAGTGGTCCATTCAATGGACCTCTTTAACCCTTGAATGCCCAAGCAATCAAATTTGGATCGTTACAAAACTTTGAAGATGAATAAATCCTTATCAAATCACTATTTTCAGTACTTTTTTTATCAATATAAGTTTAAAATATATTTTGAACATCAAAAATCTGATTTTGAAAATGAAAGCTGATGATTTTTTTATTCAAGATTTTGTACAAGGGTGTCCATTGCAATCTTGAATATTCTAGTGTTGGAAGATTTGGAAAATGGGCCTCAAATGCACTAGAGCTTGGAAAAATATTCACATTAGAAATCCATTTAAGTATATAAGATTAGATGATTAAAGCTATAAATTTAGTAAAAACTAGACACGTAATGGCCTCAAACCTCATATTTTTTTGGTGAACAATTTTTTAGATTTGTCATGTGAAATGAGGATTGTAAGACTTCAAGTCGCATTTGTAGTTTTAACACCCTCATGTGCAAACAATATAATCTTTCAAACTATAAGTGATATTGGTGTATTCTTTTTGGGGAAATTAGAAAATGAGTAACGAAAACAAAAGAAATTACACTTTGGGTAATGATTTGAAAGTGATTACAATTTGGGTAACAAAATCCAATAACTTTCATGGATTTTGTAACTGTTGAGGGTGTAAGTTGTTGAAGCAGGCAGCAATGACATGTAGGCAATGGAGTTGATGCTGGCTTCAGCAACTTGCACCCTCAATAGTTGCAAAATCCATGAAAGTCATTGGATTTTGTTACCCAAATTGTAATTTCTTTGGTTTTTGTTACTCATTTTGTAATTTCCCCGTTCTTTTTTCATGTAATTTCTAATATGTGTAGTTTAAATTTGTATTGTTACAATTGAAAAGAACTTGATGAAATTTATAAAAAGGTTGATTGGTTGTTTGGTTTCTTGAAAATTCCAAGAAGCTCAAATAGGCCTTGGGCATTTTAGGGGTTAAGTCATAGAAAAAATATGTATTTTATTACAAGAGGGGCCATTTTTTTTTGTGTGTTTTACCTCATTTTCTTATAAACTCAGGGGATAAGTTTATGGTAAACCTGGAGTCACAAATAGGCATCTGCTATAGAAAACTTTGAATATTCATTAAAAACTCATTTATGCTTCAAAAATTATGAAAATATTACATTACATTTGATAACAATTTCTCTTACCTTCTTTTCTTGAAAAATTCATGAAAAGGCAAACTAGCCCTTACAGTGATAGTTTCAAAGCATACTATCTTATAAGTTTATAACTATAATAAACCCTAAAGGACCAAGCCCCTCTATTTGTGAATATCACTAAAAACTGCCACTTCTAGGAGGTTTAGTAAAAAGGGATCATATGTTTTGTTGTTGGAAAATCCAACCATAGGATCTTGCCTAGACTAGAAGAGGTACTTGTGGAAAAAAAATTAGCTCATTTTAGATGGAGAGGAATAAGATATTTACATCAAAAGTGAAAAAAAATAAAAAATAAATCCATGTTGCTCAAAAATTTCAAAAGCCTTTGACCACTCTCATAAAAAAAAATTGCTCTACCCAAAGTGGCCACTTAATTTTTTCCATGTAGGAGATCAAGTCAAGTATGTGTGGGAGAATTTTCCAATCAGTTGGAACTATACAACACATGGGAAAACCTAGTAAGTAAAAAGAAGTAGAGAATGAGTTAAAATATTAAATTATTAAAATTTTAATTATTGAAGTGAAAAATGCAGATTCCAATGGTTATAATATTGTGATAAATAATCTATTTCCTTTGGTTAAGTTCTTTTTCCAAAATATTGAAAATGGAATAAAACATAGGATTTCAAAGCTTATTTTGGAGTAGAGAATCCATAAATGCCCACAAGCAGAAACTCTTCATAACTACAAGTCATCGATTGAAATTGAATGATTAAGAGCTTTTCATGTACAAAAAAATCTAAAGAACCAATTTTAATTTTTGATTTAAAAAAATGTAATTTAGAAAAGAAATTGGGCTGCCCACATAAGCAGTCCTCCCCAAATTTTCATAAACTCATGCATAACTTCTTCATCAATTGTCAAAATGACAAAAATATTGAATGCTCACATAGATCTTTGAATTTTGCACCTTCAATAAAAGTTTTAGAAAATCACACAAATTAGTTTAGCCATAGGTAATTATGTACATGCCCAAAGTCCAACCTGCCCCATGAAGGGACAATGATCTTTTAGGGGATAATTGTAGTATCATTATTGCATTTTGTACTATAGGGGAATGCTATTTTGTGAGCATAACTTTGTGAGCCGTCAACCGTCAGCATAAAATGAATTAAAGAAAAACTAAAAAACCTATGACCGTGGTAAATCACTTAAAAACCATGCTCAAATTTTCTTGCATTTCAATCTTGTAGTTATAGATTTCTCAAGTGAAAAACAAGAAAAACACTAAACTTCACTCTCTCAAGTAATGCAAACAAAATTACTTGGAAATCCAAAAAGACATAAAAACAAAACAAAATTCATCATAGGAAAATTTGCAAATAAGAATTAAATATCAAATGGTTAATTTAAGCATAAGATATTGATTAGACTAAAAACTGAGTCATATGTATAACTCTTGAAACAAACAAACTATAAAGTAGAAACAAAGTAACATTATAAAATGTGATGCAAATATGAAAAACACAAGTAAATCCTTGATTGGTATTGCAATATCTTTGCCCTCTCAGCCATAAGCTTCTTAGCAGCTTTCGGGTCAAGCTTTGAGAGGTCCTCCACTCCAAGAACATCACCCTCCTTATCATTCACTGCCATAATCTCCCCACGACAATCCACTTCTTCAATGGATGCCTTCCTCTCTTCTCCTCTTTGGGTACATTTGTCATATATCAATCAAGGTACCACCCTTTGGCGTTAAGGTGGGAAGTGGACCAAGTTCAAATTTGGGCATGGGTGTACATGCACCCGTTAGCATGGGGGTCCATCCAAGTGCAAAGAAACAAAAACAAATTTATAGCATTCTTGGTGAACAAATTGTACTTCAAATTTTTAAAATGAAAAAGATGGCAACAACAGAATTAGATCAAAATTGCAAGACATCAAAAGAAAGAAATTGAAAGTACTAAAGGTTTCCAGCACTAGTAGCAATTACCAGAAAATTGCTTGTTTGACAAAAAGATCAATATTGACTGCTTCTAAAATGGTGAAGGCTTCACATAAGAAGAGACCCTCATGAAATGAATAAGAAATCAAACTCCCAAATATTGATCTTCCATGCTTCTATGTAGACAACAACATTCAAAAGTTTCTCTTCGACATCCATATCTATCCTATGTAGTCCTCCAAAACAACCATTAACACCATAATAGGTAAATTGGGAAAAACAGTACATTTTGGGACTTCTAAAGGATTAGGTTGACCACCTTAATCCAAGCTTTAGCATTTTTTTGGTACACGTGCTCTCACTTGAGAGGAGGAATTTGGGAGGGAAAAAATCTTAGTAGCTCAAATTGAATCCAATACCTTTGAATCTAGTTAACCCCTCATTGCCAAAGGGGACAAAAAGCATTCTTCACCATCTCAACCTCCTACTTGAAGTGCTGTAACTTTTGCGTTTAATGTTCAAATCCATTAAAATTTGTTGATAAAGTTGCACATCCTAGTCTAGTTTCTATGATAGGCTTTTCAGATCAATCTAAGACATATTTAGTTTGTAAAAGCCATTCAAAGTTCACAGGTCAATTTGCATTCACCACACTACATCATGATAGCTACAACTTTGGAGGCTTGTATCTTTTTCATTAAATGTTTGTTCTTGGTAAAACTAGTTGGGTTTTGTTCCCCTTTAAGTTTAGTAATCTTGGTAAAATTTTCATGTCAAATCAAGTATTCTTGAATTTTTGGGAGCAACTCAATGTTCAAAATTCACTTAATTTTTCAATAACAATGAACTTTGGTGGCTTATAACTTCTTCACAGAAACATTGTTTTTGATGTTTGTCATTGGAAAAGTTGCGCATACTAGTCTTATTCTTGCGGTTAAAATTTTATGTCAGTCCAAGAAGTTATGAGTGAATGAAAAGCATTTTAGTAAAGGAAGGTTTAGCTATAGATGTGATTTTTTGCTACTTTTTTCACTGCTTTTTGACATTTCAAAACAATTTTGCAAATAAAATGAGTATGTTGATGGATATTTTCTTTCACCAACGTGTTTGCATATTGGTTTGAATCACTTCACATTTTAGATTTTTTTCATTTAGGTAGGTCTAGAAATCAAATTTCACCTCCAAATGTATTTTTAGGAAAATTTCAACATCATTTTTCAACACCAAAACATTATAATCTTCCAATCTATGCAGTTCAATGACCCAAAATTTGATTCACATCATCAACAACATGCACACTACAAAATTGTATGGTTAAGATTTTCATACTTTATTGATCTCTAGACTTATAACGCTTGAAAAGCAAGAATGTTGAGTAAAAGCAATTTGAACCTTAGGCAATGAGGGATTAAGGTGACTTTTTGGGTTTAAGGTGGAGTACAAAATGGGACCTCTGTTTTTCCCATTTTACCAAATATGGTGTTCGTTGTGTAAAGTGCTATAGCCGCGTCTTGAAGCAGTAAGCAAGAAACAGATATCAAAATTAGATTATGTATTATCATCATAGCAATACTGCCAAGTGCCAACAGTCATAAATAGTAAAGATAAAGTAATCTCAAGAGAATACAAGACTAGTGACAAATCTAATAATCTTGGACAACTTCTAATAATTAGAACTATACAAATTTGACAAGAGCTACCTTTTCGGCACCGAAGGGAGAACTTTGAAAGACTAATCCATGAAATCAATCTTCTGGATCTGAATTAGGCTTGGGACTAGTACTAACAAAACGCGATATGTGATCAGCTCCACCCATATCCACGCCCCCATTCCCATTCCCATGACGCATGCCTCCATCCCATGGCCCATGCCCTCATCATGACCCATGGCTCCATCCCAAGCAAATCAGAATCTAAACTAATTTGCACCCTTCGGCACCGAAGCCCCCATTTCCATGGCCTATGCCCCCATCCCATATCCACGCCCTCATTTCCATAGCCCAAGCCTCCATCCCATGGCCCATGCCCCCATCATGACCCATGGCTCCATCCCAAGCAAATCAGAATCTAAACTAATTTGCACCCTTCGGCACCGAAGCCCCCATTTTCATGGCCCATACCCCCATCCCATGGCCCATGCCTCCATCTCATGGCCCATGCCCCCATTGCAAGGCCAATGCTTCCATCCCATGGCCCATAGCCCCATTCCATCTTGAGCATGTCGCCACTTGCAAAGCAAAATCCAAACTAACTTGCACCATTCAGCACCGAAGGCAACTCAATACCCTCAATATTCGAAGATTAAAAGATTAAAAGCGACACTAGAAAAACCCCACAACTAGAAATTCTCAAAACAAATTATGATCCCATGGTTGCCACCCATTAGCACATCTTGCTCCGGGCTCACCTTGCACCTTTCAATGCAAGTTCTTAATGGAATTAGTGTTGTTTCGGCACCGAAGGGCCCAAAAGGTTTCACTTTTTTCCATGTTTTTTTTGTCATTGCTAGAACTATCGGCATCGAAAGGCTCATTTTGCTTTCCAGCTTTCTTAGTTTCTTAATGCAATTAGTGTTGTTTCAGCACCGAAGGGCCAAAAAGGTCTCACGTTTTTGCATGTTTTTTTGTCATTGCTAGAACTATCGGTACCGAATGGCTTGTTTTGCTTTCTAGCTTTCTTAGTTTTTTAATGTAGTTAGTGTTGTTTCAGCACCGAAAGGCCAAAAAGGCCTTACTTTTTTGCATGTTTTTTTTATTGTTGTTGGAATTGTTGGCACCAAATTTTGTGACTATATGTCATGTCTTGCTTATCATTTACTCAACTTCACTTTTTTTTATTCAGCAAGGGGTAGATTTTCTTGAAATTTGTTAAAGCAATTTTATATAAATCAATCACTATCAAATTATGAGTTAAAATATTGACCAATATGTATGTATAATGTTTATTGACTCTGATTATTTATTTGTCTATTTTGGTGCTGAATGTTCATGATATGTGCACAAAGTTTGAAGTACTATTTTTATTTGTTAATGTGTGGTTACAGTTTTTTGCTAAACCCATTTTGCATTGTCCTTTCATATTTGGTGATTCCCAATATCATACTCTTATTTATTTATTTTATTTATATTGACTCTTCTTTATTTAATTGCAGAAGCTCAATGATGAAGAAAAATTTGAGATGCCCTCTTGCAGTTTGACAAAGTTTGTTTGTATTAGATGGAATAAGCAGTCCAGTAATAGAGGAGGCGATCTCTATGTAGCCATTGTGGATGACTTTGTCTGCGCTTTCTTGCAAGAGGTACTATATTATCAACGCTTCTTGCACGGTGATCGCAATGACTGTGGTCTTGGAAAAGAGGAAATTCAAATGAGAGTGGCCCACCAAACTATTGTGCGCACGGGTGACCCATCCAAATTAGCTAGGGGCCTAGGGCTATCAATGAAGTTTTGGGTGGAAACAAGTTTTGTAATCAAACACCCCATTTTGAAAGAGAAGAGGTCTTTTTATCTCTAAAGCAAAAGGCAAGGGTGCCACTTGGTTCTAAATGTGAATTGCACTGGCTTGACAAGGTCAATTATTCCAGGCCTAGAATGGAGCTTAGAAATGCTTCATGTTCAATCAAAGTGGCACCCTTCATTCTTGACTTGAAGAGCCCTCAAATCTCAGCCCAGATGTTACAATTTTTATTCCACCAAAGCATGCTATGAACTTCTTACCAAACTCTTTGGTATTACATGTCACTAGCATCTAGGAAAGTGCTTGTGATGAGACTGAATGTCACATTGCTCAATTACCCAGTAATTTTGCAAAAGCATGCTTTGCTCAACAAGCAAATACCAAGAAGAAATGTGCAGCCAAGATTGTTCAAGATAATAAGGGCACAACATCCCCTACCTACACATGTGGCATGCATAACTACAAGAATAATTTAGTGGAAACTATGCAGTTCTTCTTTTGCAGTGATAACAAGTAATGGGCACCAAGCGTAAGTGGGTTTATCTCTTGCCCAACTCCGCTTCAAGTGTGGCTTATAAAATCAGGTACAAATTTATTACCAAAGGAAATTTTGGCCCTAGAAGATGCAAGCTTCTAGCTCCCATAGCGACGGCCAGTATCTCCTTGTATTCTATTCAATGAAAGTTTTATACCTGTCAGTATTTTATTCTTTCCTACTCCAGAGTTGCCTCATGATTATCCTAAAGTTTGCTTTGTTAAAGCAGTACGACACAATATGAATGGCCCATCAACCAAACAATCTAACAACTGTGCTTTAACTCACATTGTGTTTGGTCATACTTGTCAAGTTACAATGGTTCATCACCTTGGGTTTGGATGCGTCATATCTTTTGATTTTGAATCCAATAGTGGGATCCAAAACTACATATTGACAATTGGTTCTTTTCCTCATTGCTCTTGTCCTTACTTCATGGAAATGCATTCAAAGGCATTTGGAAGACGTGGACAATTTGCATATTGCAAACACTTATACTTCCTTTTTTTAATTGTTTGCAAACTAGATCCAGATGTGGACATCTTCATCCATGCTCCATTATTTAGTTTCTCTAAAGTCAAGCGTGTGCTGCTAAGCCCTGGACTTTTTGAGTGATGCTTACCTTGAACTTTGTTAGACCCTCATAAGATTTCATAGATTTCTTATGATGTTTTTGTTCTAGTTCATTGCAAAGATTTGTTTTGCAGTGACACCATTTGTGAAACAATGGATTTGAATTTGTTACTATGTGGTTGTTTCCAAATGAAAAGTTGATCAATTTGAAAGTTTCTCCATGCACCTCTTAGTTTTTGGACAAATTAGATGTTATTTCATTTAATCTTGATAAGATGTTTAGTTTTGCCTAAATTGGCTGACATGATATTACTCCTAATAAGACTTTTACTTTAGTCTAAATTGGTTGAGATTTTGTTGTTATATTTAGACTCTTCAATTTTGCCCAAATTGTCTATCATTTTATTAGTCCTAATAAGACTTTCAGTTTTTTTCACATTGGTTAACTTTTTGTTAGTCCAAATTTGACTTCTAGATTTGCAAGTCCAATTGGTTAGCCCCTTCCAAGCAATAGATCCTACAAGCATTCTCATCAAGACCCTAAACCATCATTTTTATGTCTTCTCCCACTTCAAAGAATATCTTGCTTTCCACCCATGGTCATAGGCACTATATTTTCACGGTCTTAGGAGACTTTGATTTTTAGAATTCTCATTTTTAAAATTTTAATGACCCCTTTCTTAAGAATTTTAGATTCATTCAAGAAACAGTCATTGATTATCATCAAAAAATTTGTCGCTGCTCACAAAATCTGTGCTCACCGCTCACGGCTCACAAAGTTATGCTCAAAAAATAGTCACTCCCGCTTTTTGGTTGATTAGCTAACCCCTACCATCTCTTGGGTCATCTTGTCCTGTGGAGGAGATTTTTCAATGCTAAGGTAGAGGAGTCCATACCCAATCATTTAAGCTCCTACAAGATAGCACATTAGAGCAACAATGTGGCGTAAATTTTTCTTTTGGTGGCTTCAAACAAAATGTTGCAACACAAAAAAATTCAAAAAATTTCATGCAAAGTTGAATTTTATACAAATTTTTGAAGTGCATAAAGTGTTCGGAACCCATATCCAATCACTAGACACTCCTAATCCAATCATAGCCAAAACACTTCTTCCTCACTACTTCATACCTTTTTTGAGACACATGTCATGATTTCATTTGTCTTAAGTCTTAATCTTAAAAAGAAAAAAATTCACATTCCAAGACTTAGAAATAGGCTGGTTGGGCGCAAAACACCCTAGTGGTTGGGAATAGAACCCCGGTTGGGAACGGGCATCTCTACCTTAGCACAAGTTTAGGTGAATTTTGCAATAACAAGTGCAAGGCCATAGCCTATTAATTATGACTATGCACACAAACTTTTCAAACGTGAATTTTCGTTTTACAAACTTAGAATCAGGTAAACTCACGTGACGCAATCATAAGGATTACCACCAACAATCCAATACCGATACCCATGAAATCGCAATGGCGTATGAACAAGCAGCGAAGCAGCTACTTTTCGGCTCGAGCAAAAAGGAGATTTCCAAGGTTGAGTTGCACCTGTGGCAGAAGCTAGCCTTGAGTTGGTCAGGATTAAGAAGTGGTAATTTTCTTGCCCAGCTTGGAGATAGTCCAGTTTTGATGCTCTCTGAATCTCTAAATGCCCAAGGCACCACATTTTGGTGTTCCAAAAATTTCAAAAAAGTTTGAGACATTATTTGAAGACACATATGTGATTGTTTTAATCCCTAAAGGACCAACTGTCCCCTCGGGGGACAAATGGATTTCGGGCAGGTACCTATGGCTACACTACTTTGCGTGATTTTTTGAAACTATTATTGAAGGTGAGAAACTCAAAGACCTTCTATTTCTTCATTCCAACATTTATTGAAGAAGTTATGCATGAATTTCTGAAAATAGGCAAGATCGGGCAACCAAAAACTTTTTTTAAAATAACTTTTTTTCAAAATAAAAATCTGAAGTTGGTTCCTTAGATTTACATATATGTGGGGAGCTTTGAATCATTCAATTCTGATATATGAGTGAAAAGTTTTTGTTTGCGGGCAGGTGCGGGACTCCTATACCTTCATTCCTTTTGCCTTTGGTACTTCACTAATTTATGCTCTTTGTGAATCCTTTTTTTTTACTTCTTTTTTTTCCAAGTTGTGGTAGATTAAGATTCCTTTGTTTTCACGATTTGGATCAACATAATTCATATTTCTCAATTTTACATAAATCCTCCAATTTTGCCTAGTGTATATGCAAATTTCATGGCCTTCCCGCATTGCAAGATTTTACAAAGTATGACACACACCTCTAATTCATTTGAAATTTTTCCCACACTTACCTAACTTGGTCTTCTACATGGAAAAAATAAACCTCAACTTTGCATAGAGCATTTTTTTTGATTTAGAGGCAATCAAAGGCTTCTGAAAGTTTTGGACAGCAGAGAAAAAAACCTTTTTTTTCACTTCAGATGTGAATATCTCACTCCTCTACAACTAGAATGAGCTGATTTTTTTCCCACAAGTACTTTCCATAGTCTAGAGCAAGATCTTACAGTTGGATTTCTAGAAAAAATTGTTTTTCCTCCCAATCTACTCATTCCCCCCAAAGTGGCAGTTTTCAGTAACTTTCACTAAAAAAAGGGCTTGGTCCTTTAGGGGTTAAGGTTTTTTTTTTGGAGAAGTTGCATGTTGAAGTTAGCTTTTGTAATCAAATTCAATTTTCTTCTTATCTTATTCCAATTGATTTGGTGGAAATTAACCCCTAAAGGACCATGGCCTTTGTGTTGTCAAAAAGACACACAAAACTATCACTTCTATGGCAAAGAGTAAAAAAGTTTGAAAATTGGTCTTTCTTTGTATGTAATCATAGGATCTTTGTACTAGACTTGTATAAGAATGTTCAAAAAAATTCAAAAACTTTGACTACACAAATTGCAAGATATTTGTGTTTGAAGGGTAAAAAGAAAACTTTTTGCACCCGGCAAGACTAGATTCTTTGACTTTGAACTTTTCAGCTTAAAACATTTGCAGCGTAGAGTTTGGAATTTTATTTTTGCATGGTGGGAATTGGAGTTGAGAATCTTTGGAAAAAAGTCAAAACTAAAAGAACTTAATTTTCATTCTTCAATAGAACATTAATCACCATATTTGTTATAATGAGAGCTTTCTAGTGAAATGAGAGGTAATTTTTTTTAAAGGTCAATTTGATAAAAGGTTATAGGTCAATTCAACTCAAATTGAGATGAATTGATATAAAAACTTTTAGATTGATCTAAAATTGAAGGGTTTTAGGTCAATTAAGCTTGATTGGAGCTAAATTGACCTTGAGGGGTGCACTGAGAGATAGCAATAGAATAATGTGTGCAAACAAACAATAGGGTGCCTAAAATAATTTGAGATTAAATACATAATTTGGTTTTTTATATCATAGGGTACAAAAAACCATGAGATATCTTCAAACAACTATAGAGTTTAGAAAAGTAGGTCCATTGATGAGAAAAAATTAGACCCAAGATACCTCTTTTTTTTTCTTTTTTTGGCTAAAAGTATTAACCCCTAAAGGACCATTGTCCCTACGGGGGTCAATTGGGATTTCGGGCAGGTCCCTATGGCCTCAATTTTTGTCCTCATTTTTGAAGCTTTTTTTGAAGATAGGAAATACGTTAGCTTTTGGAGAATCTAATTTTTATTCCAATTGATACTAGGATAGCAAAAGTTATGTCCATATAAGCACATTTTGGGCTTTGAGGGGCAACAAAAAAAATTCTTATAAAAACTTGAAATATATATAGATATAATCTATGAGAATATATATATATTCTCATAGATTATATCTTTGTAAACATTTGAAGCTTTGATTCATTCCATTTGGACTAGTTATTAGAAAGTTATGGACAATCTTGTTTTTTGGGCAACTCAAGCATCTTCTTGAAAAAATAACTTATAAACTTCATTTTTGAATGCAATTTTTAATATTTTCTCAACAAAAATTGTTGGAGAGGGTGAAGTTTGCTTTTTGAAACAATCTCACCATTAGGATTATTGCATTTCAGTTCCATGGCAAGGTTATTAGCAATTTAAGTTTTTGTTCAGTCTCATACCTTTGTCTACCTAATTTTTTTTTAAGTATGAAGATTAAGTATTTTTTTGTTGTAGATTTTTTCCAGGATTCCCAACTCAACTTTCCACCACAATAAAATAAAACTCCATCTCTAAGGTTCTATTTTTTATATATATAAAAGTTCAAAGTTAAATAATCTAGTTAAGCAAGGTGCAAAAAAAGTTTTTTTGACACTTTGAATGCAAATATCTTTCAATCTATGCGGTCAAAGTTCTTGAGTTTTGTATGACACATTCTTATATTAGTCTAATACAAGATCCTACTGTCAAATATGCAAAATACCTAATTTTCAAACTTTTTTACACTTTGCCATAGAGGTGGTAGTTTTGAGTGTCTTTTGACAAGAAAAAGGCCGTGGTCCTTTAGGGTTAAATGATGCTGCCTTGTGAGTGGCATATTCAAAGTGTTCAATAACTTTTTAGACTTTACTTATTTCTACAATAAACATGGTTGGCTTTAGGTTGTCATTTACTTTTGGAAGTTGGCTATTCTTGCTCCAAGTCCTCTATTTGTTGTTCTAGTTGTTCAAGGTTGAGGGCCAACTTGGAATTTGGGAATTGCTCAGTCTATCTTTTTTATTGTCTCCATTTTCTACTTGCTATTCAAAAAATATTTTTTACATATTATTTTGCATATCGTGAAGACATGTACGGTACCTTGAAGCAAACATGCATACCACATGTTTTTGCCAATCAAAGAGTTTGCATAATGTAAATCATATTTGACTAATTCTTAAAAAATGTTACACTTGCATTAAAAAATGAAGTTTACAAGTTATTTTTTTAAGAAGATGCTTGAATTGCCCAAAAAACAAGATTGTCCATAACTTTCTCATAACTAGTCCAAATGGAATGAATCAAAGCTTTGGATGTAAACAAAGATATAACCTTTGAGAAAACCAAATTAAGCTTTTGTAAAAAAATTGCTGCTCAAACTCCCCAAATTTGTGCTTATTTGGACATAAATTTTGCTCCTTGGCATTGATTGGAATAAAAATGATATTCCCCAAAAGCTAGTGTGATTTTCTATCACTAGTAGGAAATAGGGGGTTTTACGACTACAAAATGTGACTCCAGCAATTGTTGTTGGACCTTTTTGGCCAAAAACAACTACGGCGTGACTACGGGGAGTCACATCTTTGCAATTGTAAAATCTCTATTTCCTACTAGTGTATCTTCAAAAATAGTTTCAAAAAATCAAGAAAAAAATGGAGGCTGTAGGTACTTGCCCAAAATCCCATTTATCCCCTATACGTATGGACAATGGTCCTTTTGGGGTCAAACTACAAGTTTTTCTTTTTGAGTCATGAATAGTGTTGTGAATAGTGTCACATAGCCTATGATAAGTTGCCACATTGAAAATACTAGCATCAAGTTGAGAAAAAAGCCGTAGAGGAAAAATGATATGAAGAGAAGGCCTTAAAGGGAGGTGGCTAGAGGAATCAAAAGCATTTAAATGTAATGTTCTTTTTCAAGTAAGTTGAAACTAATGCCCTATACCCGCTTGCAACTCATGATGCATACTTGCATAGTACTTCATGAAGATAATTTATATTTGCAATATTATACTCTCTTATTTGATGAGTGTCTTTGTTTGATTGGGAATTCTAATTGTAGTTTATTCTTGTGTGCCATTGGAGGTCCTTGCATTAGCAATTGTTATGTTATTATATTGCTTTACATCATTACATCCTTTTGTCATGTAGCATGGTAAATTTGAGTACTTCACACTAGTGTTTGGGGAGAAATTTTAGCTTCACTGGCTAAAATTTGGCATTTCCCAATTTCAACCAGATTTTCACTCACATGCACAATGCACTAGTTTTGTTACGTAAAACTCATATATTCAAACAATAAATATACTATATTTAGATATTTTGGAGAATTAATTGGTTTTTCATTTGGTAGTTTGAGGTTGCAACTAGGTTATTTGCAATTTCAATCAGCTGCCGCTACACTAATTGCATGTTCTTCCCAAACCTTGCTTTGCACAAGGTAGGGACCCTTGTGTAGGTACCTTACCTATGCTTCTCCTACCTCAACATATATGGTAGTGTGTCAAGATTGGAAGGCCTTTTGTTGAGATCATATTTCCTCTAATGTAAAGATTTCCCTTGGGCACTCCCTTGGGCACTAAGATATAAGGACCCTTTTACTAGGATTTTGTCATCTAACAAAATCCAAAAGTGCTTTTGAACTAATTCAACTAGAATGTCTTTGTTAAAAAAACTAGAATTCATTCATTATTGAATTTTCTTTCATTCAAAATGATTTTTGGTCAATAATAGGAACTAGAAAATTTCTTTGTATTGGGCAATTGCATTTTGACAAATGCGTTGCAAGCTCATTTGTGAAACAGTTGTCATGGATTTGGAAGGAGGGCCATTAGTTTTCAATTAACAACAATATAAAATAAAGCATCTTAAGTGGTTTTTTCCCAATTTTGTATCCAAAAGTCAACAATTCACATTAGAAATTTTGGGAAGCTCCAAAAAAACAAAAAATTCTATATTCATCCACATTCAATCAAAAATGTTTAAAAATCTGCGTGGCATGTTGGATAGTTTTTTCGGATAGCCCCATGACGTCATCTAGAAGCCTTGAAGTTTAAGATTCTATGGTTAAACTTTTGTTTTGATGTTTAAAAATGATCTTACAAGGAGAACTCAAAATCTTCAAAACCACCTTCCAAAAACAAGAAAAACACCTTGCATTTAGGGATTCATTTTGTTTACCAATTGTGTGCATTATCATATTTTAATACCCCCAATCTACTTCAATTTTTTTTCTGTTGTAAGGCTTGGCAACAAGAGGGTTAATTAATAAACGCTTGAGCATGCCATTGCAACCAATACACAATATGAGATGTCTTTCTTGTATTTGGTATAGTTTAACACCTTAAATAAATTTGAGATCAACAAAGAAGTTGGAGAATATATCAAAGCAATTCTAGTGAGTTACTTGAGATTCCAAATTAAAACTTCTTATTGGTAGCAAATGCCAATTGTATGGCAACATATAAAGTGGATACACCCATAAGCGTGAGTTTAAGGGTTTTGAACATGGTGACTGTTAATAAATATCTAGCAAATTGTATGATCCTTTTAGGAACAGAAAAAATGAGGTTGCACTTTGGAATGTATTATTTGGATATTGTGAGATTAAATTATGAATTTTTGAAGAGAAAAATGTTGTTACACCCATAACCAACACTAAAGTTTCATGTTCACATGTTGTACATCCTTGACATTACATCTATTTACTTGCACAGATTTTCCAAGATTTTAGAGGTGACAGTTATGGAAACACTAATGCTTATGGGTGTATCCACCTTACTATGCCCTATGGTCACTTAACCCTGAGTGCCTAGAGTTTGAACGGGGGAAGTGGTCCAGCCGCGGAGTGCTTCCACTTGAGGGCACACAACAAAATGAAAATTGAGATCCAATGTTATTCACTATACAAAAGGGTGTAGGGCTTAGGTGCGCAAGGTTTAGGATTTTTTTTTGACTGATTCCACCGTATAATCTCAGAGATTTGAGTGGTCAAACTCCGTTGAATAATTTGGGAAGCTGCCAAATTTGAGGTTTTCTTTGCTTTTGAGGTCTGCTTTGGTTGACAATTTAGGTTTCAGAGGCTGATTTTTGGAGAGGATTTTGGATATAGTGGAATACATGTCTCCCCAAATTTTCAGCTATAGGCGTCCTCCACATCACCTACAACAAAACATGAATGTGTGGAAGGAAAGGGGTGCTGCAACAGGTGCACCAATTGTTTGATACGGACAAGACTGACACAGTGTACAAGTCCGGCCTAACGCCTTGCACCAAATTTGCCACCTTGGCCATCACATGCGCAGAACTCAACTCCGAAACCAATGCCAATGGCCCCGGTCACTCCGGTTGACAATGAACAGCAAATTCAACAGCTGCCTCCCCTTGAATTGTTGAAATTGACGTACATCAACTCCCCCATCAAGTAAAAATAATCAAGTATGCTCAGTACCCCACCTCTCCATAACTATATCCAAATATATTGCCAGTACAACCCCATCTACAACCCCATCTGCAGCCTCCAACCTTCATTTTCTAATTCCCAAAGACAGGATCTTGTGCCTTAGGAGCTCAGGGGTTAAAGGTTAATCTTAGTGGTAAATATTCAGTCCCTCCAAAAGCTAGGATCCCTGTAATTTATATAATTAATACAATAGACCTCATTAATTTGGCTGCACTGATGTTGTTGAAACTCCCACATTTAATAGAACAAAGTTTAGCTTGCAAATTGACAGAGGCTAGGGTATCATTCATGGGCTCGCACTCGCACTTTGAGGTTTCAATAAACGAAATGATAACAAGGCGATGGTACAATCATGGTACCCAAAAAGAACTGCTTAATTGCAATTTGACCTTACTTATGATATTTTTCCTATTTATTAAGGTTTAATGAATAATAATGTAATGTTGGCTTTTTGAAATAACATACTTTAGAACTTGAAGAATAGAAATAATATTCTTTTAAAAAATGAGGAATGTTATCATGTTCAAATGAGGGTTTTTGTGAGAAATTCTAAAATTGTCTCTTTGCAACAAATTGAAGTTAAGAACTCATTTGGATTACAAATTTGTCTAATAGGAATTGGGAAAATGGGATTATAGATGTACAATCATGAATGGTCTAAATACTTAAACTGTATTTTCCCACAAAGTACTAGACATTAATTGTTATGAATTCTTTTATCAATAAGTTAGAGTGAGTTTTTCCACGCCTAATAAAAACAATGAAGAATTGCAATCTTATTTTTAACCCCTAAAGGACCAAGCCCTTTTTTCACTGAAAGTTAGTGAAAACTGCCAATTTTGGGGGAATGAGTAGATTGGGAGGAAAAACAATTATTTTTAGAAATCCAACTGTAAGATCTTGCTCTAGACTATGATAGGTATTTGTGGGAAAAAAACAGCTCATTCTAGTTGTAGAGGAGTGAGATATTCACATCTGAAGTGAAAAAAAAAAGTTTTTTTCCTACTGCCCAAAACTATTAGAAGCCTTTGATTGCCTCTAAATCAAAAAAATTGCTCTATGCAAAGTTGAGGTTTATTTTTTCCATGTAGAAGACCAGGTTAGGTAAGTGTGGGAGAAATTTCAAATGAATTAGAGGTGTGTGTCATACTTTGTAAAATCTTGCAATGCGGGAAGGCCATGAAATTTGCATATACACTAGGCAAAATTGGAGGATTTATGTAAAATTGAGAAATATGAATTACGTTGACCCAAATGGTGAAAACCAAGGAATCTTAATATAATACAACCTGGAAAAAAAGAAGTAAAAAAACAAATTCATAAAGAGCACAAAATAGTAAAGTACCAAAGGCAAAAGAAATGGAGGTATGGGAATCTCGGACCTGCCGACAAACAAAAACTTTTCACTCATATATCAAAATTGAATGATTCAAAGCTCCCCACGTATATATATATCTAAAGAACCAACTTCAGATCTTTATTTTGAAAAAAAGTTGTTTTTAAAAAAGTTTGTGGCTCTTGAGTTTTGGCTGCCCAATCTTGCATGTTTTCAGAAATTCATGCATAACTTCTTCAATAATTGTCATAATGAAGGAAAAATTAGATGCCCATGTAGGTCTTTGAATTCTCCATCTTCAATAAAAGTTTTGAATAATCACACAAAGTAGTTTAGCCATAGGTACATGCCCTTCATAACATTCAGTAGCCTAAAGAGATGTTGCCTTTCCCTCTCTTTAGGTATCATCCACAAACTTCATCTTGACCGAAAAAACAAAAAACAAAAAACAATTTTTATTTTTATTTTTTCTAATTTTTATTTTCTGACATGGTTGGGCCCCACATTGACATTTGTGCACTAAACTAAGCCTCTTTTTCATAAACTCTTAAACAAATTTTGACAAGTGTCCCCATAGCTAAAGATGGTGTGGAATATACCACACCATTTCATCTGGCTAGATGGAATGGTGTGGAATATTCCAAGCCATTCCATTGAAGAGAGGGCATGGTATGGTAGCGCTATTAAATGTTATGTTTTATTGGGTAAATGTTGAAATGAGGATTTCAGGTGGTTTTGAGGTCCTTTTTGGCACTCCATACTGTGTTGTTGGGGTACCCTAATTGTGCCATTGCTTGATGCTAGTTTTGATAACTTTGTGATGTGCAATTATTCAGGCGCAATTCAAATTGCACATTGTAAATCCAAAATTTGTATCATTTCTAATTCACAAACAAAAATTGGACTTTTGTGAACATTATACCACTAAGGCATGAATATTGACAGAAGACAAAATGGAAAGTTGGAATATTAATAAATTATAACTTGACACAATTGGTAATTTTCTTTTAAACGTTAGTTTTAGATATTCCAAATCATCTACTATTAATTATGTTAAATTGGCAGTATTCCTTAGGAAGATCACCCTTTGTAATTTTATGGTATACACTTGAGTAAAGAGAGTTTTTAATGTAGGCCTAATTATCTAAAATTTGGTATTTAAAATGACCATATTTTGCTATAAAAATCTCCGCATGACACATTTCTAGTATTCTATGTTTTTTTGTAAATTAATTCATTTGGTTTTTAAATGGGGCTGTTTTATGTATAAAATATACTTGTCCAATTTGATCCTATCTTTGCTATTCCTCAAAAAAAAATCTTTCTTTCTATTACATATACACATATGATATACACCATGAAACCAATAATAAACATATGAATCAAAGGGTCATTGTCCAAGTGACAATTCTTATTATCAAGTTCTAAATATTCCTCAATTTTATGGCACATGTTTCAAATAGTTTATAATGGAAAGCAACAAGCAGTACTATGGAGTTTCACAACCCATATTTTCAAGGTTAATTACTACAAGGAAACCATGGTCAAATCTACAAAACGTTGATAAAAACCATGGTTTCCTTGTAGTGAATTATTAGTAAAAATTCCTATCACCTAATGTTTATACATACCCTAATTGTTATAAATAATAGAATATAACCTTTTCTACATACAAAATAATACAACCAAGAATAGAACCCTTTCTATATACAGCCTTTTGAGCAGTTCACTGTGATTGGTTGAAAGAGTGTTGTGGTAGAACTCTTGCATTGAAAGTTAATGAAGAGGAGGAAAGTTAATTTATTTGGATGCACGTCAAGCATTTTTTGTGCTATCTCATTTTGGAAACTTTGTCTTTTGATGGTACCCAATTGCAACAAGGTGATTTGATTATTTTTTAAATGCTTTTAAAAACCTTGGTTGTTGATTAGGGTTTAAGGGTTTCATAATGCATAAAGTGGAGAAAGGATACATGCATAAGGTGGTTTATGTTGAGATTTTACTTTGAATGAAGTTGATGGCATTTGTGAGTTAACCCCTAAAGTACTAAGCTCATTTTTTCACCAAAACCGCTCCAAAATTGCCATTGCTAGGACAAGTACCAAATCTTACAAAAAAAACATTTTTTGACAAATGTAGCCGTAAGATCTTGTACTACACTAGTATCAAAAGATGTGAAAAAAAATCCAGGAGTTTTCACCATGTACATTGTTAGATATTTCAGTTTGAATTGACAAAAAGTCATTTTTTGTCTCTGCAAATATCCGGGCAGCTACACTTCACAAGGTCATATTTGTATGAAGAAAACTCCAAAATGATTGTAATTTTTTGGATTTGTTCTTCAAAGCAAGTTGGGTACACACATAAAAAATTTCAAAACATTTGGAATTGTAAAACACATGGATAAAAGGTAGTAAGTAAAAATAAGTAGATAATGATTCAAACCACTAAATTGTTAATAACTTAATTACAAAAATGCAAAACGCCAATCCCAATGGTTACAATGTTGTGGTAAAGAATTTACATCTTTTGGTTTTGATTTTTTCCTAAAATATTGAAAACTTAGTAAATTAATGGACTTCAAAGTTTATTTTAGAGTAGAGAATCCATAACTGCCCGCAAACAAAATCTCCTCATAACTTTCATCTCATTGATCAAAATGGAATGATTAAAAGCTTTCCAAATATGTATAAATCTAAAGAACCAATTTCCAAAAAACAAAAAACAAAAAATGTAATTTTTCAAAAAAAAATTGGCTGCCCGCAGAGCAAACAAAACTACATATTATGCAATAACTTTTGAACCATGAAGCCAAAAGTTATGAAAATTGTTGGGCCTTTAAGCTACTCCTTGGACACATCATGTGTGAAAATTTAAAAGGAAACAAATGAAAACTCCATTGGTAGTGAGTTGCCCAAAATTGCTATGTTGTCAAAAAAGGGGGTCCAGTGCTTTAGGGGTTAAGTGATCACTTATGGTTTAAAATTTAGAATTGACCATAGTTTGTGATAATATTGCTCACTTATGGTTTAAAATTTAGAATTGACCATAGTTTGTGATAATATTGCTCACTTATGGTTTAAAATTTAGAATTGACCATAGTTTGTGATAATATTGCTAGCGTAGAATTTGTTTACTGCAAGAATATTCCTATAGTCTTTGTTGGTATATATATTAGTCTTGTTTCTATTAGTTGAGTAGTTGGGTGTTGCTCCAAGAAGATTAAATCACTGTTATGTGGCGTATATTCTTTTTTCTATAATAGAACACAATCTCTATTAGTTGGGTAGTTGGGTGTTTGTGCTCCAAGAAGATTCATTAGAAGGGATTTGGACCCAAGAAGGGGCTGAGTTTTTTTGTTCCTGATGTTGGGGCTAGTCGTTAGAAAAATTAATTTAAAAAAAATAAAAAAATAAAAAAAAACTCATAGAAAAAAATAAGAATTTTTTTGGATTTTTTTTCAAAAAAAATAAAACAAAAAATAATACAAGCTGACCTGGTTGCCCTAATGCCAGCATGTACTGCTGCAAAATGCCCATGTGGAAGGTGTTCCCAAAGTTCCATTGGATTTGGGGAAGGGGCCTCTTTTGGGGCTCAAATCCC